>CAWUHX010000182.1:403265-737378 GCA_963922205.1 Romanomermis culicivorax
CACACTCTATCAGATTAAGCAGTGGTATCAACGCAGAGTACTCAATAAATAAGAAAGTGAAAAAAAAACAATAAAAAACGAAATACAAAGAAAAGAAAGAATGAAAAAGAAAGCATAGTAAAGAAAAACATAACAAAAAAAATGTGAAAGGCAACTTGTTTAATTCATAAAGAATAAAAAAATTGTTCATGTCCAGTGACAATTTATAGCTTTTAATTTGAATACACTGATATGAAAACGACAAATTCTGTTATCTTCATTACAAATTTCAAAATTTCAAATTTCAAAAAAATTCTTCATTTCAAAAAATTCTGTTATCTTCATTTCAAACTTCAAAATTTCAAATTTCAAAAAAATTCTTCATTTCAAAAAATTCTGTTATCTTCATTTCAAATTTCAAAATTTCAAATTTCAAAAAAATTCTTCATTTCAAAAAATTCTGTTATCTTCATTTCAAATTTCAAAATTTCAAATTTCAAAAAAATTCTTCATTTCAAAAAATTCTGTTATCTTCATTTCAAATTCTTTTCTATAGACAAAGTATGCACTCGCACTTTTCGGAACGGTCGCAATGGCCAGCTCGGCAGTCTTTTGCTTGGCATTCCTTGCGCAGCGCAAATCATCTGAAAAAAATTTTTCACAAATAATTTCTTGAAAAAATGCAAAATTTTTGGTAAATTCTTGGAAAAAAATTTTTATTAGATTTTTGAAAAACGAAAATTGACAATTTTCAGTGAATTTTTACAAAAAATGCAAAATTTTGACGAGAATTTGTAAAAAAATTGCACAATTATTAATAAATTTGTGAAAAAATGCAGCATTTTGAAGAAATTTGTAAAATAGAATGCACAATTCTCGATAAATTTTATGAGTGTGTAAAATTTTTCGGAAATTTTTTGGAAAAAATGAAGGATTTCGAAAAAATTTTTAGAAAAATGCCTAAAAAAATTTTTGTCCATAAAGCCGAAAAATTTACATCATGCACTTCGAAAAATTGGCCAAAATTGTGACAATTTAGAAGTAAAATTTGAAATTCATTGCTAAAAATCGCGAAATTCGAAAAAAATTCGCCAATTTTAAGCTCCAAAATTCTAAAATTTGAATGCTGCACAAAAATTGGAAAATTTTTCAAATATGTCGAACACGCATTTTCTACTCAAAAACAAAATTTGAAATTCATTTTAATGTAGAATATTTCCGGATTTTCTGCTCAAAAACCCATTAAAATACCGAAAAATTGGAAATATCCTCACATGTTTCTCGATCAGAAAAATTTAAATTTTACAAATTTTTCAATTAAAAACGGTTTTGATCGAAATTTCGAAAATTAAAAATATTTCGCCATTTTGAATATGGTTAATTTTTGGAATTTTCACTCCAAAATTCTATCTTGCTTAAAAATTCGAAATAAGAAAAATAAGAAGGCATAAAAAGTTACCGTAAGAAAGGGGCAGGAGTTACTACAGTAAGAATTACAGTAGTATTCTATTAATTTTTAAATTTATCGACTTATTATTTTTTTGTCGTTTTTTAAAATTGTCCGAAAATGTTAAACTTGTTACCGCAGTAAGCTTGCACTAAACACGGCGAATTGGACTTGATTATCGGATCCATAACGGCCAGCATCAAAATGGCGACTATGATGAGCACGGATTTCATGTTCCAAGTGTTCGGACAGTTGACCTAAAACTGTAAACAATGGTAGCTGCAGACCATATTTGAAGGAGCCAGGACCAGGTCATGGACATGGGCACCTGTGGTCAAGGCCCCTGCCAGACCCTACTTAGGCTGCGCTGGTGTCAGGGTTGGGCCTTGGACAAGTGGCCTCTAGAATAGGTTGGCTCGCTCTGAGGCCGTGGCCCAGGCGCCGCCAACCGACACCCTAGCACTTTTACTGTATAGAGAATTGGACCAGGTAGGAAAATTTTGGCTTTTTGCAAAATAATTTTCCTTATCTAGGAAAACAATTCGTTGCTGATTGAGCTAAAGTTTCCACTTGGATTCCAAAGAAAAGATAAGAATTTTATCACGTGAATGAACAAAAATTATTTTTTAAACTAGACTTACCTGAAAATGTGTCCAAAATACAAAACAAAGCTGGTCCAATAAAGAAAAAATTGTCTAAAAAGACCAAATTTTGCAGGGAAAAGAAGAAAAAGACCAATTTTGTACTGGTCAATAGGCAAAATTTTGACCAACCAACCACCAAAACGGTCATCCTAATCCCTAGAAGCCATTTTTCTATTGAAGAAAAATCCGGTTTTCGCCGGTCAAGTCTTAAATCTCGATGTTTCCCTGACCCCTGCGAAATGAACAAGTATCATTATATTTTATTTACTGGTCATTTTAGGTAATTTTTTCACAAAATTTTACACTTTTTTCGACTAAAAATTGAGAAATTTCGCACTTTTTGCGGCTGAAAGCTCAAAAAAAATCAAAAATAAAAAAAACTCGAATTACTAAAAAAATTCTAAAATAAAATATGTGAAATTTTCAGAATTGAAAAAAAAATTCCGAAATATTTGCAAAAAATTCTAAAATTTTGCGCCTTTTTTAAAAAAATTCCAACGTTTCGATCTTTTTTCCGAAAATTATTCAGAAACTTTGGGGTATTTCCCTGGAGAAATTCCAACATTTTCCTCGTTTTTTTAAACTGAAACTTTCTGCATTTTTTCCGGAAAATTTTGACATTTTCCACATTTTTTCCGAAAAAAAACTGAAAATTTTGCGAAAATTCCCCGTATTTTTACATATTTTGTGCTAAAAATCCTAGAATTTGAAAAAATTCTACACTTTGGCCATTTTATTCTAATTGTTTATTCCAAAGAAGTTTCATTTGCATTAAATTTATAAAAAAAAATTTGCATAAGCAAAAATTGTAAAAAAATCGAAAGTTTTTGTCATTTTTCCAAAAAAAATAAAATTTTCGGCATTTTTTCGTGAGGATTAAGAAATTTTAGGCATTTTGTGGGAAATATTTTAACATTTTTCACTTTTTTTCCGAAAAGACTGAAAATTTGAAAATTTTCAAAATTCTCTAAAGACTAAATAAAATTCAGAATTTTCCGACGAAATTTGCAATTTTCATAACAAAATTCAAAATTTCCGAAACAAAATTTTAAAATTTTCTAAAGCAAATTCAGAACCTTGCGCGGAAGAAAATTTTAATTCCAATTTAGAAAAATTTAGAAATTTACCGAAAAAAATTTCATAAAATTCGAAATTTCCGAAATTTTGATAAATTTTTAGAAATTCGAGAAAACTTTTTTGCTCAAGTCATTGCCAAGAAATTTTTTTTCTCAACTGGTAAACTTGATATTTCGACATTGCTAATTAATTAATTTCATAATTTTCGTCATTTTTTCAAAAAAATCCAACTATTTGTCATTTTTCCAAAAAAATTGTAGAATTTTGCGAAAAATTCCATTATTTTTTGGAAAAATATTCAGAAATTTTTGGCATTTTCTCGGCAAATTTCTAATATTTTGCACGTTTTTATTTTGAAAAAACTGAAATTTTGCGCATTTTTGCTAAAAAACTAGAAATTTACAAAAAAAATTTAAAAATCTCGGGCATTATTTCGAGAAAATTTGTAAATTCTAAAATTTTCGAAATTCTTTGGAAAAAAATTTCTAAAATTTTCGACATTTTTTCCGCCAAAAAATATTTAAGATCTCGAGAGTTTTCCCAAAAACTTTAAAATTTTTCCAGAAAAATTGAAAAATTCCAAAAATTTTTCAAAAAAAATTCTTAAAAATTGCCGCATTTTTTGGAAAAAATTGAGAAAATTTTTCGAAGAAAATAAATTTTTCCCACACTTTCCGAAAAAAACTGAAAATTCTGCGAAAATTTCCGGTATTTTTGCATATTTTGTGCTAAAAATCCTAGAATTCGAAAAAATTCTACATTTTGGCCATTTTATCCTAATTGTCTATTCCAAAGAAGTTTCATTTGCATTAATTTTATAAAAAAAAAATTTGCATAAGCAAAAATTGTAAAAAAATCGAAAGTTTTTGTCATTTTTCCAAAAAAAAATTAAAATTTTCGGCATTTTTTCGTGAGGATTGAGAAATTTTAGGCATTTTGTGGGAAATATTTTAACATTTTTCACTTTTTTTCCGAAAAGACTGAAAATTTGTGAAAATTTTCGGGTGTTTTTTTGAGAAAATTTGTGAATTGAAAAGTTTCGAGATTTTTTCTTTAAAATCCTACGATTTGAAGAATTCTAGATTTGAGCCACTTTCGCAAAAAAAATTAAATTTTTTCTCATTTTTCCAAGAAAAAGTCTAAACTTTTCGAAATTTTTTCGAAAGGATTAAGAAATTTTCGAAATTTTTTCGAAAGAATTTAGAAATTTTGGGCATTTTTCCGAAAAGGACTAAAATTTTGCAAAAATTTGGGGTATTTTTAAACTGTAAAATTTTCAAGATTTTTCGGTAGAAATCCTAGAATTTGAAAAAATTCTACATTTCATTCTAATTGTTTATCTTGGAGAAGTTTCATTTGCGTTTGCAAAAAAATGTTCAAAACGTATTTTTCCAAGAAAATTCAAAAAATTTTCGGCATTTTTTCGAAAAAATTGTCAAATTTGGGCATTTCTCGGAGGAAATTGAAAAATTTTCCGACATTTTTTTTGCAAAAAATCCAACTTTCTGCTTTTTTTCGCATAAAAAATTAAAAAACATATGCCATTTATTCGAGAAATTCCAACATTTTCGGTATTTTTCAAAAAATTATAACTTTTCGATATTTTTGCGCTAAAAATTAAAAAATTTTGCGCATTTTTTCCCCAGAAAATTCCAACTTTTCGCTTTTTTTCGCATAAAAAATTGAAAAAGTTTCGGCACTTTTTCGAAATAAATTTCAACATTCTCAAAAAAATTGTGAAATTTTCGGATTTTTTTCCGAAAAAAAAATTTCTAAAGTTGTCAAAAAATTCTGAAATTTTTAGAATTTTTTTTCGGAAAAAATTCAAAAATTGTCGAAAAGTTTTGAAAATTCGGGCATTTTTTCGGAAATAATTCCAAAATTTTCGTCATTTTTTCCCAAAAAATTCCCACTTTCCGCTATTTTTCGCATAAAAAATTCATAAACTTTCGGCCCTTATTCGAGAAATTAAAAGATTTGCAGCATTTTTCAAAAAATTGTAATTATTTATTTACTGGTCATTTTAGGTTCATTCATTTTTTTTAAAAAAGCGAAAAATTTCGTAAAATAGTGCAAAATTTTATAAGAAAATTGTAAGAAATGCAAAAATTTCCAAAAAAATGAGCCAAAATGCACAATTTTTTAGAGAAATCGAAAAAAACGCAAAATTTGGAGAAAAATCAACAAAAATGCAAATTTTCACGAAAAAAAATTGATGAAGACTAAAAATTCTGCAAAAATTATGAAAATATCCGATAGGAAAATTGTAAAAAAAGGCGAAAATTTCGATGTTCAAGCTGAATTTGAGAATCAAATTTTGATTTTAAAACATTTTTCAGGCTCAAATTTCAATTTTTGATTGTTATAATGAAATTTCGATGTCTGATTTACAAAATCAAAATTTAAATTTTAATGTGATTTTCAGAATCAAATTTTGATTTTAAGAATAAATTTTATGATCAAATTTTAATTTTTGATTTTAAAATTTAAAATTTCGATCTTATCCTCGAATTTTTTGCAAAAAACTAAAAGATCCACATTATTAAAGAACCATTTTTAATTGCGTTTTTCAGGCTTAAATTCTGACTTTTTAATTTCAAGATGAATTTTTGATTTTTTCACAATACAACTGTGATTTTGATTCTTATAATCAAATTCAGAATTTTCAGAATTTTAAAAATCAAATTTTGAATTTCAATTTGATTTTCAGAATGAATTTTTGATTTTTAATTGATTTTTAGGCTCAAATTTTGATTTTCAAAGTGACTATGCGAATGAGTTTTTGTTTTTCATTGTGATTTTCAGTATCAAAATTTTGATTTTTAAAATCAAATTTTGAAATTTTGGAATCGGATTTTAAACTTTAATGTGATTTTTTGAATTCATTTTTTTTTATCTTGGGAATCAAAATTTTGATCTGATCCTCAAATTTTATGAAAAACTTCAAAAAAATCCACATTTTTTTAGAAATTTGAAAAAAAACATCAATACTAAATTACAAGAGAAATATTGTTTGAGAGACCCTGTCGCAATTTTCGTGTATAGCAAAATTTTCTCCATTTTTCGCAAAAAAAAGTCGAAAATTTTTGACATTTTCAAAAAAAAACATTCTAAAATTTTTGGCATTTTTCGGAGAAAAATCTAAACTTTTCGCAATTTAAAAAAAAATCTATTTTATGCATTTTTTCCAAAAAAATCTAATTTTTCGTTATTTTTGCCACAAAAACTGCTTTTCGCCATTTTTTAGAATTATTTTTTGTTGAAATTTCCGACATTTCCTCCGAAAAATTGCAAACTTTCTCGGCATTTTTGTCGAAAAAATTTAAATTTCTGCCATTTTTTTCCTACAAATTGTCCGCACTCTTTCGAAAAAATTCTAATTTTTGGTTATTTTGCTGAAAAATATGAATATTTCGGCATTTTTTCGAAAGAAAAGTGCAAATTTTTTTGAATTTTTGCAAAATGTCAATGGGCTGCATTTAAAATAGAACTAATTTTGATGGTAATGTTGTACGACCTATGCAACGTATTTGGGGAATATTTTGCTGATTACATAGGAGCCAAGATTCCAAGTAAATGAGCACAGCATCCATCTTCCAAAGCCGCAAGTGAAACTTGATACATCCGAGACCCCAGTGGAAGGCATCGGACATGCAGTCAGCAGACTTTGTGCTCCCAAAAAAGACACGTCCAGACAAGACATGGACATCTCTACGACATATGTCAGATGCTAATTTTTGAGGATTAATGTCACCTGGCACTGCACCTGGACTGAATTTACATTTGCATGAAGCATGATTAATCATCAGCAACAAATATTCGATTGCCAACGAATTTATCAGCAATATGCACAAAATAATGTTGAAAGCAACGGCCAGAATTCAAGTTTTTAAAGATACAACAAATGGTGCAACAAACGCATACTAATTTCTAAAATTCACAATTAACCTTCTGTTCCTTAAAATTTATAGGCCTAGCTCTGCCTCGGGATGCTATCGTCACCCGCTGGGGGTCGTGGATCAATTGCGGCATTTAATACTGTAAAAACTAAGGCAACATCAAAAATTTTCTCGATGCTTTACAAGACGACGCAGCGACTGTGCACAGAGCTAAGGCCTTAATTGATAACGAATCGTTGAAAGATGAACTTTTCAACATTGCGACATACGAGTTTTTGCCGACTGCTATTGAAAAACTGGAAACACAGGGGCTGGCTGATGAGAAACAGTGGAAAATCTTTACGGATGCGTTGCAATGCATGGACGGCTTTGCAAAAGAAAAGTTGTTGGCCAGTTTGAATAGAAATCCAGATGTTAAAGCATTTGTTGAGAATAAGGATCCTGAATTTCGTTTACAGACTGCATATGCTCCTTTGGTGTCAGTTGATGTAGAAAGTTCGTTTTCTTTGTACAAATCTATTCTGTCGGACCATCGTCAAAATCTCACATTAGATGACATAGAAATCTTGAACGTACTGACGTTCAATGAGTTTTTGTTTGCCTGAAGATGTTATATGGAGTAATAAACTTTGTTATGCGAGCCTACAATTTTTCCATTATAGCATATGATTTAGCCTATATTTTAGCATATATTTCGGCATTTTTTAGCATATAAAAATCCAGCTTCCAGTTATTAGGCACTACTAATGTACGCTACCAAGTGAAATTAACCATCTATGCCTGATACATCCCAGACCCCACTTGAGGGCATCGGAGATGCAATCAGCAGACTTTGTGCTCCGAAGAAAGACACGTCCAGACAGGACATGGACACCTCTACGACACCTGTCAGATGCTAATTTTTGAGGATTAATTCCACCTGGCACTGCACCTGGACTGAATTTACATTTACATGAAGCATGATTAATCATCAAAATATGCCCTAATTCACACTTTGCCATTTTGCAGCTAGATTCGCAATGCCTACACAATAAAAGGCGTTAACAATCCAGGCTGTTTTGTACACAATGAAGCTGGTCTTCATAGACCTTAGCGGTGGTGGTCAAACCAGTTGGAAGCAACTGTCCAGGAGTGTAAAAATTTGCATAATTTTTTGCGAAAATATATATATTCTAGTTATTCCTCATTTTCTCATCACATGTACCATATTAGAAATCCATTAGTACTCTTTATTGTTTTTTCCTAGTTGGAAACCAGACTTTTTTTCCAGTACGTTGTTTTTGTCGCACTCGTAATTTACTGAGCAAGAAATGGAAAGGTTGACACATTCTAAAGCAAAAAACACTTTTTTTCAAAATAGAAAAATGGGTTCATATAATTTGAACCCTCGGACAATTTGGAACATCATGGATGTCAACTCGGAAATTGGAGAAGATTCAGTCTTTTGGTTCTAGAGAGAGAGTCTTCTGGTTCTTTACGCGATTACACTCGCTGCTTTCAGTGGTTTTTCTTTACGCGACTTTGCTTGCTCGCATCTCACAGTCCGTTGGACTTTGATACAATTTGCGTTTCGGTTTGAGGCAATTGCGTTGCCTATAATTTTGGGCAATTTTCCTAAAAAATCTATTTTCGGCGTTTTTTCCAGAAACATTCTTAGATTTTCCGCATTTTTTCTAAAAAATTTCAACTTATAAATTTTTTCCTAAAAATCAAAAATTTCCGATATTTTTCGAAAAATTTTAAAATTGTCGGCATTTATTCGGAAAAATCGTAAAATCTCAAACTTTTGGGCATTTTTTCGGAAAAATTCTAAAATTCTGTAGTATTGGGCACTTTTGGGAAAAATTCTAAAATTTTTCACACATTTCCTAAAGATTTATTTTCGCATTTTTTTGACAAAAATTCTGAAATTCTAGGAATTTCTGCAATTTTCGACGTTTTTTTATAAAAAATTCTGAAATTTTTGGCACTTTTCAGAAAAATTTTGAAATTTTTGGCATTTTTTTTATTTCAATTTTTCGGAATTTTTGCAAAAAATTCCAACTTTTTGACATTTTTCCAGAGAAATTTCAAAATTTTCCAAATTTTTCGGCATTATTTTGAGTGAATTTTAACTTTTTCCGCATTTTTTCGGGAAAAAATTCCAATATTTTCAGCATTTTTTGAGAAAATTTCTAAATTCTACAATTTTCGGCATTTTCTGGAGAAATGTTCTAAAATCTTGAAACAGCTGTAAATTTTGGGCATTTTTCCGGAAAATTATAGAATCTTAAGCATTTGTTGCAGAAAAATTTAAAAATTTTCGGAAAGAAACTCCAAAATCCGGGCGTTTTACCGAAAAAAAATCTAAAATTTTTAGAATGTTTCAGGAAAATTCTAAAATTTCCATAATTTTTCGAACAAATTTCACAAATTTTAAGATTTTTTTCAGAAAAATTCCAAAATTCCGGAATTTTTCCAAAAAAATTTCTCAAATTTCCAAAATTTGACTAAGAAAATAATTCTAGAATTTTTAAAAATTTTCCAAAAAATTGTAAAATTTGAGAATCTTTCGAAAAAATTTTTAAACTTTTCAGAATTTTTCCAAAAAAATTCAAAGATTTTCAAAAGTTTTCTATAATTGACAAATTTTACCAAAAATTCAAAATTTTTCAGAATTTTTCCGAAAAAGTTGCAAAATTTCCAGGATATTTTTAAAAAATTGAAAATTTCCCAAAAAATTCTAAAATTTCAATTTTTAAAATTCTTTTTTTTGACACAACTCAGAGTAGACGATTGCCTAGTTTGACCACCATACACATAACATAACCTGGTGTGCAAGAAACGAAAAATATAGAAATGAAAAAAAGACATTACAACAAAGAACAAAACAAAACAAACAAATAAAAGACAAAAAGTGAGAGAAAAACAAAACCAAAGAAAAGAAAAATGCAATAAATAAGAAAGTGAAAAAAAACAATAAGAAACGAAATACAAAGAAAAGAAAGAATGAAAAAGAAAGCATAGTAAAAAAACATAAACAAAAAAAATGTGAAAGGCAAATTCTTTAATTCATAAAGAATAAAAAAATTGTTCATGTCCAGTGACAATTTATAGCTTTTAATTTGAATACAACTGATATGAAAACGACAAATTCTGTTATCTTCATTTCAAATTTCAAAATTTCAAATTTCAAAAAAATTTTTCATTTCAAAAAATTCTGTTATCTTCATTTCAAATTTCAAAATTTCAAATTTCAAAAAAATTCTTCATTTCAAAAAATTCTGTTATCTTCATTTCAAATTTCAAAATTTCAAATTTCAAAAAAATTCTTCATTTCAAAAAATTCTGTTATCTTCATTTCAAATTCTTTTCTATAGACAAAGTATGCACTCGCACTTTTCGGAACGGTCGCAATGGCCAGCTCGGCAGTCTTTTGCTTGGCATTTCCTTGCGCAGCGCAAATCATCTGAAAAAATTTTTTCACAAATAATTTCTTGAAAAAATGCAAAATTTTTGGTAAATTCTTGGAAAAAATTTTTATTAGATTTTTTGAAAAACGAAAATTGACAATTTTCAGTGAATTTTTACAAAAAATGCAAAATTTTGACGAGAATTTGTAAAAAAAATTGCACAATTATTAATAAATTTGTGAAAAAATGCAGCATTTTGAAGAAATTTGTAAAAGAGAATGCAAAATTCTCGATAAATTTTATGAGTGTGTAAAATTCTTCGGAAATTTTTTGGAAAAAATGAAGGATTTCGAAGAAATTTTTAGAAAAATGCTGAAAAAATTTTCGTTTCGAAAAAATTTGCCAAAATTTAGACAATTTAGAAGTAAAATTCAAAATTCATTGCTAAAAATCGCGAAATTCGGAAAAATTCGCCAATTTTAAGCTCTAAAATTCTAAAATTTGAATGCTGCCTACAAAAATTGGAAAATTTTTCAAATATGTCGAACACGCATTTTCTACTCAAAAACAAAATTTGAAATTCATTTTAATTTAGAATATTTCGTTGATTAAAAAATGCTCAAAAACCCATTAAAATAGCGAAAAATTGGAATTTCTTCACATGTTTCTCGATCAGAAAAATTTAAATTTTACATATTTTTCAATTAAAAACGGTTTTTGATCGAAATTTCGAAAATTTAAAATATTTCGCCATTTTGAATATGGTAATTTTTGGAATTTTCACTCCAAAATTCTATCTTGCTTAAAAATTCGAAGTAAGAAAAATAAGAAGGCATAAAAAGTTACCGTAAGAAAGGGGCAGGAGTTACTACAGTAAGAATTACAGTAGTATTCTATTAATTTTTAAATTTATCGACTTATTATTTTTTTGTCGTTTTTTAAAATTGTCCGAAAATGTTAAACTTGTTACCGCAGTAAGCTTGCACTAAACACGGCGAATTGGACTTGATTATCGGATCCATAACGGCCAGCATCAAAATGGCGACTATGATGAGCACGGATTTCATGTTCCAAGTGTTCGGACAGTTGACCTAAAACTGTAAACAATGGTAGCTGCAGACCATATTTGAAGGAGCCAGGACCAGGTTCATGACATGGGCACCTGTGGTCAAGGCCCCTGCCAGACCCTACTTAGGCTGCGCTGGTGTCAGGGTTGGGCCTTGGACAAGTGGCCTCTAGAATAGGTTGGCTCGCTCTGAGGCCGTGGCCCAGGCGCCGCCAACCGACACCCTAGCACTTTTACTGTATAGAGAATTGGACCAAGTAGGAAAATTTTGGCTTTTTGCAAAATAATTTTCCTAATCTAGAAAAACAATTCGTTGCTGATTGAGCTAAAGTTTCCACTTGGATTCCAAAGAAAAGATAAGAATTTTATCACGTGAATGAACAAAAATTATTTTTTAAACTAGACTTACCTGAAAATGTGTCCAAAATACAAAACAAAGCTGGTCCAATAAAGAAAAAATTGTCCAAAAAGACCGCTCAGCAAATTGTAGAAAGGAAATTTTGCAGGGAAAAGAAGAAAAGATGACCAATTTTGTACTGGTCAATAGGCAAAATTTTGACCAACCAACCACCAAAACGGTCATCCTAATCCCTAGAAGCCATTTTTCTATTGAAGAAAAATCCGGTTTTCGCCGGTCAAGTCTTAAATCTCGATGTTTCCCTGACCCCTGCGAAATGAACAAGTATCATTATATTTTATTTACTGGTCATTTTAGGTAATTTTTTCACAAAATTTTACACTTTTTTCGACTAAAAATTGAGAAATTTCGCACTTTTTGCGGCTGAAAGCTCAAAAAAATCAAAAATAAAAAAAACTCGAATTACTAAAAAAATTCTAAAATAAAATATGTGAAATTTTCAGAATTAAAAAAAAAATTCCGAAATATTTGCAAAAAATTCTAAAATTTTGCGCCTTTTTTAAAAAAATTCCAACGTTTCGATCTTTTTTTCCGAAAATTATTCAGAAACTTTGGGGTATTTCCCTGGTGAAATTCCAACATTTTCCTCGTTTTTTTTAAACTGAAACTTTCTGCATTTTTTGCGAAAAAAATCATTAGATGTTCGGCATGCTTTTTTGTAAAAACTCTCAAGTAAAATTGAAATTTTTGGCATTTTTTCCGAAAAATTTTGACATTTTCCACATTTTTTCCGGAAAAAACTGAAAATTTTGCGAAAATTTCAAGTATTTTTGCACATTTTGTGCTAAAAATCCTAGAATTTGAAAAAACTCTGCGTTTGGGCCATTTTATTCTAATTGTTTATTCCAAAGAAGTTTCATTTGCATTAATTTTATAAAAAAAAAATTTGCATAAGCAAAAATTGTAAAAAAATCGAAAGTTTTTGTCATTTTTCCAAAAAAAAATTAAAATTTTCGGCATTTTTTCGTGAGGATTAAGAAATTTTAGGCATTTTGTGGGAAATATTTTAACATTTTTCACTTTTTTCCGAAAAGACTGAAAATTTGAAAATTTTCAAAATTCTCTAAAGACTAAATAAAATTCAGAATTTTCCGACGAAATTTGCAATTTTCATAACAAAATTCGAAATTTTCGAAACAAAATTTTAAAATTTTCTAGAGCAAATTCAGAACCTTGCGCGGAAGAAAATTTTAATTCCAATTTAGAAAAATTTAGAAATTTACCGAAAAAAATTTCATAAAATTCGAAATTTCCGAAATTTTGATCAAATTTTTAGAAATTCGAGAAAACTTTTTTGCTCAAGTCATTGCCAAGAAATTTTTTTTCTCAACTGGTAAACTTGATATTTCGACATTGCTAATTAATTAATTTCATAATTTTCGTCATTTTTTCCAAAAATATCCACTTTTTCGGAATTTTTGCAAAAAATCAAACTATTTCTCATTTTTCGAGAAATATTGTAGAATTTTCCAACTTTTCAACATTTTTTGCAAGTATATTTAGAAATTTTTGGCAATTTCTCGGAAAAATTCTAATATTTTCCACGTTTTTTTCTGGAGCAACTGAAATTTTCTGCATTTTTTCAAAATTTCCGAAATTTTGATCAAACTTTTAGAATTTCGAGAAAAGTTTTTTGCTCAAGTCTTTGCCAAGAAAATTTTCTTTCTCAACTGGTAAACTCGATATTCCGACATTCTTAATTAATTAATTTTATAATTTTGGTCATTTTTCCAAAAAAATTGTAGAATTTTGCGAAAAATTCCATTATTTTTTGGAAAAATATTCAGGAATTTTTGGCATTTTCTCGGCAAAATTCTAATATTTTCCACGTTTTTCTTTTGAAAAAACTGAAATTTTGCGCATTTTTGCTAAAAAACTAGAAATTTACAAAAAAAATTTAAAAATCTCGGGCATTATTTCGAGAAAATTTGTGAATTCTAAAATTTTCGAAATTCTTTGGAAAAAAATTTCTAAAATTTTCGACATTTTTTCCGCCAAAAAATATTTAAGATCTCGAGAGTTTTCCCAAAAACTTTAAAATTTTTCCAGAAAAATTGAAAAATTCCAAAAATTTTTCAAAAAAAATTCTTAAAAATTGCCGCATTTTTTGGAAAAAATTGAGAAAATTTTTCGAAGAAAATAAATTTTTCCCACACTTTCCGAAAAAAACTGAAAATTCTGCGAAAATTTCCGGTATTTTTGCATATTTTGTGCTAAAAATCCTAGAATTCGAAAAAATTCTACATTTTGGCCATTTTATCCTAATTGTCTATTCCAAAGAAGTTTCATTTGCATTAATTTTATAAAAAAAAATTTGCATAAGCAAAAATTGTAAAAAAATCGAAAGTTTTTGTCATTTTTCCAAAAAAAAATTAAAATTTTCGGCATTTTTTCGTGAGGATTGAGAAATTTTAGGCATTTTGTGGGAAATATTTTAACATTTTTCACTTTTTTTCCGAAAAGACTGAAAATTTGTGAAAATTTTCGGGTGTTTTTTTGAGAAAATTTGTGAATTGAAAAGTTTCGAGATTTTTTCTTTAAAATCCTACGATTTGAAGAATTCTAGATTTGAGCCACTTTCGCAAAAAAAATTAAATTTTTTCTCATTTTTCCAAGAAAAAGTCTAAAATTTTCGAAATTTTTTCGAAAGGATTAAGAAATTTTCGAAATTTTTTCGAAAGAATTTAGAAATTTTGGGCATTTTTCCGAAAAGGACTAAAATTTTGCAAAAATTTGGGGTATTTTTAAACTGTAAAATTTTCAAGATTTTTCGGTAGAAATCCTAGAATTTGAAAAAATTCTACATTTCATTCTAATTGTTTATCTTGGAGAAGTTTCATTTGCGTTTGCAAAAAAATGTTCAAAACGTATTTTTCCAAGAAAATTCAAAAAATTTTCGGCATTTTTTCGAAAAAATTGTCAAATTTGGGCATTTCTCGGAGGAAATTGAAAAATTTTCCGACATTTTTTTTGCAAAAAATCCAACTTTCTGCTTTTTTTCGCATAAAAAATTAAAAAAACATATGCCATTTATTCGAGAAATTCCAACATTTTCGGTATTTTTCAAAAAATTATAACTTTTCGATATTTTTGCGCTAAAAATTAAAAAATTTTGCGCATTTTTTCCCCAGAAAATTCCAACTTTTCGCTTTTTTTCGCATAAAAAATTGAAAAAGTTTCGGCACTTTTTCGAAATAAATTTCAACATTCTCAAAAAAATTGTGAAATTTTCGGATTTTTTTCCGAAAAAAAAATTTCTAAAGTTGTCAAAAAATTCTGAAATTTTTAGAATTTTTTTTCGGAAAAAATTCAAAAATTGTCGAAAAGTTTTGAAAATTCGGGCATTTTTTCGGAAATAATTCCAAAATTTTCGTCATTTTTTCCCAAAAAATTCCCACTTTCCGCTATTTTTCGCATAAAAAATTCATAAACTTTCGGCCCTTATTCGAGAAATTAAAAGATTTGCAGCATTTTTCAGAAAATTGTAACTTTTCGATGATTTCACGCTAAAAATTCTAAAATTTTCCGCATTTTTCGCCAAAAAATTTTAACTTTTCGCTTCTTTTCGTATAAAAAATTTTAAAAGTTTCGGCACTTTTTCCAAATAAATTTCAACATTCTCAAAAAAGTTGTGAAATTTTCGGATTTTTTCCGAAAAAAAATTCTAAAGTTGTCAAGAAATTCTGAAATTTTTAGAATTTTTTTTTCGGAAAAAATTCCAAAATTTTCGTCATTTTTTCCCAAAAGATTCCCACTTTCCGCTATTTTTCGCATAAAAAATTCAAAAACTTTCTGCACTTATTCGAGAAATTCAAAGATTTGCAGCATTTTTCAAAAAATTGTAATTATTTATTTACTGGTCATTTTAGGTTCATTCATTTTTTTTAAAAAAGCGAAAAATTTCGTAAAATAGTGCAAAATTTTATAAGAAAATTGTAAGAAATGCAAAAATTTCCAAAAAAATGAGCCAAAATGCACAATTTTTTAGAGAAATCGAAAAAAACGCAAAATTTGGAGAAAAATCAACAAAAATGCAAATTTTCACGAAAAAAAATTGATGAAGACTAAAAATTCTGCAAAAATTATGAAAATATCCGATAGGAAAATTGTAAAAAAAGGCGAAAATTTCGATGTTCAAGCTGAATTTGAGAATCAAATTTTGATTTTAAAACATTTTTCAGGCTCAAATTTCAATTTTTGATTGTTATAATGAAATTTCGATGTCTGATTTACAAAATCAAAATTTAAATTTTAATGTGATTTTCAGAATCAAATTTTGATTTTAAGAATAAATTTTATGATCAAATTTTAATTTTTGATTTTAAAATTTAAAATTTCGATCTTATCCTCGAATTTTTTGCAAAAAACTAAAAAATCCACATTATTAAAGAACCATTTTTAATTGCGTTTTTCAGGCTTAAATTCTGACTTTTTAATTTCAAGATGAATTTTTGATTTTTTCACAATAAAACTGTGATTTTGATTCTTATAATCAAATTCAGAATTTTCAGAATTTTAAAAATCAAATTTTGAATTTCAATTTGATTTTCAGAATGAATTTTTGATTTTAAATTGATTTTTAGGCTCAAATTTTGATTTTCAAAGTGATTATGCGAATGAGTTTTTGTTTTTCATTGTGATTTTCAGTATCAAAATTTTGATTTTTAAAATCAAATTTTGAATTTTCGGAATCGGATTTTAAACTTTAATGTGATTTTTTGAATTCATTTTTTTTTATCTTGGGAATCAAAATTTTGATCTGATCCTCAAATTTTATGAAAAACTTCAAAAAAATCCACATTATTTTTTTAGAAATTTGAAAAAAAACATCAATACCAAATTACAAGAGAAATATTTTTTGAGAGACCCTGTCGCAATTTTCGTGTATAGCAAAATTTTCTCCATTTTTTTGCAAAAAAAAGTCGAAAATTTTTGACATTTTCCAAAAAAAAAACATTTTAAATTTTTTGGCATTTTTCGGAGAAAAATCTAAAGTTTTCGCAATTTAAAAAAAATCAATTTTATGCATTTTTTCCAAAAAAATCTAATTTCTCGTTATTTTTGCCACAAAAACTACTTTTCGCCATTTTTTAGAATTTTTTTTTTGTTGAAATTTCCGACATTTCCTCCGAAAAATTGCAAACTTTCTCGGCATTTTTGTCGAAAAAATTTAAATTTCTGCAATTTTTTTCCTACAAATTGTCCGCACTCTTTCGAAAAAATTCTAATTTTTGGTTATTTTGCTGAAAAATATGAATATTTCGGCATTTTTTCGAAAGAAAAGTGCAAATTTTTTTGAATTTTTGCAAAATGTCAATTGGCTGCATTTAAAATAGAACTAATTTTGATGGTAATGTTGTACGACCTATGCAACGTATTTGGGGAATATTTTGCTGATTACATAGGAGCCAAGATTCCAAGTAAATGAGCACAGCATCCATCTTCCAAAGCCGCAAGTGAAACTTGATACATCCGAGACCCCAGTGGAAGGCATCGGACATGCAGTCAGCAGACTTTGTGCTCCCAAAAAAGACACGTCCAGACAAGACATGGACATCTCTACGACATATGTCAGATGCTAATTTTTGAGGATTAATGTCACCTGGCACTGCACCTGGACTGAATTTACATTTGCATGAAGCATGATTAATCATCAGCAACAAATATTCGATTGCCAACGAATTTATCAGCAATATGCACAAAATAATGTTGAAAGCAACGGCCAGAATTCAAGTTTTTAAAGATACAACAAATGGTGCAACAAACGCATACTAATTTCTAAAATTCACAATTAACCTTCTGTTCCTTAAAATTTATAGGCCTAGCTCTGCCTCGGGATGCTATCGTCACTCGCTGGGGGTCGTGGATCAATTGCGGCATTTAATACTGTAAAAACTAAGGCAACATCAAAAATTTTCTCGATGCTTTACAAGACGACGCAGCGACTATGCACAGAGCTAAGGCCTTAATTGATAACGAATCGTTGGAAGATGAACTTTTCAACATTGCGACATACGAGTTTTTGCCGACTGCTATTGAAAAACTGGAAACACAGGGGCTGGCTGAAGAGAAACAGTGGAAAATCTTTACGGATGCGTTGCAATGCATGGACGGCTTTGCAAAAGAAAAGTTGTTGGCCAGTTTGAATAGAAATCCATATGTTAAAGCATTTGTTGAAAATAAGGATCCTGAATTTCGTTTACAGACTGCATATGCTCCTTTGGTGTCAGTTGATGTAGAAAGTTCGTTTTCTTTGTACAAATCTATTCTGTCGGACCATCGTCAAAATCTCACATTAGATGACATAGAAATCTTGAACGTACTGACGTTCAATGAGTTTTTGTTTGCCTGAAGATGTTACATGGAGTAATAAACTTTGTTATGCGAGCCTACAATTTTTCCATTATAGCATATGATTTAGCCTATATTTTAGCATATATTTCGGCATTTTTAGCATATAAAAATCCAGCTTCTAGTTATTAGGCACTACTAATGTACGCTACCAAGTGAAATTAACCATCTATGCCTGATACATCCCAGACCCCACTTGAGGGCATCGGAGATGCAATCAGCAGACTTTGTGCTCCCAAGAAAGACACGTCCAGACAGGACATGGACACCTCTACGACACCTGTCAGATGCTAATTTTTGAGGATTAATTCCACCTGGCACTGCACCTGGACTGAATTTACATTTACATGAAGCATGATTAATCATCAAAATATGCCCTAATTCACACTTTGCCATTTTGCAGCTAGATTCGCAATGCCTACACAATAAAAGGCGTTAACAATCCAGGCTGTTTTGTACACAATGAAGCTGGTCTTCGTAGACCTTAGCAGTGGTGGTCAAACCAGTTGGAAGCAACTGTCCAGGAGTGTAAAAATTTGCATAATTTTTTGCGAAAATATATATATTCTAGTTATTCCTCATTTTCTCATCACATGTACCATATTAGAAATCCATTAGTACTCTTTATTGTTTTTTCCTAGTTGGAAACCAGACTTTTTTTCCAGTACGTTGTTTTTGTCGCACTCGTAATTTACTGAGCAAGAAATGGAAAGGTTGACACATTCTAAAGCAAAAAACACTTTTTTTCAAAATAGAAAAATGGGTTCATATAATTTGAACCCTCGGACAATTTGGAACATCATGGATGTCAACTCGGAAATTGGAGAAGATTCAGTCTTTTGGTTCTAGAGAGAGAGTCTTCTGGTTCTTTACGCGATTACACTCGCTGCTTTCAGTGGTTTTTCTTTACGCGACTTTGCTTGCTCGCATCTCACAGTCCGTTGGACTTTGATACAATTTGCGTTTCGGTTTGAGGCAATTGCGTTGCCTATAATTTTGGGCAATTTTCCTAAAAAATCTATTTTCGGCGTTTTTTCCAGAAACATTCTTAGATTTTCCGCATTTTTTCTAAAAAATTTCAACTTATAAATTTTTTCCTAAAAATCAAAAATTTCCGATATTTTTCGAAAAATTTTAAAATTGTCGGCATTTATTCGGAAAAATCGTAAAATCTCAAACTTTTGGGCATTTTTTCGGAAAAATTCTAAAATTCTGTAGTATTGGGCACTTTTGGGAAAAATTCTAAAATTTTTCACACATTTCCTAAAGATTTATTTTCGCATTTTTTTGACAAAAATTCTGAAATTCTAGGAATTTCTGCAATTTTCGACGTTTTTTTATAAAAAATTCTGAAATTTTTGGCACTTTTCAGAAAAATTTTGAAATTTTTGGCATTTTTTTTATTTCAATTTTTCGGAATTTTTGCAAAAAATTCCAACTTTTTGACATTTTTCCAGAGAAATTTCAAAATTTTCCAAATTTTTCGGCATTATTTTGAGTGAATTTTAACTTTTTCCGCATTTTTTCGGGAAAAAATTCCAATATTTTCAGCATTTTTTGAGAAAATTTCTAAATTCTACAATTTTCGGCATTTTCTGGAGAAATGTTCTAAAATCTTGAAACAGCTGTAAATTTTGGGCATTTTTCCGGAAAATTATAGAATCTTAAGCATTTGTTGCAGAAAAATTTAAAAATTTTCGGAAAGAAACTCCAAAATCCGGGCGTTTTACCGAAAAAAAATCTAAAATTTTTAGAATGTTTCAGGAAAATTCTAAAATTTCCATAATTTTTCGAACAAATTTCACAAATTTTAAGATTTTTTTCAGAAAAATTCCAAAATTCCGGAATTTTTCCAAAAAAATTTCTCAAATTTCCAAAATTTGACTAAGAAAATAATTCTAGAATTTTTAAAAATTTTCCAAAAAATTGTAAAATTTGAGAATCTTTCGAAAAAATTTTTAAACTTTTCAGAATTTTTCCAAAAAAATTCAAAGATTTTCAAAAGTTTTCTATAATTGACAAATTTTACCAAAAATTCAAAATTTTTCAGAATTTTTCCGAAAAAGTTGCAAAATTTCCAGGATATTTTTAAAAAATTGAAAATTTCCCAAAAAATTCTAAAATTTCAATTTTTAAAATTCTTTTTTTTGACACAACTCAGAGTAGACGATTGCCTAGTTTGACCACCATACACATAACATAACCTGGTGTGCAAGAAACGAAAAATATAGAAATGAAAAAAAGACATTACAACAAAGAACAAAACAAAACAAACAAATAAAAGACAAAAAGTGAGAGAAAAACAAAACCAAAGAAAAGAAAAATGCAATAAATAAGAAAGTGAAAAAAAACAATAAGAAACGAAATACAAAGAAAAGAAAGAATGAAAAAGAAAGCATAGTAAAAAAACATAAACAAAAAAAATGTGAAAGGCAAATTCTTTAATTCATAAAGAATAAAAAAATTGTTCATGTCCAGTGACAATTTATAGCTTTTAATTTGAATACAACTGATATGAAAACGACAAATTCTGTTATCTTCATTTCAAATTTCAAAATTTCAAATTTCAAAAAAATTTTTCATTTCAAAAAATTCTGTTATCTTCATTTCAAATTTCAAAATTTCAAATTTCAAAAAAATTCTTCATTTCAAAAAATTCTGTTATCTTCATTTCAAATTTCAAAATTTCAAATTTCAAAAAAATTCTTCATTTCAAAAAATTCTGTTATCTTCATTTCAAATTCTTTTCTATAGACAAAGTATGCACTCGCACTTTTCGGAACGGTCGCAATGGCCAGCTCGGCAGTCTTTTGCTTGGCATTTCCTTGCGCAGCGCAAATCATCTGAAAAAATTTTTTCACAAATAATTTCTTGAAAAAATGCAAAATTTTTGGTAAATTCTTGGAAAAAATTTTTATTAGATTTTTTGAAAAACGAAAATTGACAATTTTCAGTGAATTTTTACAAAAAATGCAAAATTTTGACGAGAATTTGTAAAAAAAATTGCACAATTATTAATAAATTTGTGAAAAAATGCAGCATTTTGAAGAAATTTGTAAAAGAGAATGCAAAATTCTCGATAAATTTTATGAGTGTGTAAAATTCTTCGGAAATTTTTTGGAAAAAATGAAGGATTTCGAAGAAATTTTTAGAAAAATGCTGAAAAAATTTTCGTTTCGAAAAAATTTGCCAAAATTTAGACAATTTAGAAGTAAAATTCAAAATTCATTGCTAAAAATCGCGAAATTCGGAAAAATTCGCCAATTTTAAGCTCTAAAATTCTAAAATTTGAATGCTGCCTACAAAAATTGGAAAATTTTTCAAATATGTCGAACACGCATTTTCTACTCAAAAACAAAATTTGAAATTCATTTTAATTTAGAATATTTCGTTGATTAAAAAATGCTCAAAAACCCATTAAAATAGCGAAAAATTGGAATTTCTTCACATGTTTCTCGATCAGAAAAATTTAAATTTTACATATTTTTCAATTAAAAACGGTTTTTGATCGAAATTTCGAAAATTTAAAATATTTCGCCATTTTGAATATGGTAATTTTTGGAATTTTCACTCCAAAATTCTATCTTGCTTAAAAATTCGAAGTAAGAAAAATAAGAAGGCATAAAAAGTTACCGTAAGAAAGGGGCAGGAGTTACTACAGTAAGAATTACAGTAGTATTCTATTAATTTTTAAATTTATCGACTTATTATTTTTTTGTCGTTTTTTAAAATTGTCCGAAAATGTTAAACTTGTTACCGCAGTAAGCTTGCACTAAACACGGCGAATTGGACTTGATTATCGGATCCATAACGGCCAGCATCAAAATGGCGACTATGATGAGCACGGATTTCATGTTCCAAGTGTTCGGACAGTTGACCTAAAACTGTAAACAATGGTAGCTGCAGACCATATTTGAAGGAGCCAGGACCAGGTTCATGACATGGGCACCTGTGGTCAAGGCCCCTGCCAGACCCTACTTAGGCTGCGCTGGTGTCAGGGTTGGGCCTTGGACAAGTGGCCTCTAGAATAGGTTGGCTCGCTCTGAGGCCGTGGCCCAGGCGCCGCCAACCGACACCCTAGCACTTTTACTGTATAGAGAATTGGACCAAGTAGGAAAATTTTGGCTTTTTGCAAAATAATTTTCCTAATCTAGAAAAACAATTCGTTGCTGATTGAGCTAAAGTTTCCACTTGGATTCCAAAGAAAAGATAAGAATTTTATCACGTGAATGAACAAAAATTATTTTTTAAACTAGACTTACCTGAAAATGTGTCCAAAATACAAAACAAAGCTGGTCCAATAAAGAAAAAATTGTCCAAAAAGACCGCTCAGCAAATTGTAGAAAGGAAATTTTGCAGGGAAAAGAAGAAAAGATGACCAATTTTGTACTGGTCAATAGGCAAAATTTTGACCAACCAACCACCAAAACGGTCATCCTAATCCCTAGAAGCCATTTTTCTATTGAAGAAAAATCCGGTTTTCGCCGGTCAAGTCTTAAATCTCGATGTTTCCCTGACCCCTGCGAAATGAACAAGTATCATTATATTTTATTTACTGGTCATTTTAGGTAATTTTTTCACAAAATTTTACACTTTTTTCGACTAAAAATTGAGAAATTTCGCACTTTTTGCGGCTGAAAGCTCAAAAAAATCAAAAATAAAAAAAACTCGAATTACTAAAAAAATTCTAAAATAAAATATGTGAAATTTTCAGAATTAAAAAAAAAATTCCGAAATATTTGCAAAAAATTCTAAAATTTTGCGCCTTTTTTAAAAAAATTCCAACGTTTCGATCTTTTTTTCCGAAAATTATTCAGAAACTTTGGGGTATTTCCCTGGTGAAATTCCAACATTTTCCTCGTTTTTTTTAAACTGAAACTTTCTGCATTTTTTGCGAAAAAAATCATTAGATGTTCGGCATGCTTTTTTGTAAAAACTCTCAAGTAAAATTGAAATTTTTGGCATTTTTTCCGAAAAATTTTGACATTTTCCACATTTTTTCCGGAAAAAACTGAAAATTTTGCGAAAATTTCAAGTATTTTTGCACATTTTGTGCTAAAAATCCTAGAATTTGAAAAAACTCTGCGTTTGGGCCATTTTATTCTAATTGTTTATTCCAAAGAAGTTTCATTTGCATTAATTTTATAAAAAAAAAATTTGCATAAGCAAAAATTGTAAAAAAATCGAAAGTTTTTGTCATTTTTCCAAAAAAAAATTAAAATTTTCGGCATTTTTTCGTGAGGATTAAGAAATTTTAGGCATTTTGTGGGAAATATTTTAACATTTTTCACTTTTTTCCGAAAAGACTGAAAATTTGAAAATTTTCAAAATTCTCTAAAGACTAAATAAAATTCAGAATTTTCCGACGAAATTTGCAATTTTCATAACAAAATTCGAAATTTTCGAAACAAAATTTTAAAATTTTCTAGAGCAAATTCAGAACCTTGCGCGGAAGAAAATTTTAATTCCAATTTAGAAAAATTTAGAAATTTACCGAAAAAAATTTCATAAAATTCGAAATTTCCGAAATTTTGATCAAATTTTTAGAAATTCGAGAAAACTTTTTTGCTCAAGTCATTGCCAAGAAATTTTTTTTCTCAACTGGTAAACTTGATATTTCGACATTGCTAATTAATTAATTTCATAATTTTCGTCATTTTTTCCAAAAATATCCACTTTTTCGGAATTTTTGCAAAAAATCAAACTATTTCTCATTTTTCGAGAAATATTGTAGAATTTTCCAACTTTTCAACATTTTTTGCAAGTATATTTAGAAATTTTTGGCAATTTCTCGGAAAAATTCTAATATTTTCCACGTTTTTTTCTGGAGCAACTGAAATTTTCTGCATTTTTTCAAAATTTCCGAAATTTTGATCAAACTTTTAGAATTTCGAGAAAAGTTTTTTGCTCAAGTCTTTGCCAAGAAAATTTTCTTTCTCAACTGGTAAACTCGATATTCCGACATTCTTAATTAATTAATTTTATAATTTTGGTCATTTTTCCAAAAAAATTGTAGAATTTTGCGAAAAATTCCATTATTTTTTGGAAAAATATTCAGGAATTTTTGGCATTTTCTCGGCAAAATTCTAATATTTTCCACGTTTTTCTTTTGAAAAAACTGAAATTTTGCGCATTTTTGCTAAAAAACTAGAAATTTACAAAAAAAATTTAAAAATCTCGGGCATTATTTCGAGAAAATTTGTGAATTCTAAAATTTTCGAAATTCTTTGGAAAAAAATTTCTAAAATTTTCGACATTTTTTCCGCCAAAAAATATTTAAGATCTCGAGAGTTTTCCCAAAAACTTTAAAATTTTTCCAGAAAAATTGAAAAATTCCAAAAATTTTTCAAAAAAAATTCTTAAAAATTGCCGCATTTTTTGGAAAAAATTGAGAAAATTTTTCGAAGAAAATAAATTTTTCCCACACTTTCCGAAAAAAACTGAAAATTCTGCGAAAATTTCCGGTATTTTTGCATATTTTGTGCTAAAAATCCTAGAATTCGAAAAAATTCTACATTTTGGCCATTTTATCCTAATTGTCTATTCCAAAGAAGTTTCATTTGCATTAATTTTATAAAAAAAAATTTGCATAAGCAAAAATTGTAAAAAAATCGAAAGTTTTTGTCATTTTTCCAAAAAAAAATTAAAATTTTCGGCATTTTTTCGTGAGGATTGAGAAATTTTAGGCATTTTGTGGGAAATATTTTAACATTTTTCACTTTTTTTCCGAAAAGACTGAAAATTTGTGAAAATTTTCGGGTGTTTTTTTGAGAAAATTTGTGAATTGAAAAGTTTCGAGATTTTTTCTTTAAAATCCTACGATTTGAAGAATTCTAGATTTGAGCCACTTTCGCAAAAAAAATTAAATTTTTTCTCATTTTTCCAAGAAAAAGTCTAAAATTTTCGAAATTTTTTCGAAAGGATTAAGAAATTTTCGAAATTTTTTCGAAAGAATTTAGAAATTTTGGGCATTTTTCCGAAAAGGACTAAAATTTTGCAAAAATTTGGGGTATTTTTAAACTGTAAAATTTTCAAGATTTTTCGGTAGAAATCCTAGAATTTGAAAAAATTCTACATTTCATTCTAATTGTTTATCTTGGAGAAGTTTCATTTGCGTTTGCAAAAAAATGTTCAAAACGTATTTTTCCAAGAAAATTCAAAAAATTTTCGGCATTTTTTCGAAAAAATTGTCAAATTTGGGCATTTCTCGGAGGAAATTGAAAAATTTTCCGACATTTTTTTTGCAAAAAATCCAACTTTCTGCTTTTTTTCGCATAAAAAATTAAAAAAACATATGCCATTTATTCGAGAAATTCCAACATTTTCGGTATTTTTCAAAAAATTATAACTTTTCGATATTTTTGCGCTAAAAATTAAAAAATTTTGCGCATTTTTTCCCCAGAAAATTCCAACTTTTCGCTTTTTTTCGCATAAAAAATTGAAAAAGTTTCGGCACTTTTTCGAAATAAATTTCAACATTCTCAAAAAAATTGTGAAATTTTCGGATTTTTTTCCGAAAAAAAAATTTCTAAAGTTGTCAAAAAATTCTGAAATTTTTAGAATTTTTTTTCGGAAAAAATTCAAAAATTGTCGAAAAGTTTTGAAAATTCGGGCATTTTTTCGGAAATAATTCCAAAATTTTCGTCATTTTTTCCCAAAAAATTCCCACTTTCCGCTATTTTTCGCATAAAAAATTCATAAACTTTCGGCCCTTATTCGAGAAATTAAAAGATTTGCAGCATTTTTCAGAAAATTGTAACTTTTCGATGATTTCACGCTAAAAATTCTAAAATTTTCCGCATTTTTCGCCAAAAAATTTTAACTTTTCGCTTCTTTTCGTATAAAAAATTTTAAAAGTTTCGGCACTTTTTCCAAATAAATTTCAACATTCTCAAAAAAGTTGTGAAATTTTCGGATTTTTTCCGAAAAAAAATTCTAAAGTTGTCAAGAAATTCTGAAATTTTTAGAATTTTTTTTTCGGAAAAAATTCCAAAATTTTCGTCATTTTTTCCCAAAAGATTCCCACTTTCCGCTATTTTTCGCATAAAAAATTCAAAAACTTTCTGCACTTATTCGAGAAATTCAAAGATTTGCAGCATTTTTCAAAAAATTGTAATTATTTATTTACTGGTCATTTTAGGTTCATTCATTTTTTTTAAAAAAGCGAAAAATTTCGTAAAATAGTGCAAAATTTTATAAGAAAATTGTAAGAAATGCAAAAATTTCCAAAAAAATGAGCCAAAATGCACAATTTTTTAGAGAAATCGAAAAAAACGCAAAATTTGGAGAAAAATCAACAAAAATGCAAATTTTCACGAAAAAAAATTGATGAAGACTAAAAATTCTGCAAAAATTATGAAAATATCCGATAGGAAAATTGTAAAAAAAGGCGAAAATTTCGATGTTCAAGCTGAATTTGAGAATCAAATTTTGATTTTAAAACATTTTTCAGGCTCAAATTTCAATTTTTGATTGTTATAATGAAATTTCGATGTCTGATTTACAAAATCAAAATTTAAATTTTAATGTGATTTTCAGAATCAAATTTTGATTTTAAGAATAAATTTTATGATCAAATTTTAATTTTTGATTTTAAAATTTAAAATTTCGATCTTATCCTCGAATTTTTTGCAAAAAACTAAAAAATCCACATTATTAAAGAACCATTTTTAATTGCGTTTTTCAGGCTTAAATTCTGACTTTTTAATTTCAAGATGAATTTTTGATTTTTTCACAATAAAACTGTGATTTTGATTCTTATAATCAAATTCAGAATTTTCAGAATTTTAAAAATCAAATTTTGAATTTCAATTTGATTTTCAGAATGAATTTTTGATTTTAAATTGATTTTTAGGCTCAAATTTTGATTTTCAAAGTGATTATGCGAATGAGTTTTTGTTTTTCATTGTGATTTTCAGTATCAAAATTTTGATTTTTAAAATCAAATTTTGAATTTTCGGAATCGGATTTTAAACTTTAATGTGATTTTTTGAATTCATTTTTTTTTATCTTGGGAATCAAAATTTTGATCTGATCCTCAAATTTTATGAAAAACTTCAAAAAAATCCACATTATTTTTTTAGAAATTTGAAAAAAAACATCAATACCAAATTACAAGAGAAATATTTTTTGAGAGACCCTGTCGCAATTTTCGTGTATAGCAAAATTTTCTCCATTTTTTTGCAAAAAAAAGTCGAAAATTTTTGACATTTTCCAAAAAAAAAACATTTTAAATTTTTTGGCATTTTTCGGAGAAAAATCTAAAGTTTTCGCAATTTAAAAAAAATCAATTTTATGCATTTTTTCCAAAAAAATCTAATTTCTCGTTATTTTTGCCACAAAAACTACTTTTCGCCATTTTTTAGAATTTTTTTTTTGTTGAAATTTCCGACATTTCCTCCGAAAAATTGCAAACTTTCTCGGCATTTTTGTCGAAAAAATTTAAATTTCTGCAATTTTTTTCCTACAAATTGTCCGCACTCTTTCGAAAAAATTCTAATTTTTGGTTATTTTGCTGAAAAATATGAATATTTCGGCATTTTTTCGAAAGAAAAGTGCAAATTTTTTTGAATTTTTGCAAAATGTCAATTGGCTGCATTTAAAATAGAACTAATTTTGATGGTAATGTTGTACGACCTATGCAACGTATTTGGGGAATATTTTGCTGATTACATAGGAGCCAAGATTCCAAGTAAATGAGCACAGCATCCATCTTCCAAAGCCGCAAGTGAAACTTGATACATCCGAGACCCCAGTGGAAGGCATCGGACATGCAGTCAGCAGACTTTGTGCTCCCAAAAAAGACACGTCCAGACAAGACATGGACATCTCTACGACATATGTCAGATGCTAATTTTTGAGGATTAATGTCACCTGGCACTGCACCTGGACTGAATTTACATTTGCATGAAGCATGATTAATCATCAGCAACAAATATTCGATTGCCAACGAATTTATCAGCAATATGCACAAAATAATGTTGAAAGCAACGGCCAGAATTCAAGTTTTTAAAGATACAACAAATGGTGCAACAAACGCATACTAATTTCTAAAATTCACAATTAACCTTCTGTTCCTTAAAATTTATAGGCCTAGCTCTGCCTCGGGATGCTATCGTCACTCGCTGGGGGTCGTGGATCAATTGCGGCATTTAATACTGTAAAAACTAAGGCAACATCAAAAATTTTCTCGATGCTTTACAAGACGACGCAGCGACTATGCACAGAGCTAAGGCCTTAATTGATAACGAATCGTTGGAAGATGAACTTTTCAACATTGCGACATACGAGTTTTTGCCGACTGCTATTGAAAAACTGGAAACACAGGGGCTGGCTGAAGAGAAACAGTGGAAAATCTTTACGGATGCGTTGCAATGCATGGACGGCTTTGCAAAAGAAAAGTTGTTGGCCAGTTTGAATAGAAATCCAGATGTTAAAGCATTTGTTGAGAATAAGGATCCTGAATTTCGTTTACAGACTGCATATGCTCCTTTGGTGCCAGTTGATGTAGAAAGTTCGTTTTCTTTGTACAAATCTATTCTGTTGGACCATCGTCAAAATCTCACATTAGATGACATAGAAATCTTGAACGTACTGACGTTCAATGAGTTTTTGTTTGCCTGAAGATGTTACATGGAGTAATAAACTTTGTTATGCGTGTTGTGCAGGTCTTTCCTTAAGAGGGGTAAGAAAAGATTGGGTCTGACCTGACCTGTTAGAACTGATCCCTTGGCTAAGCCTCGGTGATAGTGCAACAGTCCAGTTATCCCCAGACCTACAACAACAAAGATAAACTTAACTCTAAAGAGGGGGGCCTTACCAAGGACCTCCGCAGTCGCCTAGATGAGACAAGGAATCCCTCAGGGATAAACTTACTTGGGTATAACCCGTAAGGGGTTTCCCAAAGCTTACCTGATGTAAGCCGGCGCCTGGGCCTCTGGCCCTCCGCCTTCGTCGATGCAAATAATCTAAATAAATAAACGAATATATTAAACAATATGTCCGACGAAATATGTAAAAAGAATGTGGGTATACCACAGTAAATAACTCATAAACAAAACAAGTTGCTGGGAAAATTGTATTTGGGAACGCCAGCAATATAGTCAAAATATAATAAAAAAACGAGATAAAGTGAAGAATGATTTTCACTATCTTTTTTGGTCTTTCTGTGGTGCTCCATTCTATGCAAATGTCTGCGCCGCTGGTCGTCCCTTCCGTCGATTTGCATGTCGATTTCCCCACACGAATTGGCATCAACAGGGTGCCCAACATGCAAGCCTACAATTTTTCCATTATAGCATATGATTTAGCCTATATTTTGGCATATATTTCGGCATTTTTAGCATATAAAAATCCAGCTTCTAGTTATTAGGCACTACTAATGTACGCTACCAAGTGAAATTAACCATCTATGCCTGATACATCCCAGACCCCACTTGAGGGCATCGGAGATGCAATCAGCAGACTTTGTGCTCCCAAGAAAGACACGTCCAGACAGGACATGGACACCTCTACGACACCTGTCAGATGCTAATTTTTGAGGATTAATTCCACCTGGCACTGCACCTGGACTGAATTTACATTTACATGAAGCATGATTAATCATCAAAATATGCCCTAATTCACACTTTGCCATTTTGCAGCTAGATTCGCAATGCCTACACAATAAAAGGCGTTAACAATCCAGGCTGTTTTGTACACAATGAAGCTGGTCTTCATAGACCTTAGCGGTGGTGGTCAAACCAGTTGGAAGCAACTGTCCAGGAGTGTAAAAATTTGCATAATTTTTTGCGAAAATATATATATTCTAGTTATTCCTCATTTTCTCATCACATGTACCATATTAGAAATCCATTAGTACTCTTTATTGTTTTTTCCTAGTTGGAAACCAGACTTTTTTTCCAGTACGTTGTTTTTGTCGCACTCGTAATTTACTGAGCAAGAAATGGAAAGGTTGACACATTCTAAAGCAAAAAACACTTTTTTTCAAAATAGAAAAATGGGTTCATATAATTTGAACCCTCGGACAATTTGGAACATCATGGATGTCAACTCGGAAATTGGAGAAGATTCAGTCTTTTGGTTCTAGAGAGAGAGTCTTCTGGTTCTTTACGCGATTACACTCGCTGCTTTCAGTGGTTTTTCTTTACGCGACTTTGCTTGCTCGCATCTCACAGTCCGTTGGACTTTGATACAATTTGCGTTTCGGTTTGAGGCAATTGCGTTGCCTATAATTTTGGGCAATTTTCCTAAAAAATCTATTTTCGGCGTTTTTTCCAGAAACATTCTTAGATTTTCCGCATTTTTTCTAAAAAATTTCAACTTATAAATTTTTTCCTAAAAATCAAAAATTTCCGATATTTTTCGAAAAATTTTAAAATTGTCGGCATTTATTCGGAAAAATCGTAAAATCTCAAACTTTTGGGCATTTTTTCGGAAAAATTCTAAAATTCTGTAGTATTGGGCACTTTTGGGAAAAATTCTAAAATTTTTCACACATTTCCTAAAGATTTATTTTCGCATTTTTTTGACAAAAATTCTGAAATTCTAGGAATTTCTGCAATTTTCGACGTTTTTTTATAAAAAATTCTGAAATTTTTGGCACTTTTCAGAAAAATTTTGAAATTTTTGGCATTTTTTTTATTTCAATTTTTCGGAATTTTTGCAAAAAATTCCAACTTTTTGACATTTTTCCAGAGAAATTTCAAAATTTTCCAAATTTTTCGGCATTATTTTGAGTGAATTTTAACTTTTTCCGCATTTTTTCGGGAAAAAATTCCAATATTTTCAGCATTTTTTGAGAAAATTTCTAAATTCTACAATTTTCGGCATTTTCCGGAGAAATGTTCTAAAATCTTGAAACAGCTGTAAATTTTGGGCATTTTTCCGGAAAATTATAGAATCTTAAGCATTTGTTGCAGAAAAATTTAAAAATTTTCGGAAAGAAACTCCAAAATCCGGGCGTTTCCCCGAAAAAAAATCTAAAATTTTTAGAATGTTTCAAGAAAATTCTAAAATTTCCATAATTTTTCGAACAAATTTCACAAATTTTAAGATTTTTTTCAGAAAATTTCCAAAATTCCGGAATTTTTCCAAAAAAATTTCTCAAATTTCCAAAATTTGACTAAGAAAATAATTCTAGAATTTTTAAAAATTTTCCAAAAAATTGTAAAATTTGAGAATCTTTCGAAAAAATTTTTAAACTTTTCAGAATTTTTCCAAAAAAATTCAAAGATTTTCAAAAGTTTTCTATAATTGACAAATTTTACCAAAAATTCAAAATTTTTCAGAATTTTTCCGAAAAAGTTGCAAAATTTCCAGGATATTTTTAAAAAATTGAAAATTTTCCAAAAAATTCTAAAATTTCAATTTTTAAAATTCTTTTTTTGACACAACTCAGAGTGGACGATTGCCTAGTTTGACCACCATACACATAACATAACCTGTTGTGCAAGAAACGAAAAATATAGAAATGAAAAAAAGACAATACAACAAAGAACAAAACAAAACAAACAAATAAAAGACAAAAAGTGAGAGAAAAACAAAACCAAAGAAAAGAAAAATGCAATAAATAAGAAAGTGAAAAAAAAACAATAAAAAACGAAATACAAAGAAAAGAAAGAATGAAAAAGAAAGCATAGTAAAGAAAAACATAAACAAAAAAAATGTGAAAGGCAACTTGTTTAATTCATAAAGAATGAAAAAATTGTTCATGTCCAGTGACAATTTATAGCTTTTAATTTGAATACAACTGATATGAAAACGACAAATTCTGTTATCTTCATTTCAAATTTCAAAATTTCAAATTTCAAAAAAATTCTTCATTTCAAAAAATTCTGTTATCTTCATTTCAAATTTCAAAATTTCAAATTTCAAAAAAATTCTTCATTTCAAAAAATTCTGTTATCTTCATTTCAAATTCTTTTCTATAGACAAAGTATGCACTCGCACTTTTCGGAACGGTCGCAATGGCCAGCTCGGCAGTCTTTTGCTTGGCATTTCCTTGCGCAGCGCAAATCATCTGAAAAAAATTTTTTCACAAATAATTTCTTGAAAAAATGCAAAATTTTTGGTAAATTCTTGGAAAAAATTCTTATTTTTCCAAAAAAAAAATTGAAAATTTTCGACATTTTTTCGAAAGGATTTAGAAATTTTGAGCATTTTCTGGGAAAAAGTTCAACATTTTCCACGTTTTTTCCGAAAAAACTGAAATTTTGCGAAAATTTCTAAAATTTTCTTTTATTTGTAAATTTGGGGTTTGTAAAATTTTCCAGATTTTCTGGTAAAAATCCTAGAATTAGGAAAAAAATTCTACATTTTGCCTTTTTATGGAAAAAATCGAACTTTTTGTCGTTTTTTCAGAAAAATTTTAAATTTTCTACCTTTTTTCGGAAGGATTTAGCAGTTTCGGGTAGTTTCTCGGAAAAATTTGAACATTTTCCACATTTTTCCGAAAAAACTAACATTTTGGGAAGAATTCACAAATTTCGGGTATTTTTTTGAGAAAATTTGTAAATTGGAAAATTTTCGAAATTTTTTTGGGTAAAAATTCTAGAAATTAAAAAAAAATTTGAAATTTCGAGAACTTTTTGAAGAAACGAGAAATTTTCGGAATTTTTCGAAAAAAATTCTAAAATTTTGCGTTTTTTTCTAAATAATTCTAACTTTTCGATCTTTTTTCGAAAATTATGCAGAAATTTTGGGCATTTTCCGGGAGAAATTCTAACGTTTTCCATGTTTTTTCGAGAAACTGAAATTTTCGGCCTTTTTTCGAAAAAACTGAAATTTTGGAAGAAATTCTAGAATTTTTGAATTTTTTTGAGAAAATATATAAATCCTGAAATTTTCGATGTTTTTTTTTATTTCGAAAAAATTCTAAAATTTCGCGCATTTTTTCGAGAAAATTTCTTGATACTGAAATTTTCAAAGCTTTTTTGGGCAAAATTCTGAAATTTTGACCATTTTGTGGGAAAAATTTTAACATTTGCCACATTATTTTAAGAAACTAAAATTTTCGGCATTTTTTCGAAAAAACTTAAATTTTGGATGATATTCCAAAAATTTCGGGTATTTTTTTTGAGAAAATCCTAAAATTTTCAAAGTTTTTTTGATTTCAAAAAAATTTCAAATTTGTCAGAATTTTCCGAAAAATTCTGGAATTATCAAAATTTTCGAAAGAAAAAATTCAGAAATTTTTACAATTTTCGAAAATAAAAACTTCAAATTTTCCCCATCACTTCCATCAAATTCCAATTCTCCGACAGTTTAAAAAAAAATTGAGAAATTTTGTGCATTTTCTCGGAAAAACTAAAATTTTGGAAAAAATTCACAAATTTCAGACATTTTTCTTTAGAAAATTTGTAAATTGCAAAGCTTCCGGAATCCAAGAATTTGAAAAATTCTACATTTTTTGCATTTTTTCGAAGAAAAACTTTCGACATTTTTTGGAAAAAATCATTAGTTCTTGCGCGTATTTTTTTGAATTGTGAAGTTTTGGGCGTTTTTTTTTTGAAAAAAAATTGAAATTTTCGACATTTTTTCCTGCCCACATTCTTTGCAAAAAATTCTAACTTTTCGTTATTTTTGCTAAAAAATCTAAAATTCTAAAATTTCGGGCATTTTTTCGTGAAAATTTAAAAAATTCTGAAATTTTTTCCGAAGAAAATTCTAAAATTTCCAGTTTTTCCAAAAAACTCTAAAATTTTGAAAATTTTTCCAGAAAAAGTTTCAAAAATTTTGAGAATTTTTTCGAAAAAAATTCAAAAATTTTCACAATTCTTGGAAAAAGAATTCTAAAATTTTCCGCATTTTTACGAAGAAATGATTGTTGAGGTGGTCTCAGGTGCACGTGTTCAGCTTCCGGCGTCGGTGCGCAGGCGGTTGGACGCGGCGAAAAGTGGCGAAAAGAAATGATAAATTTGCATAGGTTATTTCTGCCACTGTTTCGCGTTTTTGCTGTCTTTTTGTCAGTGTTAAAAAAGACTTATTTTATGGAGCGTCGCCGCCATCGTCTTTATTATAAGATTTTTGTTTATTATTTTATATTGGCGTCGCCCTTCGTCACCCAATACACTTTGGACCTGTAAGTGTATTGTTTTGTGAGCGTAGTGGAAGGAGTTTATAAGGTCAGGATTGGAGACTTGGGTAGGAGCTCCTGAGGTACGTGCCAAGGTGTTCTGCCTGAGGTTTAGTGAAAGTTCTGGCGAGTATCTGGTGAAACGTCTGGGAGAGTTTTGTGGTTGTTGTTGTTGTTAGCCTGTGGTCAGAACTGTTGCATAGTGTTGACCCCACAGCAGCCTAACAAGTGGTGGACTCTTAACGCCTCTCACGACGGATAACCGGAGAACCACCAGAAAAATAACTAAACCTCCTGGGTTTTACTTGCAGTCACATACCGGAAAAGTGAAGAAGATGAGTATTCCGGTAGGGAAAACGTTGAGGACTCCTCCTAGGTCACACGAACCTAGTGTTTCGAATCTCGACTCTGCTGAAGAACACGCAGCGGTAGAAAAGGTTCAAGCACAGGCGCCTGAGACTGAAGGAAGGAGAGAGAGTGGAATTGCCGAAATGGCAAGAGTTGAAGAAGAGTTGAGGAGAAGTGGTTTTGAGATGGCTAGGAGAGCCGAGATTGAAACTACTGTAAGTGGTAGTGTCAGAGGTCAGCAGACCTTTGAGAAGGAGAGACCGATGTCGCCCTCGAAGTTGGTCCATCCGATGGCCGAGACGCTGGAGGAGATTAGACGGAAATCGAAACCGGCGTGGAGGTCGAACATGGTGGACATGAATTACGACGAATATTACGAGGACGCGCCGGCCGATTTATACGACGACAAATATTCGAGGCGATACGACCCCGAAATTACAAATTGGAGTCGACGAGAGGATCCGAGGGATCGAGTCGATCCCAAGGATTTACGGATTAACGCGCTGGAGAAGAAAATGGAATTATTGATAAAAGTAATCGAAAGCGCGCAGGTCAAGGAAAAGGAGTCGGAGGATGATCAACGGAGGAAGATAGGTGAGTCTTCTTACCTTGAGAATAGAGTTGAGAGAGTAACTGAACCTAAGAGAGAGGTTCATTCGGAAGTTTATGTAAGGTCTCAAGATGATAGAGACAAATATTCGGCTAGAGATAGAGGTTGGACTGAGGAGCCGCAGAGTTCGAGGAATGCTGAACAAGCACAATCGAATGCCTACGGTTACTCAGAGAATAGGAGGTCTAGGGAAAGGAAGGTGACTATTTGCGACGAATCGTCCCAGGGAGAGGATAGGTTTTCTCGTCCTACTCCTTGGAGAGATACCGCAAATAGAGCTGACCTTAGCCCTGAGAGGAGAAGAAAGAGAAAGTCGAAGAGTCGAAAGAGATCTCACAGATCTAGAGCTAGAAGTAGACATTACTCAGATAGTGATAATAGCAGTTCATCTACTTCGAACTCTAGCTCAAGTGTTGAAGTTGATGTGAGAGATGCGGTAAAGGCCTTGAAACATAGACCTTTACATGATAGTATGAAGCCAATGGAGGCTTTGAAATTTTTTACTGATCTGGAAAGTGAGTTTCTGGAGAATACGGCTGATAAAGTGAAAAAGGAGTGTTTGAGAAGGTTGTCTCAGAACACGGCGAGGAGGATAGCGAGAACATCCTCAAGTTATACAGAAGCGCGGAGAAATATTTTAAAGTATCTCGCGCCGACTTATGATTTGACGATGCTCAAAAGAGAGTTATTTAATATGAAACAGGAAGAAGGCGAGTCAGCCTTAGAGTTTTTAAAAAGGTTGAGTAATCATGTGGATCTGGTCTATGCAGATCAGAGTGATCAAGTAAGGCAAGAGAATATTATTAATGCCTTCATTTATAAGAGTAGTCTGTTGTATCAGACGGAGTTGGAGGACGTATTGCCATCGATGAAAACTTGGCAAGACCTTGCATACGCCGTAACTCAGATTGATAAAAAGTATAAGAATGTGTTTACTACTTTTGGAGCCAAAGATAAACCGATTGTAGTGAATCAAGTTGTAGCGGAGGAGATATGCCCGGAAATTGCTTTTGTCGGGAATGCTCCGTATGGAAGTACTAAAAAGTATAACCAAACGAAGTCAAGACCACAAAATCAGTTGCAAAAGGCAGTGGAAGAGGAGAGAAGTGAGGAGAATGCGGAAGAGATGCTACCTGGTCCGTCGCCTCGTGATGTCAAAAAGTCTAACGAGGAGCAGGCCAAGGAGTCTTTTCTAGCTATTCTCTCAAAGGAGTGGCTACAGTTGGTTCAGAAAGTAGATAAATTACAAGTTACTCAGAGTGAAGCCTTAAAAGAGTTGACTACTGTGAAGGCTGCGTCTGCTGAAAAGCAGAAGCAGTTGAAGCAGCAGAGACCCTATTGCATTTATCACAAGAATAATACGCATGCTACTGAGGAGTGTAAGACATTAGCATACCGGCGTCAGCAACAGCAACGCGGTGGATTTAACCATGGCATGCCTAATCAATATTATGGTGGTGATAGGAATGCTTCATATAGAGGAAGTTTTAGAGGTAGAGGTGGACCTCAGTTTGGATTTAGAGGAAGAGGAAGAGGTGCCTATTATGTAGGATTCCCCGAAGAAGATCAAATGTACGGGTATGACCCAGAGTTTGAGAGATACAGGGAATTCTGCAGAGTTAGAGAGCAAGGCATCCAATTGCAAAGGCAGCCTCAGTTGATGCTACCTGCATCAACTAGTTGATCAGCAATTCAGGCTGCTACTATCCAGGACCAGGCTGGATCATTTGTTTCGAACCAGTCGGAATACATATTATAATTATTTGTATTTATTCAATGTATTTATTGCAAATTTTTAAATTTATCTCGCCCAAAACTTTAAATTTTCAAAATTTTTGGTAAAAAACAGCTCTTCGCAAAAATCTTAAATTTTTTACATTTTTTCGCGGCCTAAATTTTAAATTTCCCCGAGTCCGATTAATTTCCGAGGAAATAGTTAGTTGTTGCCCCCCAATTCTGTGAATATTGGAAGAATTGGGAAAACCGCTGAGTTTTAGAGTGAAAATAGACAAAAAGTAGGGAAAGCGGAAAATTTGTCGATTTTTCAGCTCATATTAAAAATTTTAAAAATTTTGCAAAAATTGATAGGGCCGAATTAGTAGAATTCGAGAAAGAAGCGGAAGGAATGTCCAGGCCCCCCAATGGACGCCGGACGAAGCAGTATCTGGTCATGGACCCCCACGTGACCTACGGTCAGCTGCAGGTGCCGCAGAATAATCGGTATTTCCTAGTCGATGGTAAGCGACCTAAGTTAGTAAACTTAGTTAATCTTAAAATTATTTGGGCAAAGCAGGATGTTATAGCCCACGGGTGTCTAGATGAAGGCCTAGACAATTGTCAAAGTTTAGTGGGAACATATTTGTTCTGTCAGCTTGAAAAAGTGTGGCAAAGCTGCCCGTAGCGCAAAATTTGGACTTTTTGCGAAACTACATTATTCCTCTACACACATAGGGAGTTGAATAAATTCGTCTATGTGATGGGGAAGAAGTGGAGTGTAGCAACTAGTCGACTAGGGGTAGATAATTTCAAATTTATTTAAATTTCTAAATTCCATCTTAATTTAATTTTCTACGAATTTCCACATTTTGGGTAAATTAGTAAATATATTTTCAAATTTCTTCTTGGAAATTCTTAATTTATTAGTTGGATAGGCCGTTTTGGGCGTTGGATTGAGACGGCTAGCAGTCGATTGATGGAAGATGCAGGTGGTCTGTGCGTGTACTCCCGTATAAGGTAGAAGTCGGGGCCGCACTTGTGTTTAACTATCTGCCAACACTAACCCAATATATGTTTGGTACCTTATTGTCCCCTGCTTGCAATTTCTTTTTTCCTTTTTCCGTTTTGTGCTTACTATCTGTGGTGAAGGTAGAGTCTAACCGATGTGTGTCCGCTTCGAGAAATTTCCATTAAAAAGTTGTAAACATTTCGCCTGAATTTTTTAGACTACAATGTCAAGCACATTGTTAGAGTCGGCGAATTGGAACGGTGGTTCGCCACGAATTTCGGGAGATTTCCGTTGGAATTGACGGAACCGAAATTGGTCGAAATAGGTAAGGTGGCTGAGATGATCGAAATCCTGAAGGTGAGCAGGTTTCGAGGACAGCCAATTATCGGTTTTGATACCGAGAAAGTTACTCAAGAGTACGTGAGTAAGGTTTTCGCGACTTCTGGGGTTGATAACCCAAAAGGGAAGGAGTTCGCGAGAGTCATTAGCTTCTCGACGGTAACTGGAGACACCTTTGTTGTAGATACTACGACAATCATGCCGAAGGAATGGACGCTCATTCATGAGCTCTTAGATTCGGACATGCTTCTCGTTGGATACAACTTGGTTACAGATCTGGTCGCCATCTGGAATGTTAATGATGCAGGTAGAAAAAATCAAGGTGTTGATCTGACGACAGAGTCAAGGTAGGTCCAGTACCTCAGCTTCTGGAGTATCTTCCGTAAGTTCCACTCAGGGCGCGTACCAGAGGGGAACTGGAGGGGGATATGGCTGAGGCTGGGGTCAGGGACAGGGTCAAGGTAGACCCTTTAAGATGGTTAATCCGCAACCGTATAGAGGACAGGCGATGGGCGGACCTCCTCGTGTGGCCCAACCTCGAGGAGTTTTTGGGGGATTCCTCAGGGGTCGTGGAGCTCGGGGTGGTCCCTACCCTCGCATTGGTAGCTTCCAATACGGCGGTTATGGTGGCAGCGGGCAACAATAATTTCATATAGCCGCATAACTTTTGGACCAAAATTCGTTATTTCGTACAAATTTTATTTCAAAAATACAAAAATACAAAAACACAAATAAAATACAAAATACAAAAAAAAAAATATATATCTCGTTTTATTGTTGCTTTAAATTTTAAATTTTTTCTCGTTTCCGGTGCCCAAAAGTTGCCCGGCGAAATTCGTCTTTCCGTCCATCTTATTTTGGGCGTGTACATAGCCCTCGTATTTTTTCTCGTTTAATTTCAGGGCCTGAAAAAGATGAAGACGTGAAAATTTTAATTGCATTTATAAAATTTTCGTAATTAGATATTTGAAGTATTTTATAGAAAATGTTTTTTACTGAGTAGATTTGTATTGGACGGAGCGACGTGGCGAGCGGCCGACCGTGGAGGAAGCGCACCTGGGACACCTCATCACTGAAGCTGTAAAAACCAGTACATGGGAGAAGAGGAACGGCGACGCCCCGGATCTAGGCACAGATCGACGTCAAAGTCCAGGCCGAACTACGTTCGTGATCGTTTCCGGTAGCCCGAAAGGGAGTGCCCTGCCGAATGGATTGGTCAAGGTCGCCGTCACCTGAAGGACCTGGTAGGGGCTGGATCACATCTTGGAGGGGGTAGCCCCAAAAATTTGTTTTCCGAGGGGAAAACTGTTATGCAGTCGGGGCCTCAGTATGAGACTCAGGCTGCAGAAAGGTTTTCACCTCCCGTTGGTCGGTTTTGAGGGCCGAGGGATGTTGAGGTGGTCTCAGGTGCACGTGTTCAGCTTCCGGCGTCGGTGCGCAGGTGGTTGGACGCGGCGAAAAGTGGCGAAAAGAAATGATAAATTTGCATAGGTTATTTCTGCCACTGTTTCGCGTTTTTGCTGTCTTTTTGTCAGTGTTAAAAAAGACTTATTTTATGGAGCGTCACCGCCATCGTCTTTATTATAAGATTTTTGTTTATTATTTTATATTGGCGTCGCCCTTCGTCACCCAATACACTTTGGACCTGTAAGTGTATTGTTTTGTGAGCGTAGTGGAAGGAGTTTATAAGGTCAGGATTGGAGACTTGGGTAGGAGCTCCTGAGGTACGTGCCAAGGTGTTCTGCCTGAGGTTTAGTGAAAGTTCTGGCGAGTATCTGGTGAAACGTCTGGGAGAGTTTTGTGGTTGTTGTTGTTGTTAGCCTGTGGTCAGAACTGTTGCATAGTGTTGACCCCACAGCAGCCTAACATGATCACGTGTTATGCGGTTTTTCGACACAAATTTAAATTCAATTTTTCACATTCTTGCTGAAAAATTTTAACTTTTCGTTGTTTTCCTAAGGAAAATCTTAGTTTTTCGGTATTTTTTAGGAAAAAATTTAGAATTTTCGTTGTTTTTTCCAAAGATTTCGTGGATTTTTTCCAGAGAAATTCACTTTTTCAGCAATTTTTCGAAAAAAGTGCAAATTTTCGGAATTTTTGCAAAAAATCGGACTTTTTGTCATTTTTCCCAAAAAAGCAAAAAATTTCCTTATCTAGGAAAACAATTCGTTGCTGATTGAGCTTTTCTATCTTTTTTGGAAAATTATTCAGAAATTTTGGCAATTTTCCCCGAGAAAATCGAAACTTTTGCACTTTTTTTCTAAACTGAAGTTTTCGGCATTTTTTCCTTAAATTTTGCACATTCTTTCTGAAAAAAATCTTACTTTTCGTTATTTTGGCTAGGAATCGTAAAGTTTCCGGCATTTTTTCGAAAGAAAGTCGAAATTTTGGGAATTTTCGCAAAAAATTGTTCTTTTTGTCATTTTTTGCAAAAAAACGCGAAATTTTCGTAATTTCAAAAAAAATCATCTTCAATTTTCGTTGAAGGTTTCGGCATTGTTTCCTTGAATATTCCAATTTTTCACTATTTTTTCTGCTAGAAAATCTAAAATTTTTGGCATTTTTCCGAAAAAAAAGTCCGAAGTTTTGTAACTTTTGCAAAAAAAATCAAAGTTTTTGTCATTTTTCCAAAAAAAATTAAAAATTTTCGGCATTTTTTCGTAAGGTTTTAGAAATTTTGGGCATTTTGTAAGAAATATTTTAACATTTTTCACTTTTTAATTTTGGGAAATTTTCGAGTCTTCTTTTGAGAAAACTTGTAAATTGAAAAATTTCGACATTTTTTGTTTAAAATCCTACGATTTGAAAAATTCTAGATTTGGGCAGTTTTTGCAAAAATCGAGCTTTTTGCTATTTTTCCAAAAAAAAGTCTAAAATTTTCGACATTTTCTAGAGATTTATTTTCGCATTTTTTTGACAAAAATTCTGAAATTCTAGGTATTTCTGCAATTTTCGACGTTTTTTTATAAAAAATTCTGAAATTTTTGGCACTTTTCAGAAAAATTTTGAAATTTTTGGCATTTTTTTTTATTTCAATTTTTCGGAATTTTTGCAAAAAATTCCAACTTTTTGACATTTTTCCAGAGAAATTTCAAAATTTTCCAAATTTTTCGGCATTATTTTGAGTGAATTTTAACTTTTTCCGCATTTTTTCGGAAAAAAATTCCAATATTTTCAGCATTTTTTGAGAAAATTTCTAAATTCTACAATTTTCGGCATTTTCTGGAGAAATGTTCTAAAATCTTGAAACAGCTGTAAATTTTGGGCATTTTTCCGGAAAATTATAGAATCTTAAGCATTTGTTGCAGAAAAATTTAAAAATTTTCGGAAAGAAACTCCAAAATCCGGGCGTTTCCCCGAAAAAAAATCTAAAATTTTTAGAATGTTTCAAGAAAATTCTAAAATTTCCATAATTTTTCGAACAAATTTCACAAATTTTAAGATTTTTTTCAGAAAAATTCCAAAATTCCGGAATTTTTCCAAAAAAATTTCTCAAATTTCCAAAATTTGACTAAGAAAATAATTCTAGAATTTTTAAAAATTTTCCAAAAAATTGTAAAATTTGAGAATCTTTCGAAAAAATTTTTAAACTTTTCAGAATTTTTCCAAAAAAATTCAAAGATTTTCAAAAGTTTTCTATAATTGACAAATTTTACCAAAAATTCAAAATTTTTCAGAATTTTTCCGAAAAAGTTGCAAAATTTCCAGGACATTTTTAAAAAATTGAAAATTTTCCAAAAAATTCTAAAATTTCAATTTTAAAAATTCATTTTTTTTGACACAACTCAGGGTGGACGATTGCCTAGTTTGACCACCATACACATAACATAACCTGGTGTGCAAGAAACGAAAAATATAGAAATGAAAAAAAGACAATACAACAAAGAACAAAACAAAACAAACAAATGAAAGACAAAAAGTGAGAGAAAAACAAAACCAAAGAAAAGAAAAATGCAATAAATAAGAAAGTGAAAAAAAACAATAAAAAACGAAATACAAAGAAAAGAAAGAATGAAAAAGAAAGCATAGTAAAAAAACATAAACAAAAAAAATTTGAAAGGCAAATTCTTTAATTCATAAAGAATAAAAAAATTGTTCATGTCCAGTGACAATTTATAGCTTTTAATTTGAATACAACTGATATGAAAACGACAAATTCTGTTATCTTCATTTCAAATTTCAAAATTTCAAATTTCAAAAAAATCCTTCATTTCAAAAAATTCTGTTATCTTCATTTCAAATTTCAAAATTTCAAATTTCAAAAAAATTCTTCATCTCAAAAAATTCTGTTATCTTCATTTCAAATTTCAAAATTTCAAATTTCAAAAAAATTCTTCATTTCAAAAAATTCTGTTATCTTCATTTCAGAATCTTTTCTATAGACAAAGTATGCACTCGCACTTTTCGGAACGGTCGCAATGGCCAGCTCGGCAGTCTTTTGCTTGGCATTTCCTTGCGCAGCGCAAATCATCTGAAAAAAACTTTTTCACAAATAATTTCTTGAAAAAATGCAAAATTTTTGGTAAATTCTTGGAAAAAATTCTTATTAGATTTTTTGAAAAACGAAAATTGACAATTTTCAGTAAATTTTTGCAAAAAATGCAAAATTTTGACGAGAATTTGTAAAAAAAATTGCACAATCATTAATAAATTTGTGAAAAAATGCAGCATTTTGAAGAAATTTGTAAAATAGAATGCACAATTCTCGATAAATTTTATGAGTGTGTAAAATTTTTCGGATATTTTTTGGAAAAAATGAAGGATTTCGAAGAAATTTTTAGAAAAATGCCTAAAAAAATTTTTGTCCATAAAGCCGAAAAATTTACATCATGCACTTCGAAAAAATTGGCCAAAATTTTGACAATTTAGAAGTAAAATTCGAAATTCATTGCTAAAAATCGCGAAATTCGAAAAAAATTCGCCAATTTTAAGCTCTAAAATTCTAAAATTTGAATGCTGCACAAAAATTGGAAAATTTTTCAAATATGTCGAACACGCATTTTCTACTCAAAAACAAAATTTGAAATTCATTTTAATGTAGAATATTTCCGGATTTTCTGCTCAAAAACCCATTAAAATACCAAAAAATTGGAAATATCTTCACATGTTTCTCGATCAGAAAAATTTAAATTTTACATATTTTTCAATTAAAAACGGTTTTTGATCGAAATTTCGAAAATTTAAAATATTTCGCCATTTTGAATATGGTAATTTTTGGAATTTTCACTCCAAAATTCTATCTTGCTTAAAAATTCGAAATAACAAAAATAAGAAGGCATAAAAAGTTACCGTAAGGAAGGGGGAGGAGTTACTACAGTAAGAATTACCGCAGTAAGCTTGCACTAAACACGGCGAAGTGGACTTGATTATCGGATCCATAACGGCCAGCATCAAAATGGCGACTATGATGAGCACGGATTTCATGTTCCAAGTGTTCGGACAGTTGACCTAAAACTGTAAACAATGGTAGCTGCAGACCATATTTGAAGGAGCCAGGACCAGGTTCATGACATGGGCACCTGTGGTCAAGGCCCCTGCCAGACCCTACTTAGGCTGCGCTGGTGTCAGGGTTGGGCCTTGGACAAGTGGCCTCTAGAATAGGTTGGCTCGCTCTGAGGCCGTGGCCCAGGCGCCGCCAACCGACACCCTAGCACTTTTACTGTATAGAGAATTGGACCAAGTAGGAAAATTTTGGCTTTTTGCAAAATAATTTTCCTTATCTAGGAAAACAATTCGTTGCTGATTGAGCTAAAGTTTCCACTTGGATTCCAAAGAAAAGATAAGAATTTTATCACGTGAATGAACAAAAATTATTTTTTAAACTAGACTTACCTGAAAATGTGTCCAAAATACAAAACAAAGCTGGTCCAATAAAGAAAAAATTGTCCAAAAAGACCGCTCAGCAAATTGTAGAAAGGAAATTTTGCAGGGAAAAGAAGAAAAGATGACCAATTTTGTACTGGTCAATAGGCAAAATTTTGACCAACCAACCACCAAAACGGTCATCCTAATCCCTAGAAGCCATTTTTCTATTGAAGAAAAATCCGGTTTTCGCCGGTCAAGTCTTAAATCTCGATGTTTCCCTGACCCCTGCGAAATGAACAACTATCATTATATTTTATTTACTGGTCATTTTAGGTAATTTTTTCACAAAATTTTACACTTTTTTCGACTAAAAATTGAGAAATTTCGCGCTTTTTCGAGCAGAAATCCTACAAATTCCCATTTTTTTCTCACCAAAATGCGAAAATACTCCTTTTTTTCGACTCGAAATATTGTGAAACTCAATTTTTTTGGGTAAAAAATCAGAATTCATCTATAAAAAAGCCAAATTTTAGTGTCTAGATTTTATGATAAATATGACGGGTTCACATTTTCTTAAATTTTAAAGATGAAACCACATTTTTACCGTTTAAAATTTAGGAAAATTTGTCGAAATTTCAATTTCCCGCATTCAAATTTTGACGAAAACTGATTTTTTGCATTTTAAAATTTAAATTTAGGCTTAAGGCTTAAATATCTAAAATTTCCGGCATTTTTGGAAATTTCGAAAAATTATCAAAATTTTTCCCGCAAATTTTAAAATTGTCAAGTTTTTTACAAAAAATATTCGAGAAATTTCAAAATTTATAAAAAACATTTCTAAACTTTTCAAAATGTCTAGAAAATATTCTAAACTTCTTCAATTTCTGGCATATTTTCCAAAAAATTTCAAAATTTCCCGAATTTTTTTGGTGAAGTTTTAGAATATATGTATAGTTTTCAGCATTTTTTCAAATGATTCTTAAATTTTCCAGGCTTTTTCTCGAAAAATTCTAACATTTGGTAATTTTGCCAAAAAACCCCATTTGTTTGGCATTTTTTCAAAGAAATTTCAAAATTTTCCGCATTTTTGGAAGAAAATTTCGCATTTCCGCGAAAAAATACCGAACGTTCCCGAATTTTTCCGCGTTTAAGATAAATTCAAAAATTTCGAGCATTATTTTGGAATTAATTTCTAAATTCTACAATTTTCGCCAATTTGTGCAGGTCAATAACAAAAATTTCGACTAGTTGTAAATAATATTGTAAATTAGACAACTTGAATATACCCATTTAGAATTTGAAAAAAATTGAGTTTTTGGAACAAAATTATGAAAGAATTTCAAATCAAAAATTTCATGCAAAATTCTAATTTAAAAAAAAATTTCACAAATTTAGCATCAAGAAAATTTTTCGCAATTTCCATCAAAATTTCAGAGAAAAATTTCACCTCCAACTTTTTTCCTGGTTACAAAATAAAGTCAGGCTAGATTGATGTAAAGTTAGCTTGCAATGCTTAAACTGTTTTTTTTCAGTATTGATGATGTAAAGTGTTGTAATGATGTCATTCATGTAAAAAGGAAGTGTAAACCTGCTCTAATATTGCTGTAAAGTGTCATTATGTCATAATACAAAATTTGCCTTACTGTAGCACTAAAATTCTCAGAGTGTAAAGCCTGCTGAACTCAAATTTAAAGCCATGATGTATAACAAACTTGTGTGAACAAAATCATTAGCTTACTGTAGCACTTGCTCAATGCAAATTCTGACACTGGCCTAAAGTGTGATTATTTAATAAAATGTGTTCGCCACGCAACAGTAATTGATTATAGAACACAAAAAATTTCAACATTTTTCACATTTTTTCGGGAAAAAACTTAAATTTTGGAAAAATTTCTTTTTTTTTGAGAAAATTTCTAAATCGTAAAATTTTCCATGCTTTTTGATAAAAATCCTAAAATTTAAAAAATCCTACATTTTCGGCTTCGTAATTTAAAAAAATCTATTTTGCGCGTTTTTTCCGAATTTTTCCAAATTTTTGTCACAAAAATTCATTTTCGCCCTTTTTGCAGAAGGATTTGTGAAATATGCGGCATTACCTCGCAAAAATTGCAAAGATTTTTGGCATTTATTTGAAAAAAAAATTCTTGAATTTGCGAATTTTTCGCAAAAAAAATTCCTAGACGTTCCGCATATTTTTTCCAAGAAATTGTCAAGTTTTGGGCGTTTTTTTGGAAAAAAATTGAGATTTTGGACATTTTTTCTTTAAATTTTGGACATTCTATTGAAAAAATTCTATATTTTCGTGATTTTTGCTAAAAAATCTAAAATTTTCGGCAATTGTCCGAAAAAAGTTCAAATTTTGGGAATTTTAGCAAAAAATTGAATTTTTTTATTATTTTTTCCAAAAAATCTAAAATTTTCGGCATTTTTTCGAAAAAAGTGCAAATTTTTGGAATTTTAGCAAAAAACCGAATTGTTTGTCCATATTGAAAAGAAAATTTAAAAATTTTCGACATTTTTTCGGAAGGATTTACAAATTTTGGACATTTTGTGAGAAAAATTTTAACATTTTCCACATTTTTTCGGAAAAAACTAAAATTTTGGAAAAAATTCAAAAATTTCGGGCGTTTTTTTTTGAGGAAATTTGTAAATTGTAAAATTTTCGGAATTTTTTCTTTAAAATCCTACGATTTGAACAATTCTAGATTTAAGCCATTTTTGCAAAAAAATCGAACTTTTTCTCATTTTTCCAAAAAAAAAGTCTAAAATTTTCGGCATTTTTTTGGACGAAAAATCTAAAACTTTCGTAATTTAAAAAAAAATCTTCTATTTTCCGCATTTTTTCTTAAAAATTCTAACTTTTCCTTATTTTTGCCATTTTTTAGAAAATTTTTTTAAATTTCCGGCATTTCCTCCGAAAAATTGCAAACATTTTTGGCATTTTTCTCGAAAAAATTAAAATTTTTGGCATTTTTTCCTAAATTGTCCGCACTCTTTCGAAAAAATTCTAATTTTTGGTTATTTTGCTGAAAAATATGAATATTTCGGCATTTTCTCGAAAGAAAAGTGCAAATTTTTTTGAATTTTTGCAAAATGTCAATTGGCTGCATTTAAAATAGAACTAATTTTGATGGTAATGTTGTACGACCTATGCAACGTATTTGGGGAATATTTTTCTGATTACATAGGAGCCAAGATTCCAAGTAAATGAGCACAGCATCCATGTTCCAAAGCCGCAAGTGAAACTTGATACATCCCAGACCCCACTGGAAGGCATCTGACATGCAGTCAGCAGACTTTGTGCTCCCAAGAAAGACACGTCCAGACAGGACATGGACACCTCTACGACACCTGTCAGATGCTAATTTTTGAGGATTAATTCCACCTGGCACTGCACCTGGACTGAATTTACATTTACATGAAGCATAATTAATCATCAAAATATGCCCTAATTCACACTTTGCCATTTTGCAGCTAGATTTGCAATGCCTACACAATAAAAGGCGTTAAGAATCCAGGCTGTTTTGTACACAATCAAGCTGGTCTACAAACGGGGTATGGGGACTCTGGGCTCAGCCAGACAACAGTTAGCAAATGGATCCGACGCTTCCGTGAGGGGCGGGAATCATTGGAAGACGACCAGAGACCTGGGCAGCCTGTCACTGCATCTTCAGCCGAAAATGTGGCCGCAGTTGAGGACATGGTAATGGAAGACCATCCTGTGACTGTTCAAGAAATCGTCACTGAAGTAGGCATCAGCGCCAGTAGCTTTCATAACATTTTGGACGAAAACATGTTTCTGAGTAAGGTTTGTGCGGGCTGGGTGCCTAGACTGTTGGGAGCCGAAATGAAGAAGAACCGGCTCGACACCTGCAAGTTGCTGTTGGAGATCCATGCAGTGGAGCAAGAAGATTTTTATAGGGGATTGATCGCCGTGTATGAAACCCCGTTACCTTACTACAACCCCCAGACCAAAGCTCAATCGATGCAGTGGCGGCGAAAAGATGAAGGGGCACTGGTTAAGGCCAAAAGCACCCCATCGGTCGACAAGGTCATAGTCACCATATTCTGGGATTGCGAAGGCATCATACTAATTAATTATCTGGAGTGTGGCGCCCCTATCAACGCTCAGTATTACTCCAAGTTACTCATGGATCTGGGCAAGGCATTGAAAGAAAAACGACCCGGAAAGCTGCACATGCGACCATTGCTGCAACATGACAACGCCCGACCCCATACGGCTAAGTTTACGCAATCAACTATAGCCCACCTACGATGAGAATTGCTGCCACATCCAGCCCATTCCCCTGATTTGCCACCCAGCGATTACCACCTGTTTTCCAAATTGAAAAAACTGCTCCGTGGAAGGCATTTTGGCTCGTTGAAACAGTTGCAACGGGCTGTCGACCAATGGGTCAAGGTGACACCCATAGAATTCTACGAGGAAGGTCAGAAAAAGTTGCCAGGATGCTGGAAGAAATGCATTGAAGAGAAGGGTGGATATGTTGAAGAAAGCGATTATTTGAATTGATTTCATTTACTATATATTTTATGTCTAGCATGAATTAAATGAATGCCCCTCGTATATTCTAGTTATTCCTCATTCTCTCGTCACATGTACCATATTAGAAATTCATTAGTACTCTTTATTGTTTTATTAGAGTATGGGTTCCTAGTTGGAAACCAGACTATTTTTCAAGTGCTTTGTTTTTGTCGCACTCGTAATTTACTCAGCAGGAAATGGAAAGGTTGACACATTCTAAAGCAAAAAACACTTTTTTTCAAAATAGAAAAATGGGTTCATATGTTTTGAACCCTGGGACAATTTGGAAAATAATTCATGTAGCAGGTGTTACTGTACTCTAACGCACAGCGGGGCTTCCCAAACCACACCCCCGAAGAACATGGATGTCGACTCCAAAATTGGAGAAGATTCAGTCTTTTGGTTTTAGAGAGAGAGTCTCCTGGTTCTCTACGTGATTATGCTCGCTGCTTTCAGTGGTTTTTCTTTACGCGACTTTGCTTGCTCGCATCTCACACTTGGTTGGACTTTGATACAATTTGCGTTTCGGTTTGAGGCAATTGGGTTGCTTATACTTTATGGGATTAATTCATAAAGAATAAAAAAATTTTTCATGTCCAGTGACAATTTATAGCTTTTAATTTTAATACAACTGATATGAAAAGGACGAATTCTGTTATCTTCATTTCAAATTTCAAAATTTCAAATTTCAAAAAAATTCTTCATTTCAAAAAATTCTGTTATCTTCATTTCAAATTCTTTTCTATAGACAAAGTATGCACTCGCACTTTTCGGAACGGTCGCAATGGCCAATTCGGCAGTCTTTTGCTTGGCATTTCCTTGCACAGCGCAAATCATCTGAAAAAAATTTTTTGACAAATAATTTCTTGAAAAAATGCAAATTTTTTGGTAAATTCTTGGAAAAAATTTTTATTAGATTTTTTGAAAAACGAAAATTGACAATTTTCAGTGAATTTTTACAAAAAATGCAAAATTTTGACGAGAATTTGTAAAAAAAATTGCACAATTATTAATAAATTTGTGAAAAAATGCAGCATTTTGAAGAAATTTGTAAAATAGAATGCAAAATTCTCGATAAATTTTATGAGTGTGTAAAATTTTCCGGAAATTTTTTGGAAAAAATGAAGGATTTCGAAGAAATTTTTAGAAAAATGCTGAAAAAATTTTCGTTTCGAAAAAATTTGCCAAAATTTAGACAATTTAGAAGTAAAATTCAAAATTCATTGCTAAAAATCGCGAAATTCGGAAAAATTCGCCAATTTTAAGCTCTAAAATTCTAAAATTTGAATGCTGCCTACAAAAATTGGAAAATTTTTCAAATATGTCGAACACGCATTTTCTACTCAAAAACAAAATTTGAAATTCATTTTAATTTAGAATATTTCGTTGATTAAAAAATGCTCAAAAACCCATTAAAATAGCGAAAAATTGGAATTTCTTCACATGTTTCTCGATCAGAAAAATTTAAATTTTACATATTTTTCAATTAAAAACGGTTTTTGATCGGAATTTCGAAAATTTAAAATATTTCGCCATTTTGAATATGGTAATTTTTGGAATTTTCACTCCAAAATTCTATCTTGCTTAAAAATTCGAAATAACAAAAATAAGAAGGCATAAAAAGTTACCGTAGGAAAGGGGGAGGAGTTACTACAGTAAGAATTAGAGGAAAACTAGGAAAACAAGCCATTGCTGATTGAGCTATTGCAAAAAAATGTTCAAAACGTATTTTTCTAAGAAAATTCGAAAAATTTTCGGCATTTTTTCGAAAAAATTGCCAAATTTGGGCATTTCCCGGAGGAAATTGAAAAATTTTCCAACATTTTTTTGCAAAAAATTCCAACTTTCCGCTGTTTTTCGCATAAAAAATTGAAAAACTTTCGGCGCTTATTCGAGAAATTTTCAAAAAATTGTAATTTTTCGATATTTCCGCTAAAAATTGTAGAATTTTCCGCATTTCTCCCCAAAAAGTTTCAACTTTTCGTTTAAAAAATTCAAAAATTTTCGCCATATATTCGAGAAACTTAAACATTTTTGGCATTTTTCAAAAAATTGTGACTTTTCGATATTTTTTCGCTAAAAATTTTAAAATTTTCCGCTCTTTCCCCCAAAAAATTGCAACTTTTCGCTATTTTTCGCATATAAAAAATTGAAAAACTTTGGGCGAAAAATTTTCGAAAAAATTTCAACATTTTTCAGGAAAAATCTAAAATTTTGGAAAAATTTCTTTTTTTTCAGAAAATTTGAAAATTGTAGAATTTTCCAGATTTTTTTGTTAAAATCGTACGATTTGAAAAATTTCAGATTTGGGCCATTTTTGCAAAAAAATGGAAATTTTTGTCGTTTTTCCGAAAAAAACTGAATTTTTCGACATTTTTTCGGAGAGAATTCAAAAATTTTGGGCATTTTTTTGGGAAAAATTTCAACATTTTCTATCCAATTTAGAAAAATTTAGAAATTTACCGAAAAAATTTTCATAAAATTTGAAATTTCCGAAATTTTGATCAAATTTTTAGAAATTCGAGGAAACTTTTTTGCTCAAGTCATTGCCACGAAAATTTTTTTTTCTCAACTCGTAAACTTGATATTTCGACATTGCTAATTAATTAATTTTATAATTTTCGTCATTTTTTCCAAAAAAAATCCACTTTTTTGGAATTTTTGCAAAAAATCGAATTATTCCTCATTTTTCGAGAAATATTGTAGAATTTTCCAACTTTTCAACATTTTTTGCAAGTATATTTGGAAATTTTTGCAATTTCTCGGAAAAATCCAAAAAAATTGTAGAATTTTCCGAAAAATTCTAACATTTTTTGGAAAAATATTCAGAAATTTTTGGCATTTTCTCGGCAAAATTCTAATATTTTCGACGTTTTTTTTTTGAAGAAACTGAGATTTTCCGCATTTTTTCTAAAAAAGTAGAAATTTACAAAAAAATTTTCAAAAATCTCGGGCATTATTTCGGGAAATATTGTAAATTCTAAAATTTTTGAAATTCTTTGGAAAAAATTCTAAAATTTTCGACATTTTTTCCGCCAAAAAAAAATATTTAAAATCTTGAGAGTTTTCCCAAAAATTTGAAAATTTTTCCAGAAAAATTGAAAAATTCCAAAAATTTTAAAAAAAAATTCTTAAAAATTGCCGCATTTTTTGGGAAAAATTGAGAAAATTTTTCGAAGACACTGAAAATTTCGGGCGTTTTTTCGAAAAAAAACTATAATTTTGGAAAAACTTCCAAGATTTCGGGCACTTTTTTTTAGAAATTTAGAAAATAAAAAAATTCAAATCATCTAAAGTGATGAATCTTTGTAAACAAAAAAATATATCCACATGATGTAATGTGATGAAGCTTGTGTAAATAAAAAGATTTCCACATCATCTGAGGAGATGAAAATTTGTGTAAACAAAAAAAATACTCATATGATGTAAAGTGATGAAAATTGAAAACAAAAAAAACCAAAAAGAGTAACGCAATCAGTGTAAATCTACAGTTTACTAGAGTGGCTAAAAATCATACTGGCCTCAAAGTGTAAACCTGTTTGGCAAACCCCATTTCCAAGATTGGTGTAAAGTTCAAGTTTACTGTAGCCAGTAAATTTTTCAAAGCAATATTTATTATACTAAAACAAGAAATGCACAGTATATATAAATAAATAAAGTATGGTAGGAGAGACGCATTTTTCTCGTATTACACTACAGTAAACTAGGAAATTTCTCCGGAAAAATTTCAACATTTTTCACATTTTTTGCGAAAAAACTGAAATTTTGGTAAAGTTTCTTTTTTTTGAGAAAATTTGTAAATCGTAAAATTTTCGATATCTTTTGCTTAAAACCCTACGATTTCAAAAATTATAGATTTAGGTCATTTTTGCAAAAAAATCGAACATTATGTCATTTTTCCAAAAAAAATTAAAAATTTTCGACATTTTTTCGAAAAGATTTAGAAATTTTGAGCATTTTCTGGAAAAAAGTTCAACATTTTCTACTTTTTTCCGAAAAAAACTGAAATTTTGCGAAAATTTGGGGTTTGTAAAATTTTCCAGATTTTCTGGTAAAAATCCTAGAATTAGGAAAAAATTCTACATTTTGTCTTTTTATGGAAAAAATCGAACTTTTTGTCATTTTTTCCAAAAAATTTTAAATTTTCTACCTTTTTTCGGAAAGATTTAGCAGTTTCGGGTAGTTTCTCGGAAAAATTTGAACATTTTCCACATTTTTCCAAAAAAACTGAAATTTTGGGAACAATTCACAAATTTCGGGTATTTTTTTTTAGAAAATTTGTAAATTGGAAAATTTTCGAAATTTTTTTGGGTAAAAATTCTAGAAATTAAAAAAAAAATTGAAATTTCGAGGACTTTTTGAAGAAATGAGAAATTTTTAGAATTTTTCGAAAAAAATTCCAAAATTTTGCGTTTTTTTCTAAATAATTCTAACTTTTCGATCTTTTTTCGAAAATTATGCAGAATTTTTGGGCATTTTCCGGGAGAAATTCTAACGTTTTCCATGTTTTTTCAAAAACTGAAATTTTCAGCCTTTTTTTCGAAAAAACTAAAATTTTGCAGGAAATTCTAGAATTTCGGAATTTTTTTTGGGGGAAAATATATAAATCCTGAAATTTTCGATCTTTTTTTTTATTTCGAAAAAATTCTAAAATTTCGCGCGTTTTTTCGAGAAAATTTATTGATACTGAAATTTTCCAAGTTTTTTTTGGCAAAATTCTGAAATTTTGCCTGAGATTTTTTCCGAAGAAAATTCTGAAATTTTGAGCATTTTGTGGGAAAAATTTTAACGTTTGCCACATTATTTCAAGAAACAAAAATTTTCGGCATTTTTCCGAAAAAACTCAAATTTTGGAAAAAATTCACAAATTTCAGACATTTTTCTTTAGAAAATTTGTAAATTGCAAAGCTTTCGGAATCCAAGAATTTGAAAAATTCTACTTTTTTGCATTTTTTCGAGGAAAAACTTTCGACATTTTTCGCAAAAAATCATTAGTTCTTGCGCGTATTTTTTTAAATTGTGAAGTTTTGGGCGTTTTTTTTTTAATTGAAATTTTCGACATTTTTTTCTGCCCACATTCTTTCCAAAAAATTCTAACTTTTCGTTATTTTTGCTAAAAAATCTAAGATTTTCAGCATTTTTTCGAAAAAAAGTGCAAAATTTTCGTAAGTTAAACAAAAAATCATCTTCTATTTCCGGTCTTTTCACCAAAAAAATTGACACTTTTGGCATTTTTTCCTTAAATTTTCCAATTTGTCACTTTTCGTTTTTTTTCTAAAAAATCTAAAATTTTAAAGTTTCTGGCATTTTTTCGTGAAAATTTGAAAATTCTGAAATTTTTTCCGAAGAAAATTCTAAAATTTCTAGTTTTTCCAAAAAACTCTAAAAATTTGAAAATTTTTCCAGAAAAAGTTTCAAAAATTTTGAGAATTTTTTCGAAAAAAATTCGAAAATTTTCACAATTCTTGGAAAAAGAATTCTAAAATTTTCCGCATTTTTACAAAGAAATGATCAAATTTTACGCGGTTTTTCGAAAAATATTTAAATTCAATTTTTCACATTCTTGCTGAAAAATTTCAACTTTTCGTTGTTTTCCTAAGGAAAATCTTAGTTTTTCGGTATTTTTTAGGAAAAAATTTAAAATTTTCGTTGTTTTTTTCGAAAGATTTTGTGGCCCTTTTCCAGGGAAATTCACAGGATATTTTCTAAAATTTTGAAATTTTAAGAACTTTTTCGAAAAAATGTGAAATTTTCAGAATTTAAAAAAAAATCTTAAATTTTGCGCCTTTTTTGAAATAATTACAACTTTTCGATCTTTTTTCGAAAATTATTCAGAAATTTTGGGAATTTTCCCGGAGAAAATCTAAACTTTTGAACTTTTTTAAAAGTGAAATTTTCGGCATTTTTTCTTGCAAAAAAATTTATACTTTTCGTTATTTTGGCTAGGAATCTAGAATTTCCGGCATTTTTTCGAAAGAAAGTCGATAATTTGGGAATTTTTGCAAAAAATTGAACTGTTTGTCATTTTTTCCAGAAAAATGCGAAGTTTTCGTAATTTAAAAAAAAATCATCGTCTATTTTCGGCCTTTTTTTCCAAAAAAGTGAAACTTTCGGCATTTTTTCCTTAATTTTTCCAATTTTTCACTTTTCGTTATTTTTTCTAAAAAATCTAAGACTTCCAGCATTTTTTCGAAAAAAGTCCAAATTTTCGGAATTTTCGCAAAATATCAAACTGTTTGTCATTTTTTCCCGAGAAAATCAAAAATTTTCGACATTTTTCCGAAAGAATTTAGAAATTTTTAGCATGTTCGGAGAAAAAATTTATTTTCCACATTCTTTCGGGAAAAAAATAAAATTTTGGAAAAAAATCGCAAATTTCGAGCATTTTTTTGAGAAAATTTGTAAATTGTAAAATTTTTTAAATTTTTTTGGGTTGGAAATTCTAGAATTTAAAAAACTTTTACCATTGCTGCATTTTTCCGCAAAAAATTGTTGAATTTTCGGCATTTTTTGCAAAAAAATCATTAGATGTTCCGGATATTTTTTTTTAAATTCTCAAGTTTTGGGCGTTTTTTGGAAAGAAATTGAAATTTTGGACATTTTTTCTTTAAATTTTGCATATTCTATTGAAAAAATTCTAACTTTTCGTGATTTTTGCGAAAAAATCCAAAATTTTTGGCAATTATCCGAAAAAAGTCCAAATTCTGAAAATTCTTGCAAAAAATTGCACTTTTTATAATTTTTTCTAAAAAAATCTTAAATTTTCAGCATTTTTTCGAAAAAAATTCCAAATTTTGAGAATTTTAGCAAAAATTCGAATTGTTTGTCACTATTGAAAAAAAATTAAAAATTTTTGACATTTTTTTCTGCACACATTCTTTCCAAAAAATTCTAACTTTTCGTTATTTTGGCTAAAAAATCTAAGATTTTCAGCATTTTTCCGGAAAAAGTGCAAAATTTTCGTAAGTTACACAAAAAATCATCTTCTATTTTCGGCCTTTTTTCCAAAAAAATTGACACTTTTGGCATTTTTTCCAAAAAAATGCGAAATTTTCGTAATTTAAAAAAAATCATCTTCTATTTTCGGCCTTTTTTCCAAAAAAGTGAAACTTTCGGCATTTGTTCCTTAAATTTTCGAATTTTTCACAATTTTTTTTGCTAGAAAATCAAAAGTTTTGTCATGTTTCCAAAAAAAATCAAAAATTTTCGGCATTTTTTCGTAAGGATTTAGAAATTTCGGGCGTTTTGTAAGAAATATTTTAACATTTTTCACTTTTTAATTTTGGGAAATTTTCGAGTGTTCTTTTGAGAAAATTTGTAAATCATAAAATTTATGATATCTTTTGCTCGAAATCCTACGATTTAAAAAATTCTAGATTTGGGCCATTTTTGCAAAAAAATCGAGCTTTTTGCCATTTTTCCAAAAAAAAGTCTAAAATTTTCAATACTTTTCTATAATTGACAAATTTTGCCTAAAATTCAAAATTTTTCAGAATTTTTCCGAAAAAGTTGCAAAATTCCCAGGATATTTTTAAAAAATTGAAAATTTTCCAAAAAATTCTAAAATTTCAATTTTTAAAATTCTTTTTTTGACACAACTCAGAGTGGACGATTGCCTAGTTTGACCACCATACACATAACATAACCTGGTGTGCAAGAAACGAAAAATATAGAAATGAAAAAAAGACAATACAACAAAGAACAAAACAAAACAAACAAATAAAAGACAAAAAGTGACAGAAAAACAAAACCAAAGAAAAGAAAAATGCAATAAATAAGAAAGTGAAAAAAAAACAATAAAAAACGAAATACAAAGAAAAGAAAGAATGAAAAAGAAAGCATAGTAAAGAAAAACATAAACAAAAAAAATGTGAAAGGCAACTTGTTTAATTCATAAAGAATAAAAAAATTGTTCATGTCCAGTGACAATTTATAGCTTTTAATTTGAATACAACTGATATGAAAACGACAAATTCTGTTATCTTCATTACAAATTTCAAAATTTCAAATTTCAAAAAAATTCTTCATTTCAAAAAATTCTGTTATCTTCATTTCAAACTTCAAAATTTCAAATTTCAAAAAAATTCTTCATTTCAAAAAATTCTGTTATCTTCATTTCAAATTTCAAAATTTCAAATTTCAAAAAAATTCTTCATTTCAAAAAATTCTGTTATCTTCATTTCAAATTTCAAAATTTCAAATTTCAAAAAAATTCTTCATTTCAAAAAATTCTGTTATCTTCATTTCAAATTCTTTTCTATAGACAAAGTATGCACTCGCACTTTTCGGAACGGTCGCAATGGCCAGCTCGGCAGTCTTTTGCTTGGCATTTCCTTGCGCAGCGCAAATCATCTGAAAAAAATTTTTTCACAAATAATTTCTTGAAAAAATGCAAAATTTTTGGTAAATTCTTGGAAAAAAATTTTTATTAGATTTTTTGAAAAACGAAAATTGACAATTTTCAGTGAATTTTTACAAAAAATGCAAAATTTTGACGAGAATTTGTAAAAAAAATTGCACAATTATTAATAAATTTGTGAAAAAATGCAGCATTTTGAAGAAATTTGTAAAATAGAATGCACAATTCTCGATAAATTTTATGAGTGTGTAAAATTTTTCGGAAATTTTTTGGAAAAAATGAAGGATTTCGAAAAAATTTTTAGAAAAATGCCTAAAAAAATTTTTGTCCATAAAGCCGAAAAATTTACATCATGCACTTCGAAAAAATTGGCCAAAATTGTGACAATTTAGAAGTAAAATTTGAAATTCATTGCTAAAAATCGCGAAATTCGAAAAAAATTCGCCAATTTTAAGCTCCAAAATTCTAAAATTTGAATGCTGCACAAAAATTGGAAAATTTTTCAAATATGTCGAACACGCATTTTCTACTCAAAAACAAAATTTGAAATTCATTTTAATGTAGAATATTTCCGGATTTTCTGCTCAAAAACCCATTAAAATACCGAAAAATTGGAAATATCCTCACATGTTTCTCGATCAGAAAAATTTAAATTTTACAAATTTTTCAATTAAAAACGGTTTTTGATCGAAATTTCGAAAATTAAAAATATTTCGCCATTTTGAATATGGTAATTTTTGGAATTTTCACTCCAAAATTCTATCTTGCTTAAAAATTCGAAATAAGAAAAATAAGAAGGCATAAAAAGTTACCGTAAGAAAGGGGCAGGAGTTACTACAGTAAGAATTACAGTAGTATTCTATTAATTTTTAAATTTATCGACTTATTATTTTTTTGTCGTTTTTTAAAATTGTCCGAAAATGTTAAACTTGTTACCGCAGTAAGCTTGCACTAAACACGGCGAATTGGACTTGATTATCGGATCCATAACGGCCAGCATCAAAATGGCGACTATGATGAGCACGGATTTCATGTTCCAAGTGTTCGGACAGTTGACCTAAAACTGTAAACAATGGTAGCTGCAGACCATATTTGAAGGAGCCAGGACCAGGTTCATGACATGGGCACCTGTGGTCAAGGCCCCTGCCAGACCCTACTTAGGCTGCGCTGGTGTCAGGGTTGGGCCTTGGACAAGTGGCCTCTAGAATAGGTTGGCTCGCTCTGAGGCCGTGGCCCAGGCGCCGCCAACCGACACCCTAGCACTTTTACTGTATAGAGAATTGGACCAGGTAGGAAAATTTTGGCTTTTTGCAAAATAATTTTCCTTATCTAGGAAAACAATTCGTTGCTGATTGAGCTAAAGTTTCCACTTGGATTCCAAAGAAAAGATAAGAATTTTATCACGTGAATGAACAAAAATTATTTTTTAAACTAGACTTACCTGAAAATGTGTCCAAAATACAAAACAAAGCTGGTCCAATAAAGAAAAAATTGTCTAAAAAGACCAAATTTTGCAGGGAAAAGAAGAAAAAGACCAATTTTGTACTGGTCAATAGGCAAAATTTTGACCAACCAACCACCAAAACGGTCATCCTAATCCCTAGAAGCCATTTTTCTATTGAAGAAAAATCCGGTTTTCGCCGGTCAAGTCTTAAATCTCGATGTTTCCCTGACCCCTGCGAAATGAACAAGTATCATTATATTTTATTTACTGGTCATTTTAGGTAATTTTTTCACAAAATTTTACACTTTTTTCGACTAAAAATTGAGAAATTTCGCACTTTTTGCGGCTGAAAGCTCAAAAAAATCAAAAATAAAAAAAACTCGAATTACTAAAAAAATTCTAAAATAAAATATGTGAAATTTTCAGAATTGAAAAAAAAATTCCGAAATATTTGCAAAAAATTCTAAAATTTTGCGCCTTTTTTAAAAAAATTCCAACGTTTCGATCTTTTTTCCGAAAATTATTCAGAAACTTTGGGGTATTTCCCTGGAGAAATTCCAACATTTTCCTCGTTTTTTTAAACTGAAACTTTCTGCATTTTTTCCGGAAAATTTTGACATTTTCCACATTTTTTCCGAAAAAAACTGAAAATTTTGCGAAAATTCCCCGTATTTTTACATATTTTGTGCTAAAAATCCTAGAATTTGAAAAAATTCTACACTTTGGCCATTTTATTCTAATTGTTTATTCCAAAGAAGTTTCATTTGCATTAAATTTATAAAAAAAAATTTGCATAAGCAAAAATTGTAAAAAAATCGAAAGTTTTTGTCATTTTTCCAAAAAAAATAAAATTTTCGGCATTTTTTCGTGAGGATTAAGAAATTTTAGGCATTTTGTGGGAAATATTTTAACATTTTTCACTTTTTTTCCGAAAAGACTGAAAATTTGAAAATTTTCAAAATTCTCTAAAGACTAAATAAAATTCAGAATTTTCCGACGAAATTTGCAATTTTCATAACAAAATTCAAAATTTCCGAAACAAAATTTTAAAATTTTCTAAAGCAAATTCAGAACCTTGCGCGGAAGAAAATTTTAATTCCAATTTAGAAAAATTTAGAAATTTACCGAAAAAAATTTCATAAAATTCGAAATTTCCGAAATTTTGATAAATTTTTAGAAATTCGAGAAAACTTTTTTGCTCAAGTCATTGCCAAGAAATTTTTTTTCTCAACTGGTAAACTTGATATTTCGACATTGCTAATTAATTAATTTCATAATTTTCGTCATTTTTTCAAAAAAATCCAACTATTTGTCATTTTTCCAAAAAAATTGTAGAATTTTGCGAAAAATTCCATTATTTTTTGGAAAAATATTCAGAAATTTTTGGCATTTTCTCGGCAAATTTCTAATATTTTGCACGTTTTTATTTTGAAAAAACTGAAATTTTGCGCATTTTTGCTAAAAAACTAGAAATTTACAAAAAAAATTTAAAAATCTCGGGCATTATTTCGAGAAAATTTGTAAATTCTAAAATTTTCGAAATTCTTTGGAAAAAAATTTCTAAAATTTTCGACATTTTTTCCGCCAAAAAATATTTAAGATCTCGAGAGTTTTCCCAAAAACTTTAAAATTTTTCCAGAAAAATTGAAAAATTCCAAAAATTTTTCAAAAAAAATTCTTAAAAATTGCCGCATTTTTTGGAAAAAATTGAGAAAATTTTTCGAAGAAAATAAATTTTTCCCACACTTTCCGAAAAAAACTGAAAATTCTGCGAAAATTTCCGGTATTTTTGCATATTTTGTGCTAAAAATCCTAGAATTCGAAAAAATTCTACATTTTGGCCATTTTATTCTAATTGTCTATTCCAAAGAAGTTTCATTTGCATTAATTTTATAAAAAAAAAATTTTCATAAGCAAAAATTGTAAGAAAATCGAAAGTTTTTGTCATTTTTCCAAAAAAAATTAAAATTTTCGGCGTTTTTTCGTGAGGATTAAGAAATTTTAGGCATTTTGTGGGAAATATTTCAACATTTTTCACTTTTTTTCCGAAAAGACTGAAAATTTGGGAAAATTTTCGGGTGTTTTTTTGATAAAATTTGTGAATTGAAAAGTTTCGAGATTTTTTCTTTAAAATCCTACGATTTGAAGAATTCTAGATTTGAGCCATTTTCGCAAAAAAAATTAAATTTTTTCTCATTTTTCCAAGAAAAAGTCTAAAATTTTCGAAATTTTTCCGAAAGGATTAAGAAATTTTCGAAATTTTTTCGAAAGAATTTAGAAATTTTGGGCATTTTTCCGAAAAGGACTAAAATTTTGCAAAAATTTGGGGTATTTTTAAACTGTAAAATTTTCCAGATTTTTCGGTAGAAATCCTAGAATTTGAAAAAATTCTACATTTCATTCTAATTGTTTATCTTGGAGAAGTTTCATTTGCGTTTGCAAAAAAATGTTCAAAACGTATTTTTCCAAGAAAATTCAAAAAATTTTCGGCATTTTTTCGAAAAAATTGTCAAATTTGGACATTTCTCAGAGGAAATTGGAAAAATTTTCCGACATTTTTTTTGCAAAAAATCCAAATTTCTGCTTTTTTTCGCATAAAAAATTAAAAAACATATGCCATTTATTCGAGAAATTCCAACATTTTCGGTATTTTTCAAAAAATTATAACTTTTCGATATTTTTGTGCTAAAAATTAAAAAATTTTGCGCATTTTTTCCCCAGAAAATTCCAACTTTTCGCTTTTTTTCGCATAAAAATTGAAAAAGTTTCGGCACTTTTTCGAAATAAATTTCAACATTCTCAAAAAAATTGTGAAATTTTCGGATTTTTTTCCGAAAAAAAATTTCTAAAGTTGTCAAAAAATTCTGAAATTTTTAGAATTTTTTTTCGGAAAAAATTCTAAAATTGTCGTAAAGTTTTGAAAATTCGGGAATTTTTTCGGAAAAAATTCCAAAATTGTCGTCATTTTTTCCCAAAAAATTCCCACTTTCCGCTATTTTTCGCATAAAAAATTCAAAAACTTTCTGCACTTATTCGAGAAATTCAAAGATTTGCAGCATTTTTCAAAAAATTGTAATTATTTATTTACTGGTCATTTTAGGTTCATTCATTTTTTTTAAAAAAGCGAAAAATTTCGTAAAATAGTGCAAAATTTTATAAGAAAATTGTAAGAAATGCAAAAATTTCCAAAAAAATGAGCCAAAATGCACAATTTTTTAGAGAAATCGAAAAAAAACGCAAAATTTGGAGAAAAATCAACAAAAATGCAAATTTTCACGAAAAAAAATTGATGAAGACTAAAAATTCTGCAAAAATTATGAAAATATCCGATAGGAAAATTGTAAAAAAAGGCGAAAATTTCGATGTTCAAGCTGAATTTGAGAATCAAATTTTGATTTTAAAACATTTTTCAGGCTCAAATTTCAATTTTTGATTGTTATAATGAAATTTCGATGTCTGATTTACAAAATCAAAATTTAAATTTTAATGTGATTTTCAGAATCAAATTTTGATTTTAAGAATAAATTTTATGATCAAATTTTAATTTTTGATTTTAAAATTTAAAATTTCGATCTTATCCTCGAATTTTTTGCAAAAAACTAAAAGATCCACATTATTAAAGAACCATTTTTAATTGCGTTTTTCAGGCTTAAATTCTGACTTTTTAATTTCAAGATGAATTTTTGATTTTTTCACAATACAACTGTGATTTTGATTCTTATAATCAAATTCAGAATTTTCAGAATTTTAAAAATCAAATTTTGAATTTCAATTTGATTTTCAGAATGAATTTTTGATTTTTAATTGATTTTTAGGCTCAAATTTTGATTTTCAAAGTGACTATGCGAATGAGTTTTTGTTTTTCATTGTGATTTTCAGTATCAAAATTTTGATTTTTAAAATCAAATTTTGAAATTTTGGAATCGGATTTTAAACTTTAATGTGATTTTTTGAATTCATTTTTTTTTATCTTGGGAATCAAAATTTTGATCTGATCCTCAAATTTTATGAAAAACTTCAAAAAAATCCACATTTTTTTAGAAATTTGAAAAAAAACATCAATACTAAATTACAAGAGAAATATTGTTTGAGAGACCCTGTCGCAATTTTCGTGTATAGCAAAATTTTCTCCATTTTTCGCAAAAAAAAGTCGAAAATTTTTGACATTTTCAAAAAAAAAACATTCTAAAATTTTTGGCATTTTTCGGAGAAAAATCTAAACTTTTCGCAATTTAAAAAAAAATCTATTTTATGCATTTTTTCCAAAAAAATCTAATTTTTCGTTATTTTTGCCACAAAAACTGCTTTTCGCCATTTTTTAGAATTATTTTTTGTTGAAATTTCCGACATTTCCTCCGAAAAATTGCAAACTTTCTCGGCATTTTTGTCGAAAAAATTTAAATTTCTGCCATTTTTTTCCTACAAATTGTCCGCACTCTTTCGAAAAAATTCTAATTTTTGGTTATTTTGCTGAAAAATATGAATATTTCGGCATTTTTTCGAAAGAAAAGTGCAAATTTTTTTGAATTTTTGCAAAATGTCAATGGGCTGCATTTAAAATAGAACTAATTTTGATGGTAATGTTGTACGACCTATGCAACGTATTTGGGGAATATTTTGCTGATTACATAGGAGCCAAGATTCCAAGTAAATGAGCACAGCATCCATCTTCCAAAGCCGCAAGTGAAACTTGATACATCCGAGACCCCAGTGGAAGGCATCGGACATGCAGTCAGCAGACTTTGTGCTCCCAAAAAAGACACGTCCAGACAAGACATGGACATCTCTACGACATATGTCAGATGCTAATTTTTGAGGATTAATGTCACCTGGCACTGCACCTGGACTGAATTTACATTTGCATGAAGCATGATTAATCATCAGCAACAAATATTCGATTGCCAACGAATTTATCAGCAATATGCACAAAATAATGTTGAAAGCACCGGCCAGAATTCAAGTTTTTAAAGATACAACAAATGGTGCAACAAACGCATACTAATTTCTAAAATTCACAATTAACCTTCTGTTCCTTAAAATTTATAGGCCTAGCTCTGCCTCGGGATGCTATCGTCACCCGCTGGGGGTCGTGGATCAATTGCGGCATTTAATACTGTAAAAACTAAGGCAACATCAAAAATTTTCTCGATGCTTTACAAGACGACGCAGCGACTGTGCACAGAGCTAAGGCCTTAATTGATAACGAATCGTTGAAAGATGAACTTTTCAACATTGCGACATACGAGTTTTTGCCGACTGCTATTGAAAAACTGGAAACACAGGGGCTGGCTGATGAGAAACAGTGGAAAATCTTTACGGATGCGTTGCAATGCATGGACGGCTTTGCAAAAGAAAAGTTGTTGGCCAGTTTGAATAGAAATCCAGATGTTAAAGCATTTGTTGAGAATAAGGATCCTGAATTTCGTTTACAGACTGCATATGCTCCTTTGGTGTCAGTTGATGTAGAAAGTTCGTTTTCTTTGTACAAATCTATTCTGTCGGACCATCGTCAAAATCTCACATTAGATGACATAGAAATCTTGAACGTACTGACGTTCAATGAGTTTTTGTTTGCCTGAAGATGTTATATGGAGTAATAAACTTTGTTATGCGAGCCTACAATTTTTCCATTATAGCATATGATTTAGCCTATATTTTAGCATATATTTCGGCATTTTTTAGCATATAAAAATCCAGCTTCCAGTTATTAGGCACTACTAATGTACGCTACCAAGTGAAATTAACCATCTATGCCTGATACATCCCAGACCCCACTTGAGGGCATCGGAGATGCAATCAGCAGACTTTGTGCTCCCAAGAAAGACACGTCCAGACAGGACATGGACACCTCTACGACACCTGTCAGATGCTAATTTTTGAGGATTAATTCCACCTGGCACTGCACCTGGACTGAATTTACATTTACATGAAGCATGATTAATCATCAAAATATGCCCTAATTCACACTTTGCCATTTTGCAGCTAGATTCGCAATGCCTACACAATAAAAGGCGTTAACAATCCAGGCTGTTTTGTACACAATGAAGCTGGTCTTCATAGACCTTAGCGGTGGTGGTCAAACCAGTTGGAAGCAACTGTCCAGGAGTGTAAAAATTTGCATAATTTTTTGCGAAAATATATATATTCTAGTTATTCCTCATTTTCTCATCACATGTACCATATTAGAAATCCATTAGTACTCTTTATTGTTTTTTCCTAGTTGGAAACCAGACTTTTTTTCCAGTACCTTGTTTTTGTCGCACTCGTAATTTACTGAGCAAGAAATGGAAAGGTTGACACATTCTAAAGCAAAAAACACTTTTTTTCAAAATAGAAAAATGGGTTCATATAATTTGAACCCTCGGACAATTTGGAACATCATGGATGTCAACTCGGAAATTGGAGAAGATTCAGTCTTTTGGTTCTAGAGAGAGAGTCTTCTGGTTCTTTACGCGATTACACTCGCTGCTTTCAGTGGTTTTTCTTTACGCGACTTTGCTTGCTCGCATCTCACAGTCCGTTGGACTTTGATACAATTTGCGTTTCGGTTTGAGGCAATTGCGTTGCCTATAATTTTGGGCAATTTTCCTAAAAAATCTATTTTCGGCGTTTTTTCCAGAAACATTCTTAGATTTTCCGCATTTTTTCTAAAAAATTTCAACTTATAAATTTTTTCCTAAAAATCAAAAATTTCCGATATTTTTCGAAAAATTTTAAAATTGTCGGCATTTATTCGGAAAAATCGTAAAATCTCAAACTTTTGGGCATTTTTTCGGAAAAATTCTAAAATTCTGTAGTATTGGGCACTTTTGGGAAAAATTTTTAAATTTTTCACACATTTCCTAAAGATTTATTTTCGCATTTTTTTTGACAAAAATTCTGAAATTCTAGGAATTTCTGCAATTTTCGACGTTTTTTTATAAAAAATTCTGAAATTTTTGGCACTTTTCAGAAAAATTTTGAAATTTTTGGCATTTTTTTTATTTCAATTTTTCGGAATTTTTGCAAAAAATTCCAACTTTTTGACATTTTTCCAGAGAAATTTCAAAATTTTCCAAATTTTTCGGCATTATTTTGAGTGAATTTTAACTTTTTCCGCATTTTTTCGGGAAAAAATTCCAATATTTTCAGCATTTTTTGAGAAAATTTCTAAATTCTACAATTTTCGGCATTTTCTGGAGAAATGTTCTAAAATCTTGAAACAGCTGTAAATTTTGGGCATTTTTCCGGAAAATTATAGAATCTTAAGCATTTGTTGCAGAAAAATTTAAAAATTTTCGGAAAGAAACTCCAAAATCCGGGCGTTTCCCCGAAAAAAAATCTAAAATTTTTAGAATGTTTCAAGAAAATTCTAAAATTTCCATAATTTTTCGAACAAATTTCACAAATTTTAAGATTTTTTTCAGAAAAATTCCAAAATTCCGGAATTTTTCCAAAAAAATTTTTCAAATTTCCAAAATTTCACTAAGAAAGTAATTGTAGAATTTTTAAAATTTTTCCAAAATATTGTAAAATTTCAGAATCTTTCGAAAAAATTTTTAAACTTTTCAGAATTTTTCCAAAAAAATTCAAACATTTTCAATACTTTTCTATAATTGACAAATTTTACCAAAAATTCAAAATTTTTCAGAATTTTTCCGAAAAAGTTGCAAAAAGTCGAAAAACAAAACAAACCAATAAAAGACAAAAAGTGGGAGAAAAACAAAACGAAAGAAAAGCAAAATGCAATAAATAAGAAAGTGAAAGAAAACAATAAAAAACGGAATACAAAGAAAAGAATGGAAAAGAAAAAAAAGAATGTAAAAGAAAGCAGGGAAAAAAAGATGATAAAGAAAAACATAAACAAAAAAAATGTGAAAGGCAACGCACAACTTGTTTAATTCATAAAGAATAAAAAAATTGTTCATGTCCAGTGACAATTTATAGCTTTTAATTTAAATACAACTGATATGAAAACGACAAATTCTGTTATCTTCATTTCAAATTTCAGAATTTCAAATTTCAAAAAAATTCTTCATTTCAAAAAATTCTGTATCTTCAATTCAAATTTCAAAATTTCAAATTTCAAAAAAATTCTTCATTTAAAAAAATTCTGTTATCTTCATTTCAAATTTCAAAATTTCAAATTTCAAAAAAATTCTTCATTTCAAAAAATTCTGTTATCTTCATTTCAAATTTCAAAATTTCAAATTTCAAAAAAATTCTTCATTTCAAAAAATTCTGTTATCTTCATTTCAAATTCTTTTCTATAGACAAAGTATGCACTCGCACTTTTCGGAACGGTCGCAATGGCCAGCTCGGCAGTCTTTTGCTTGGCATTTCCTTGCGCAGCGCAAATCATCTGAAAAAAATTTTTTCACAAATAATTTCTTGAAAAAATGCAAAATTTTTGGTAAATTCTTGGAAAAAATTTTTATTAGATTTTTTGAAAAACGAAAATTGACAATTTTCAGTGAATTTTTACAAAAAATGCAAAATTTTGACGAGAATTTGTAAAAAAAATTGCACAATTATTAATAAATTTGTGAAAAAATGCAGCATTTTGAAGAAATTTGTAAAATAGAATGCACCATTCTCGATAAATTTTATGAGTGTGTAAAATTTTTCGGAAATTTTTTGGAAAAAATGAAGGATTTCGAAAAAATTTTTAGAAAAAATGCCTAAAAAAATTTTTGTCCATAAAGCCGAAAAATCTACATCATGCACTTCGAAAAAATTGGCCAAAATTTTGACAATTTAGAAGTAAAATTTGAAATTCATTGCTAAAAATCGCGAAATTCGAAAAAAATTCGCCAATTTTAAGCTCTAAAATTCTAAAATTTGAATGCTGCACAAAAATAGGAAAATTTTTCAAATATGTCGAACACGCATTTTCTACTCAAAAACAAAATTTGAAATTCATTTTAATGTAGAATATTTCCGGATTTTCTGCTCAAAAACCCATTAAAATACCGAAAAATTGGAAATATCCTCACATGTTTCTCGATCAGAAAAATTTAAAATTTACATATTTTTCAATTAAAAACGGTTTTTGATCGAAATTTCGAAAATTTAAAATATTTCGCCATTTTGAATATTGTAATTTTTGGAATTTTCACTCCAAAATTCTATCTTGCTTAAAAATTCGAAATAAGAAAAATAAGAAGGCATAAAAAGTTACCGTAAGAAAGGGGCAGGAGTTACTACAGTAAGAATTACAGTAGTATTCTATTAATTTTTAAATTTATCGACTTATTATTTTTTTGTCGTTTTTTAAAATTGTCCGAAAATGTTAAACTTGTTACCGCAGTAAGCTTGCACTAAACACGGCGAATTGGACTTGATTATCGGATCCATAACGGCCAGCATCAAAATGGCGACTATGATGAGCACGGATTTCATGTTCCAAGTGTTCGGACAGTTGACCTAAAACTGTAAACAATGGTAGCTGCAGACCATATTTGAAGGAGCCAGGACCAGGTTCATGACATGGGCACCTGTGGTCAAGGCCCCTGCCAGACCCTACTTAGGCTGCGCTGGTGTCAGGGTTGGGCCTTGGACAAGTGGCCTCTAGAATAGGTTGGCTCGCTCTGAGGCCGTGGCCCAGGCGCCGCCAACCGACACCCTAGCACTTTTACTGTATAGAGAATTGGACCAGGTAGGAAAATTTTGGCTTTTTGCAAAATAATTTTCCTTATCTAGGAAAACAATTCGTTGCTGATTGAGCTAAAGTTTCCACTTGGATTCCAAAGAAAAGATAAGAATTTTATCACGTGAATGAACAAAAATTATTTTTTAAACTAGACTTACCTGAAAATGTGTCCAAAATACAAAACAAAGCTGGTCCAATAAAGAAAAAATTGTCTAAAAAGACCAAATTTTGCAGGGAAAAGAAGAAAAAGACCAATTTTGTACTGGTCAATAGGCAAAATTTTGACCAACCAACCACCAAAACGGTCATCCTAATCCCTAGAAGCCATTTTTCTATTGAAGAAAAATCCGGTTTTCGCCGGTCAAGTCTTAAATCTCGATGTTTCCCTGACCCCTGCGAAATGAACAAGTATCATTATATTTTATTTACTGGTCATTTTAGGTAATTTTTTCACAAAATTTTACACTTTTTTCGACTAAAAATTGAGAAATTTCGCACTTTTTGCGGCTGAAAGCTCAAAAAAATCAAAAATAAAAAAAACTCGAATTACTAAAAAAATTCTAAAATAAAATATGTGAAATTTTCAGAATTGAAAAAAAAATTCCGAAATATTTGCAAAAAATTCTAAAATTTTGCGCCTTTTTTAAAAAAATTCCAACGTTTCGATCTTTTTTCCGAAAATTATTCAGAAACTTTGGGGTATTTCCCTGGAGAAATTCCAACATTTTCCTCGTTTTTTTAAACTGAAACTTTCTGCATTTTTTCCGGAAAATTTTGACATTTTCCACATTTTTTCCGAAAAAAACTGAAAATTTTGCGAAAATTCCCCGTATTTTTACATATTTTGTGCTAAAAATCCTAGAATTTGAAAAAATTCTACACTTTGGCCATTTTATTCTAATTGTTTATTCCAAAGAAGTTTCATTTGCATTAAATTTATAAAAAAAAATTTGCATAAGCAAAAATTGTAAAAAAAATCGAAAGTTTTTGTCATTTTTTCCAAAAAAAATAAAATTTTCGGCATTTTTTCGTGAGGATTAAGAAATTTTAGGCATTTTGTGGGAAATATTTTAACATTTTTCACTTTTTTTCCGAAAAGACTGAAAATTTGAAAATTTTCAAAATTCTCTAAAGACTAAATAAAATTCAGAATTTTCCGACGAAATTTGCAATTTTCATAACAAAATTCAAAATTTCCGAAACAAAATTTTAAAATTTTCTAAAGCAAATTCAGAACCTTGCGCGGAAGAAAATTTTAATTCCAATTTAGAAAAATTTAGAAATTTACCGAAAAAAATTTCATAAAATTCGAAATTTCCGAAATTTTGATAAATTTTTAGAAATTCGAGAAAACTTTTTTGCTCAAGTCATTGCCAAGAAATTTTTTTTCTCAACTGGTAAACTTGATATTTCGACATTGCTAATTAATTAATTTCATAATTTTCGTCATTTTTTCAAAAAAATCCAACTATTTGTCATTTTTCCAAAAAAATTGTAGAATTTTGCGAAAAATTCCATTATTTTTTGGAAAAATATTCAGAAATTTTTGGCATTTTCTCGGCAAATTTCTAATATTTTGCACGTTTTTATTTTGAAAAAACTGAAATTTTGCGCATTTTTGCTAAAAAACTAGAAATTTACAAAAAAAATTTAAAAATCTCGGGCATGTAACGTACCTGCTAAAGCAGTACTGTAAACATGTAGCATACTGTATGTAATAGACATTTATTAGATATTATTTTATTTTCACATTTTATCGTCTCAAGGATGTCTGGGATTCACACCCAAACATTCCTACAAAATTACGTGAAGTACTTTATTTTGATCCGTTCACACCCCGGTAGCCCAATTAAGATGCCCTAATTAATTTGCACAAATGGCAGCTGTTCCCCTAGAACCTACACTAAACTACACATTCCACAGCTACCGTAATCCCCAGTAAAAATCGTAAACAACACCTGCACACAGTAAAATGCGTAGAAGCCCCGCCGTACAGTAGTCTCAAGTGTAACAGTAGCGGCGGCCCCACAAAACGTGTGTATACAGAGAAACTGATACAGGAAGCATGCACAGAAGCACAAAGGTGTGGCCAAGCCCACCGTAGAAAGCAAGCAAAGCACAGAAAGCATACGGTACCAGAAAAGCGTTAGAGAGGCGTAACTAAGTAAGCATAAAAAGCGTAGCTGGAAACGACGATTGGCGGAAGAAGATGGACAGAAGCTCGACCTCCCGCAGCGCCCAGGGAGTGGCCAGAATCGCCGTATAAAAGAAGAAGCAAAGCGTGATTTATTCTTTTCTTGTTCCCGTATCGTTTTATTTTGACTTCCGCGCTCGCCCCGTCTTTATACATTTGCAAGCGGCCGACTATTCGAAAGCATTTAAACCGAGGCCCCCATCCGTTTTTATTCGAAGCGCGTTTATTGTCGACGTTCAAGCGACCGTCGATTATCCGTTGTTGTGTTGTAACCGTTCGCCCGCGTTCCCCGTCCCGTATTTGTCCCGGCCGTATCGACCGATTGGTCCAAGTAAAGTACCTCACACAAATCTGGTCGTTACATATTTTGGTGACCGTACCGTTACGTTAACCAGTGGAACTCCCTGCCCCCAGTTAGGTGTACTCTTATCCGGGCATCTAGAAGCATTATATAATACAGTAGTAATCATTTCCTACAGTAAGACAGTATTCGTATTAAGCAAACTGGAAATCCCCTCCAACGAGACATTAAGCGATACATTTAAACGAATACAGCGTGAAGCAAAAATTGAAGCATTTAAGCAGAAATCCCATCGTAAACCAAGAATGACCCACCAAACGCAAGATCATTTAGGAGAAATCGTTAGAGAGCAGATAAATGATTTATTTTCAGAACATTTTCATACCCTACGCACACAATTGAATCAGAATACAGTAAACCCTACCCTAATAGACGATCTAAGAACAGCAAACATTCGTAATAACATGGCAAACAATTTCTACGCGAAACCTACAGTATTCACGGGCGGCGTGACCCAACATTTTGGTGAATGGAACAAAAGATTAGAACAATTCATGGCACTCCAAGGCATGAAAGATACAGACGTACAGTTAAAGTTGGCATGTTTAGAAATTCATTTAGGAGGAGCGGCATTAGCAAAATTCAAAAGTTTAGCAAATTCCGAAAACCCTCCCCACACATACGAGCAGTATAAAGTCGCATTACAGACATTTTTTCCAAACAATAGAGATAATGAGCTACATCAACAATTCTTACGCGAAAGAAAACAAAAGCGATCAGAAACAGTAACGGAATTCTTATTTGATCTAGAACATCTCGCAACCCTCGCCTACCCTAACTTTAACACAGACGCACGAGAAATGATCATAAAACCCCTCTTTGTAGAAGGCATGCAAAACGAAATCAGAGAAGCAATTAAGTATAGAAGGTTCGCAACTCTAAAAGAAATGTCAGACGAAGCAGCTTACATTGAACAGCAAATTCTTAGAAATGAGTTGAAGTCCAACGCCCTTCCCTTCATACCCCCAAAACCCGAACCCATCTTTTCCCTAACCAAAAATACAGACCAACAGGATCTTTTGCATCAGCTAGAAAAACAAGTAAAAGATTTACAGTTGCAGATCAAACAAAAACCTCAACCCCCACAACAGAGTAGCTACAACAATTCCAGTAACAATACTTTCAGCAGGAATAATGCTTACAGGAACAATACCACCGCCAGGCAACCCACATGCTTCCAGTGTGGACAAATTGGACACGTAGCCCGTAATTGTAAATCAGTAGGCACCCGAAAATCATGTGAAATCTGTTTCCGTAATAATCACAGTACACGTGATTGTAAAAGCCCATGCATCCACTGCTCCCGAACAGGACATAGATCAGATAACTGCCCTTCAAAACCCTACTCCAATTTTCAATGTTTTATATGCAAGCAGAGAGGTCATACAAGCAGGTATTGCCCAAATCACCAGAGCCGTAATATTCAAAATTGCATTGAGTACAGGCAACCCCAACCCCTCATGGACATTGATGACCCCGCATTTTACTCAAAATTACCCGCCATAACTAACGGCCCTCAGACTACTTTAGGAACTATCATGCCCAACACCCACCGCCGCAGTGACGAATACGTCCTCGATCTGGACGTACCCGATTGGTGCGCCATGTCACCACCCCCCCACGCCTGAAGCCGCAAATATCGAAAAATCACCGCCCACCATCCCCGTAGGCTACAAGATCCCCCGAAAACAAGACACTACGCCGCCCACCGCCCCCGAAACCCCGTTGAAAACAGGCCGCAACTTGTTATCCCTTCTCCATGGCCTGACCCCCGAACCCTACCAATTTCGCCCCCGCCAAACACTTCTACCGACCCCCATAAGTAAGCAAGTCCAAACCCTATCCCATAACTCAACTTCTACAGTTTTACAGAATGTTCAGATTTCAAACCGGCCACCCCCCCAGCGCAAAACCGCAAAACGACAACACCAAAAGCCCCAACACCAAACCGGCCACAACGAAAAAACACAGTGCCCCGCCGCCTCCACTAAAACATTCTATTGGCCAATGTTTTGTATTTTTCTTTGTATAATAATCCCCACATCGTGTAGTGCCCAATTTCAGATGTGTGGAACTTCATTGAGCGGTCACTCAGTCAGCATACCAAAACTTGTATCATGCATGCCCCCTTCCACGGTAGACAAACCCGTACAAACATTCGGAAAAATCTATATCCCCTCCACTAAGCCCCACATTACAGACGCATACAAATGCAGTGTTCGCAAACGCAAAATTTGTACTAATACAGGATTTTTTGGATCAAAAGGTATTGTCTTCGACCAAACCGAAATGCAAAATCTAACCCCACATGTTTGTAAGGCAATCGTTATAGACAAAGAACACAACGGTCAAAAATTATACGAAACCCAACCAGGATTTTGGTCAACAAATAACTCCCTAAGCGTAGAATACACATGGTGTTGTACAGACCATTGCACCTCGGTCACTAACGTCATCATAGAAATAGGACAAATAGCATCTTGGAATGGAAAATCTATGACAGGTACATTAGGTGACCTAGGGTCATGCAAACCGACATCAGGTCATTGTGTCACAGCCGAGGGATCTATTATCTGGAATGAAACAGCATTTGAAAACTTATGCCCTTTCGAATACAAAAACACACATCCCATCAAACTCACGCAAACACACATGATAATAGAAGAGCTACAAGGTGCATTCTCGGTTAAAAATACAGTTTTTTCGAACCCCAATTGCCCAGAAATCCAAGACAGCATTCTAACCGAACAAGGCATTATCGTACAATTAGACAAAAGCACCCCACATCGTAATGCATTCTTAACCCCAAAAACCAACGAAACTCATACTACACTATACGATTTTGATGATTTTGAACCCATCAATGCAAAACTAAACTATCTAGCAGACAAAATACAGGAATTCGAAATTCAAAATTTCAAAAACGTATGGAGTGAATTATGCAGACAGGCACAGCGTCACCTTGATCTCGTATGGCAAATTTTACGTCTCGATGCAACCCTCGGAGCCCGTGCATTCCTACAGCGAACCGACATAATAGCAGAATTCACAGGAGAAGCCCTCACAGTCTGGCCCTGCAAGCAGGTAAACGCATCCAAAGTCTTCTACAACCACAAAATCAACCAAACATGCTACAAACTTTTGCCCATTCTCGTAGGAACCGAACTCATGTTTTCAAATCCAGGTGGCAATGATTTGACCCCTTTCTCACAAACCGTTGACTGCCATCACATGCATGTAGCCCTTTACAAACAGAATAATACATGGGTCAGTGAAACCGGATCCCCGCATGTCACAAATTTACCTTTAGAAATCGTCTGGAACCAAAATTTCTCCCTTTTCCATTTTAATACACCCGCCATTTTTCATGATCAACTTGCAACTATTTCGACCAACTTACTCTTTTTGAAACAATACATTTACAAAACTCACACACTGGAAAACATTGTCAAAAAACTCGTCAATTACACCGCCCAAATGTCTCTCAATTCCGATACAGTTTACAGCATGATCTCAGGCACTGGTCAAGCACTCGGAAATACACTCTCTGGCGCCGGTCAAGGCATAGAACATGTAATAACCGGTACCACCCAAAGTCTCACAGACGGATTAAACAATTTACTCAAAGGACCCCTACAGATCATTATCAATCTAGCCGTTATTACTGTAATTATTGCAGGCGTCTTTTATTCGTTTCTCGTTCTTCGAAAATATTTCCCCTCTCCAAAGCATCATGCCACAAACGAACATGCATACGAAATACCATCAAACAACAGACATTTACATGAGACCATTCCCCCATCATTCGGCCATGCTCTCTTAGAATTAGCTAATCGTCGTGGGGCACAAATGCAGCAGAAATACGTCCTTGTCGATATTGATACCCCCCGAACTCCTGCAATCGAACTCATCAATCAAATTCAGCAATCTGCATCAAACAAGCCACCCCAGAATGTACCTGAGAAACATACCCCTCATATTCCAATCACACTTAACGGCAAATTAATGACAAAAGGCATGATTGACACTGGTGCAGTTAACTCACTCATTGATTCCCGAATCGCTCAAATCCTACAGTTAGACATGAAACCCCCGCTAGTCCAAGCAAAAGCAGCAAATAATCTCCCGATTCACTTTGTAGGGATCACTTTCGTCACAGTGACCGCCCAAACAATCCAGGAAACAATCATGGTACATGTCCAAAAAGATTGCACAGCAGATATCCTTCTAGGCAAAAACTTTCTCAGTCGTTTTTCGGAATACACTATCAACAATCAAAAATCACAGGTCAAATTTGGCAATGTTATACTACCTTGTGATGGCCTAGAATATAGCCCCCTTTCAACTCGTGGTGGAACTTACTTGGATGAGAAATTAGAATTACCACCCCGTACAGTAACCGAATTTACTGTCCCCTTGCCCAAATCGTACCTACAGGTCAAACAGCTTGAATTCACCCCAAAACCCAAACAGAATCCCAAAGTCCATTTTGCAGCTTGTATCTCTGAAAACCAAAACAGTCGCATACGCATATCGGTCCTAAACACACAAGAAACAGCTCAAATTCTTTATCCTGGAACATGCATTGGTACAGTCTCATGTTACATCCCAAAACAAAATGCTCCCGCTAATCTAACCCCTTCAACACAAAACCAGCCCAACCGTTTTGATACATTCACATGGTTAAAAGAAAAAGTCAATTTAACCTCCAGTGACCTCACAGAAGCAGAAAAAACGCAACTCCTACGCGCCCTATCGAAGTACCCTACATTATATGCTAAATCCAAAATGGATGTAGGTAGAACCACCCTCGTTTCACATACCATTGACACCAATGGCTCCCAACCCGTACGTAGACAACTTTATCGGACTTCCCCAAAAGAAAAGCAAATCATACAAGCAGAAGTTGAGCAACTCGCAGCAGCAGGTGTCATAAGCCAAAGCAATTCCCCATGGTGTACCAACACAGTTTTAGTTCCCAAAAAAGACGGAGGCCATCGTTTATGTATTGATTTTAGAGGCCTCAACAAAGTCACCAAAAAAGATACCTACCCCTTACCCCGTATAGACGAAATTCTAGACACCCTCCGTGGAATGAAATATTTCACGTCCCTTGACCAATCCAATGCATATTATTCCATTCCCATAGCACAAGCAGACAGAGAAAAAACTGCATTCAATTGCTCAGCCGGCCAGTATCAATTTAATTATCTCCCTTTTGGACTCACCAATGCCCCAGCCACATTCCAAAGGTTAATGGATGTTATTCTTTCGGGTCTGCAATGGAACACATGCCTTGTGTATCTCGACGATGTTTTGGTATTCGCAGACTCCCATGCCCAAATGCTGGAACGTTTAGACACTATTCTTGCCCGATTCTCACAAGCAGGCCTTAAGCTAAACATACAAAAATGCAAATTCTGCCAGCCCCAAGTCCAATACTTAGGCCACGTCATTTCTCAGCAAGGCATTTCACCAGACCCCCATAAGGTACAGGCAATCTATGACATACCCACGCCCAAAAGCTCAAAAGAAGTTAAGTCCTTCCTTGGCCTACCCTCATATTATCGCAGATTCATCCCAAATTGCTCCCAAGTTTCTAGCCCACTCACATCGTTACTCAAAAAGAACTCCGAATTTTCCTGGGGCCCCGAACAGCAAAATGCATTCACTAAGCTCAAAGAATTACTCATCCATGCCCCAATACTGCAGCATCCCGATTTCACAAAACCATTTATTCTGCAAACTGACGCCTCAAAACTCGGAATCGGCGCCATTCTCAGTCAGCTAGATAGTAAAGGTCAGGATCGCCCCATTGCTTTTGGGAGCCGCACATTGAAGCCCGCAGAACGCAACTATCCGATCACTGAGTTGGAAACCCTTGCAGTAGTTGAGTTCGTCAAGTATTTCCGCCCCTACCTTTTCCAGCAACATGTTATTGTACACACTGACCACACAGCAGTTCAGGCAGTATTACAAAAGGAAAACCCGTCCCCTCGCATTGCCCGTTGGGGATTAGCCCTCTCCGGTATTCAGCTAGACATTCGACCCAAGAAAGGCACTGCTAACCGCAACGCAGATGCAGTTTCTCGATTCCCCTCACAGACAGCAAAACAATCCTTTGATATTGAGCAATTAGAAACCGGCCCCGAAATATCCACTATCAATTCGGTTTTGGAAGCTGAAGCAACTGAACAAGAAGAACAACAGAAAAATTTTGCTGAACTCCAACGCACTGATCCAACTGTCAAGAGTATTTTAGCAAAAATTGCCCAAAAACACCCCCTTACCCTTATCAAATTTGCAGTGCATCAAAACATTCTCTTCCGTATAGTCGACAAACAGGCAAAACTATACATTCCCAAGTCCCAAGTCCAGCATCTCATCGCCTCGCATCATGACAGCAAGTTCACAGGTCATTTTGCGGCCCGGAAAACTTTACACTTGCTCAGACAGAAATATTTTTGGCCCCAAATGAGCCGTGATATCAAATGTTACTGCAAAACTTGCCACCCATGCCAGACACAGAAAGCTCTTAGACACAAAGTGCATGCAAACTTGGTACCAATTCAGCCAACTGGCCCATTTGATCGAGTTGGTGTTGATTGCATGGGACCGTTACCCCTCACAGAAGACGGCAACCGATTTATTGTCGTTTTCATCGATTACTTCACAAAGTATGTAGAGGCATTCCCCACCCCTGACATCACCGCGGCCACTATTGCCAAGCTATTCGTAACCAAAATTGTTTGTCGTCATGGGTCCCCAAAAATCATCCATTGTGATCGTGGCACCGATTTTGTATCCGATCTTTTCTCACGGATCACCAGTTTATGCAATACTCAGAAAATTCACACTACCCCATATCATCCCATTGCCAATGGGGAAGTTGAGCGTTGCAACCAAACCCTAGCCACCCGTATCCGCATGTACATCAATTCAAATCACACTGATTGGGATACCTATCTCCCATATGCCGTTTTTTCGATCAACATTCATAAAAACGATAGCACATCATATCCCCCATTTGAATTACTACACGGTAGGCAAGCAAATCTGCCGTCAGACGCAGCTTTAAATTTTTTCCCCACATCCTACATGGTTGATTTAGATGATTACGCCCTTCGTGTAAAATCGCATTTTACAGAAGCACTCTCAACCGTGCAGAAAAGTTTGCAAAAAGCCCAAGCCCACTATACCCGTCAGTATAACAAGCATGCTCAGAACATACATTACAAGGCAGGTGATCTTATTCTTTATAAAAATCATTCGTGTAAACAAGGGTTGACTCCCAAATTCCTCCCTCGCCAAAACGGTCCCTACACAGTTACACATTTCATGTACCCTAACGTTACACTCAAACACCCCCATAAGAATATTACCTTTACGGTGCATGTAAACGAAACAACCCCTTTCTACCCTCGGAAAGCAGCTAACGAATCTACCCCCACCCTTCCTCAACCTCCAAAGCCTTGAACGAGGACCTTCAACTCCGGAAGGAGGGAAATGTAACGTACCTGCTAAAGCAGTACTGTAAACATGTAGCATACTGTATGTAATAGACATTTATTAGATATTATTTTATTTTCACATTTTATCGTCTCAAGGATGTCTGGGATTCACACCCAAACATTCCTACAAAATTACGTGAAGTACTTTATTTTGATCCGTTCACACCCCGGTAGCCCAATTAAGATGCCCTAATTAATTTGCACAAACGGCAGCTGTTCCCCTAGAACCTACACTAAACTACACATTCCACAGCTACCGTAATCCCCAGTAAAAATCGTAAACAACACCTGCACACAGTAAAATGCGTAGAAGCCCCGCCGTACAGTAGTCTCAAGTGTAACAGTAGCGGCGGCCCCACAAAACGTGTGTATACAGAGAAACCGATACAGGAAGCATGCACAGAAGCACAAAGGTGTGGCCAAGCCCACCGTAGAAAGCAAGCAAAGCACAGAAAGCATACGGTACCAGAAAAGCGTTAGAGAGGCGTAACTAAGTAAGCATAAAAAGCGTAGCTGGAAACGACGATTGGCGGAAGAAGATGGACAGAAGCTCGACCTCCCGCAGCGCCCAGGGAGTGGCCAGAATCGCCGTATAAAAGAAGAAGCAAAGCGTGATTTATTCTTTTCTTGTTCCCGTATCGTTTTATTTTGACTTCCGCGCTCGCCCCGTCTTTATACATTTGCAAGCGGCCGACTATTCGAAAGCATTTAAACCGAGGCCCCCATCCGTTTTTATTTGAAGCGCGTTTATTGTCGACGTTCAAGCGACCGTCGATTATCCGTTGTTGTGTTGTAACCGTTCGCCCGCGTTCCCCGTCCCGTATTTGTCCCGGCCGTATCAACCGATTGGTCCAAGTAAAGTACCTCACACAAATCTGGTCGTTACAGGCATTATTTCGAGAAAATTTGTAAATTCTAAAATTTTCGAAATTCTTTGGAAAAAAATTTCTAAAATTTTCGACATTTTTTCCGCCAAAAAATATTTAAGATCTCGAGAGTTTTCCCAAAAACTTTAAAATTTTTCCAGAAAAATTGAAAAATTCCAAAAATTTTTCAAAAAAAATTCTTAAAAATTGCCGCATTTTTTGGAAAAAATTGAGAAAATTTTTCGAAGAAAATAAATTTTTCCCACACTTTCCGAAAAAAACTGAAAATTCTGCGAAAATTTCCGGTATTTTTGCATATTTTGTGCTAAAATTCCTAGAATTCGAAAAAATTCTACATTTTGGCCATTTTATTCTAATTGTCTATTCCAAAGAAGTTTCATTTGCATTAATTTTATAAAAAAAAAATTTTCATAAGCAAAAATTGTAAAAAAATCGAAAGTTTTTGTCATTTTTCCAAAAAAAAATTAAAATTTTCGGCGTTTTTTCGTGAGGATTAAGAAATTTTAGGCATTTTGTGGGAAATATTTCAACATTTTTCACTTTTTTTCCGAAAAGACTGAAAATTTGGGAAAATTTTCGGGTGTTTTTTTGATAAAATTTGTGAATTGAAAAGTTTCGAGATTTTTTCTTTAAAATCCTACGATTTGAAGAATTCTAGATTTGAGCCATTTTCGCAAAAAAAATTAAATTTTTTCTCATTTTTCCAAGAAAAAGTCTAAAATTTTCGAAATTTTTCCGAAAGGATTAAGAAATTTTCGAAATTTTTTCGAAAGAATTTAGAAATTTTGGGCATTTTTCCGAAAAGGACTAAAATTTTGCAAAAATTTGGGGTATTTTTAAACTGTAAAATTTTCCAGATTTTTCGGTAGAAATCCTAGAATTTGAAAAAATTCTACATTTCATTCTAATTGTTTATCTTGGAGAAGTTTCATTTGCGTTTGCAAAAAAATGTTCAAAACGTATTTTTCCAAGAAAATTCAAAAAATTTTCGGCATTTTTTCGAAAAAATTGTCAAATTTGGACATTTCTCAGAGGAAATTGGAAAAATTTTCCGACATTTTTTTTGCAAAAAATCCAACTTTCTGCTTTTTTTCGCATAAAAAATTAAAAAACATATGCCATTTATTCGAGAAATTCCAACATTTTCGGTATTTTTCAAAAAATTATAACTTTTCGATATTTTTGTGCTAAAAATTAAAAAATTTTGCGCATTTTTTCCCCAGAAAATTCCAACTTTTCGCTTTTTTTCGCATAAAAAATTGAAAAAGTTTCGGCACTTTTTCGAAATAAATTTCAACATTCTCAAAAAAATTGTGAAATTTTCGGATTTTTTTCCGAAAAAAAATTTCTAAAGTTGTCAAAAAATTCTGAAATTTTTAGAATTTTTTTTCGGAAAAAATTCTAAAATTGTCGTAAAGTTTTGAAAATTCGGGAATTTTTTCGGAAAAAATTCCAAAATTGTCGTCATTTTTTCCCAAAAAATTCCCACTTTCCGCTATTTTTCGCATAAAAAATTCAAAAACTTTCTGCACTTATTCGAGAAATTCAAAGATTTGCAGCATTTTTCAAAAAATTGTAATTATTTATTTACTGGTCATTTTAGGTTCATTCATTTTTTTTAAAAAAGCGAAAAATTTCGTAAAATAGTGCAAAATTTTATAAGAAAATTGTAAGAAATGCAAAAATTTCCAAAAAAATGAGCCAAAATGCACAATTTTTTAGAGAAATCGAAAAAAACGCAAAATTTGGAGAAAAATCAACAAAAATGCAAATTTTCACGAAAAAAAATTGATGAAGACTAAAAATTCTGCAAAAATTATGAAAATATCCGATAGGAAAATTGTAAAAAAAGGCGAAAATTTCGATGTTCAAGCTGAATTTGAGAATCAAATTTTGATTTTAAAACATTTTTCAGGCTCAAATTTCAATTTTTGATTGTTATAATGAAATTTCGATGTCTGATTTACAAAATCAAAATTTAAATTTTAATGTGATTTTCAGAATCAAATTTTGATTTTAAGAATAAATTTTATGATCAAATTTTAATTTTTGATTTTAAAATTTAAAATTTCGATCTTATCCTCGAATTTTTTGCAAAAAACTAAAGGATCCACATTATTAAAGAACCATTTTTAATTGCGTTTTTCAGGCTTAAATTCTGACTTTTTAATTTCAAGATGAATTTTTGATTTTTTCACAATACAACTGTGATTTTGATTCTTATAATCAAATTCAGAATTTTCAGAATTTTAAAAATCAAATTTTGAATTTCAATTTGATTTTCAGAATGAATTTTTGATTTTTAATTGATTTTTAGGCTCAAATTTTGATTTTCAAAGTGACTATGCGAATGAGTTTTTGTTTTTCATTGTGATTTTCAGTATCAAAATTTTGATTTTTAAAATCAAATTTTGAAATTTTGGAATCGGATTTTAAACTTTAATGTGATTTTTTGAATTCATTTTTTTTATCTTGGGAATCAAAATTTTGATCTGATCCTCAAATTTTATGAAAAACTTCAAAAAAATCCACATTTTTTTTAGAAATTTGAAAAAAAACATCAATACTAAATTACAAGAGAAATATTGTTTGAAGAGACCCTGTCGCAATTTTCGTGTATAGCAAAATTTTCTCCATTTTTCGCAAAAAAAAGTCGAAAATTTTTGACATTTTCAAAAAAAAACATTCTAAAATTTTTGGCATTTTTCGGAGAAAAATCTAAACTTTTCGCAATTTAAAAAAAAATCTATTTTATGCATTTTTTCCAAAAAAATCTAATTTTTCGTTATTTTTGCCACAAAAACTGCTTTTCGCCATTTTTTAGAATTATTTTTTGTTGAAATTTCCGACATTTCCTCCGAAAAATTGCAAACTTTCTCGGCATTTTTGTCGAAAAAATTTAAATTTCTGCCATTTTTTTCCTACAAATTGTCCGCACTCTTTCGAAAAAATTCTAATTTTTGGTTATTTTGCTGAAAAATATGAATATTTCGGCATTTTTTCGAAAGAAAAGTGCAAATTTTTTTGAATTTTTGCAAAATGTCAATGGGCTGCATTTAAAATAGAACTAATTTTGATGGTAATGTTGTACGACCTATGCAACGTATTTGGGGAATATTTTGCTGATTACATAGGAGCCAAGATTCCAAGTAAATGAGCACAGCATCCATCTTCCAAAGCCGCAAGTGAAACTTGATACATCCGAGACCCCAGTGGAAGGCATCGGACATGCAGTCAGCAGACTTTGTGCTCCCAAAAAAGACACGTCCAGACAAGACATGGACACCTCTACGACACATGTCAGATGCTAATTTTTGAGGATTAATGTCACCTGGCACTGCACCTGGACTGAATTTACATTTGCATGAAGCATGATTAATCATCAGCAACAAATATTCGATTGCCAACGAATTTATCAGCAATATGCACAAAATAATGTTGAAAGCACCGGCCAGAATTCAAGTTTTTAAAGATACAACAAATGGTGCAACAAACGCATACTAATTTCTAAAATTCACAATTAACCTTCTGTTCCTTAAAATTTATAGGCCTAGCTCTGCCTCGGGATGCTATCGTCACCCGCTGGGGGTCGTTGGTCAATTGCGGCATTTAATACTGTAAAAACTAAGGCAACATCAAAAATTTTCTCGATGCTTTACAAGACGACGCAGCGACTGTGCACAGAGCTAAGGCCTTAATTGATAACGAATCGTTGAAAGATGAACTTTTCAACATTGCGACATACGAGTTTTTGCCGACTGCTATTGAAAAACTGGAAACACAGGGGCTGGCTGAAGAGAAACAGTGGAAAATCTTTACGGATGCGTTGCAATGCATGGACGGCTTTGCAAAAGAAAAGTTGTTGGCCAGTTTGAATAGAAATCCAGATGTTAAAGCATTTGTTGAGAATAAGGATCCTGAATTTCGTTTACAGACTGCATATGCTCCTTTGGTGTCAGTTGATGTAGAAAGTTCGTTTTCTTTGTACAAATCTATTCTGTCGGACCATCGTCAAAATCTCACATTAGATGACATAGAAATCTTGAACGTACTGACGTTCAATGAGTTTTTGTTTGCCTGAAGATGTTATATGGAGTAATAAACTTTGTTATGCGAGCCTACAATTTTTCCATTATAGCATATGATTTAGCCTATATTTTAGCATATATTTCGGCATTTTTTAGCATATAAAAATCCAGCTTCTAGTTATTAGGCACTACTAATGTACGCTACCAAGTGAAATTAACCATCTATGCCTGATACATCCCAGACCCCACTTGAGGGCATCGGAGATGCAATCAGCAGACTTTGTGCTCCCAAGAAAGACACGTCCAGACAGGACATGGACACCTCTACGACACCTGTCAGATGCTAATTTTTGAGGATTAATTCCACCTGGCACTGCACCTGGACTGAATTTACATTTACATGAAGCATGATTAATCATCAAAATATGCCCTAATTCACACTTTGCCATTTTGCAGCTAGATTCGCAATGCCTACACAATAAAAGGCGTTAACAATCCAGGCTGTTTTGTACACAATGAAGCTGGTCTTCATAGACCTTAGCGGTGGTGGTCAAACCAGTTGGAAGCAACTGTCCAGGAGTGTAAAAATTTGCATAATTTTTTGCGAAAATATATATATTCTAGTTATTCCTCATTTTCTCATCACATGTACCATATTAGAAATCCATTAGTACTCTTTATTGTTTTTTCCTAGTTGGAAACCAGACTTTTTTTCCAGTACGTTGTTTTTGTCGCACTCGTAATTTACTGAGCAAGAAATGGAAAGGTTGACACATTCTAAAGCAAAAAACACTTTTTTTCAAAATAGAAAAATGGGTTCATATGTTTTGAACCCTCGGACAATTTGGAACATCATGGATGTCAACTCGGAAATTGGAGAAGATTCAGTCTTTTGGTTCTAGAGAGAGAGTCTTCTGGTTCTTTACGCGATTACACTCGCTGCTTTCAGTGGTTTTTCTTTACGGGACTTTGCTTGCTCGCATCTCACAGTCCGTTGGACTTTGATACAATTTGCGTTTCGGTTTGAGGCAATTGCGTTGCCTATAATTTTGGGCAATTTTCCTAAAAAATCTATTTTCGGCGTTTTTTCCAGAAACATTCTTAGATTTTCCGCATTTTTTCTAAAAAATTTCAACTTATAAATTTTTTCCTAAAAATCAAAAATTTCCGATATTTTTCGAAAAATTTTAAAATTGTCGGCATTTATTCGGAAAAATCGTAAAATCTCAAACTTTTGGGCATTTTTTCAAAAAAATTCTAAAATTCTGTAGTATTGGGCACTTTTGGGAAAAATTCTAAAATTTTTCACACATTTCCTAAAGATTTATTTTCGCATTTTTTTGACAAAAATTCTGAAATTCTAGGAATTTCTGCAATTTTCGACGTTTTTTTATAAAAAATTCTGAAATTTTTGGCACTTTTCAGAAAAATTTTGAAATTTTTGGCATTTTTTTTTTATTTCAATTTTTCGGAATTTTTGCAAAAAATTCCAACTTTTTGACATTTTTCCAGAGAAATTTCAAAATTTTTCAAATTTTTCGGCATTATTTTGAGTGAATTTTAACTTTTTCCGCATTTTTTCGGGAAAAAATTCCAATATTTTCAGCATTTTTTGAGAAAATTTCTAAATTCTACAATTTTCGGCATTTTCTGGAGAAATGTTCTAAAATCTTGAAACAGCTGTAAATTTTGGGCATTTTTCCGGAAAATTATAGAATCTTAAGCATTTGTTGCAGAAAAATTTAAAAATTTTCGGAAAGAAACTCCAAAATCCGGGCGTTTCCCCGAAAAAAAATCTAAAATTTTTAGAATGTTTCAAGAAAATTCTAAAATTTCCATAATTTTTCGAACAAATTTCACAAATTTTAAGATTTTTTTCAGAAAAATTCCAAAATTCCGGAATTTTTCCAAAAAAATTTTTCAAATTTCCAAAATTTCACTAAGAAAATAATTGTAGAATTTTTAAAATTTTTCCAAAATATTGTAAAATTTCAGAATCTTTCGAAAAAATTTTTAAACTTTTCAGAATTTTTCCAAAAAAATTCAAACATTTTCAATACTTTTCTATAATTGACAAATTTTACCAAAAATTCAAAATTTTTCAGAATTTTTCCGAAAAAGTTGCAAAAAGTCGAAAAACAAAACAAACCAATAAAAGACAAAAAGTGGGAGAAAAACAAAACGAAAGAAAAGCAAAATGCAATAAATAAGAAAGTGAAAGAAAACAATAAAAAACGGAATACAAAGAAAAGAATGGAAAAGAAAAAAAAGAATGTAAAAGAAAGCAGGGAAAAAAAGATGATAAAGAAAAACATAAACAAAAAAAATGTGAAAGGCAACGCATAACTTGTTTAATTCATAAAGAATAAAAAAATTGTTCATGTCCAGTGACAATTTATAGCTTTTAATTTAAATACAACTGATATGAAAACGACAAATTCTGTTATCTTCATTTCAAATTTCAGAATTTCAAATTTCAAAAAAATTCTTCATTTCAAAAAATTCTGTATCTTCAATTCAAATTTCAAAATTTCAAATTTCAAAAAAATTCTTCATTTAAAAAAATTCTGTTATCTTCATTTCAAATTTCAAAATTTCAAATTTCAAAAAAATTCTTCATTTCAAAAAATTTTGTTATCTTCATTTCAAATTTCAAAATTTCAAATTTCAAAAAAATTCTTCATTTCAAAAAATTCTGTTATCTTCATTTCAAATTCTTTTCTATAGACAAAGTATGCACTCGCACTTTTCGGAACGGTCGCAATGGCCAGCTCGGCAGTCTTTTGCTTGGCATTTCCTTGCGCAGCGCAAATCATCTGAAAAAATTTTTTTCACAAATAATTTCTTGAAAAAATGCAAAATTTTTGGTAAATTCTTGGAAAAAATTTTTATTAGATTTTTTGAAAAACGAAAATTGACAATTTTCAGTGAATTTTTACAAAAAATGCAAAATTTTGACGAGAATTTGTAAAAAAAATTGCACAATTATTAATAAATTTGTGAAAAAATGCAGCATTTTGAAGAAATTTGTAAAATAGAATGCACAATTCTCGATAAATTTTATGAGTGTGTAAAATTTTTCGGAAATTTTTTGGAAAAAATGAAGGATTTCGAAGAAATTTTTAGAAAAATGCCTAAAAAAATTTTTGTCCATAAAGCCGAAAAATTTACATCATGCACTTCGAAAAAATTGGCCAAAATTTTGACAATTTAGAAGTAAAATTTGAAATTCATTGCTAAAAATCGCGAAATTCGAAAAAAATTCGCCAATTTTAAGCTCTAAAATTCTAAAATTTGAATGCTGCACAAAAATTGGAAAATTTTTCAAATATGTCGAACACGCATTTTCTACTCAAAAACAAAATTTGAAATTCATTTTAATGTAGAATATTTCCGGATTTTCTGCTCAAAAACCCATTAAAATACCGAAAAATTGGAAATATCTTCACATGTTTCTCGATCAGAAAAATTTAAATTTTACATATTTTTCAATTAAAAACGGTTTTTGATCGAAATTTCGAAAATTTAAAATATTTCGCCATTTTGAATATGGTAATTTTTGGAATTTTCACTCCAAAATTCTATCTTGCTTAAAAATTCGAAGTAAGAAAAATAAGAAGGCATAAAAAGTTACCGTAAGAAAGGGGCAGGAGTTACTACAGTAAGAATTACAGTAGTATTCTATTAATTTTTAAATTTATCGACTTATTATTTTTTTGTCGTTTTTTAAAATTGTCCGAAAATGTTAAACTTGTTACCGCAGTAAGCTTGCACTAAACACGGCGAATTGGACTTGATTATCGGATCCATAACGGCCAGCATCAAAATGGCGACTATGATGAGCACGGATTTCATGTTCCAAGTGTTCGGACAGTTGACCTAAAACTGTAAACAATGGTAGCTGCAGACCATATTTGAAGGAGCCAGGACCAGGTTCATGACATGGGCACCTGTGGTCAAGGCCCCTGCCAGACCCTACTTAGGCTGCGCTGGTGTCAGGGTTGGGCCTTGGACAAGTGGCCTCTAGAATAGGTTGGCTCGCTCTGAGGCCGTGGCCCAGGCGCCGCCAACCGACACCCTAGCACTTTTACTGTATAGAGAATTGGACCAAGTAGGAAAATTTTGGCTTTTTGCAAAATAATTTTCCTTATCTAGGAAAACAATTCGTTGCTGATTGAGCTAAAGTTTCCACTTGGATTCCAAAGAAAAGATAAGAATTTTATCACGTGAATGAACAAAAATTATTTTTTAAACTAGACTTACCTGAAAATGTGTCCAAAATACAAAACAAAGCTGGTCCAATAAAGAAAAAATTGTCCAAAAAGACCGCTCAGCAAATTGTAGAAAGGAAATTTTGCAGGGAAAAGAAGAAAAGATGACCAATTTTGTACTGGTCAATAGGCAAAATTTTGACCAACCAACCAACCACCAAAACGGTCATCCTAATCCCTAGAAGCCATTTTTCTATTGAAGAAAAATCCGGTTTTCGCCGGTCAAGTCTTAAATCTGGATGTTTCCCTGACCCCTGCGAAATGAACAACTATCATTATATTTTATTTACTGGTCATTTTAGGTAATTTTTTCACAAAATTTTACACTTTTTTCGACTAAAAATTGAGAAATTTCGCGCTTTTTCGAGCAGAAATCCTACAAATTCCCATTTTTTTCTCACCAAAATGCGAAAATACTCCTTTTTTTCGGCTCGAAATATTGTGAAACTCAATTTTTTTGGGTAAAAAATCAGAATTCATCTATAAAAAAGCCAAATTTTAGTGTCTAGATTTTATGATAAATATGACGGGTTCACATTTTCTTAAATTTTAAAGATGAAACCACATTTTTACCGTTTAAAATTTAGGAAAATTTGTCGAAATTTCAATTTCCCGCATTCAAATTTTGACGAAAACTGATTTTTTGCGTTTTAAAATTTAAATTTAGGCTTAAGGCTTAAATATCTAAAATTTCCGGCATTTTTTGGAAATTTCGAAAAATTATCAAAATTTTTCCCGCAAATTCTAAAATTGTCAAGTTTTTTACAAAAAATATTCGAGAAATTTCAAAATTTATAAAAAACATTTCTAAACTTTTCAAAATGTCTAGAAAATATTCTAAACTTCTTCAATTTCTGGCATATTTTCCAAAAAATTTCAAAATTTCCCGAATTTTTTTGGTGAAGTTTTAGAATATATGTATAGTTTTCAGCATTTTTTCAAATGATTCTTAAATTTTCCAGGTTTTTTCTCGAAAAATTCTAACATTTGGTAATTTTGCCAAAAAACCCCATTTGTTTGGCATTTTTTCAAAGAAATTTCAAAATTTTCCGCATTTTTGGAAGAAAATTTCGCATTTCCGCGAAAAAATACCGAACGTTCCCGAATTTTTCCGCGTTTAAGATAAATTCAAAAATTTCGAGCATTATTTTGGAATTAATTTCTAAATTCTACAATTTTCGCCAATTTGTGCAGGTCAATAACAAAAATTTTGACTAGTTGTAAATAATATTGTAAATTAGACAACTTGAATATACCCATTTAGAATTTGAAAAAAATTGAGTTTTTGGAACAAAATTATGAAAGAATTTCAAATCAAAAATTTCATGCAAAATTCTAATTTAAAAAAAAAATTTCACAAATTTAGCATCAAGAAAATTTTTCGCAATTTCCATCAAGTTTTCAGAGAAAAATTTCACCTCCAACTTTTTTCCAGGTTACAAAATAAAGTCAGGCTAGATTGATGTAAAGTTAGCTTGCAATGCTTAAACTGTTTTTTTCAATATTGATGATGTAAAGTGTTGTAATGATGTCATTCATGTAAAAAGGAAGTGTAAACCTGCTCTAATATTGCTGTAAAGTGTCATCATGTCATAATACAAAATTTGCCTTACTGTAGCACTAAAATTCTCAGAGTGTAAAGCCTGCTGAACTCAAATTTAAAGCCATGATGTATAACAAACTTGTGTGAACAAAATCATTGGCTTACTGTAGCACTTGCTCAATGCAAATTCTGACACTGGCCTAAAGTGTGATTATTTAATAAAATGTGTTCGCCACGCAACAGTAATTGATTATAGAACACAAAAAATTTCAACATTTTTCACATTTTTTCGGGAAAAAACTTAAATTTTGGAAAAATTTCTTTTTTTTTGAGAAAATTTCTAAATCGTAAAATTTTCCATGCTTTTTGATAAAAATCCTAAAATTTAAAAAATCCTACATTTTCGGCTTCGTAATTTAAAAAAATCTATTTTGCGCGTTTTTTCCCAATTTTTCCAAATTTTTGTCACAAAAATTCATTTTCGCCCTTTTTGCAGAAGGATTTGTGAAATATGCGGCATTACCTCGCAAAAATTGCAAACATTTTTGGCATTTATTTGAAAAAAAAATTCTTGAATTTTCGAATTTTTCGCAAAAAAAATTCCTAGACGTTCCGCAAATTTTTTCCAAGAAATTGTCAAGTTTTGGGCGTTTTTTTGGAAAAAAATTGAGATTTTGGACATTTTTTCTTTAAATTTTGGACATTCTATTGAAAAAATTCTATATTTTCGTGATTTTTGCTAAAAAATCTAAAATTTTCGGCAATTGTCCGAAAAAAGTTCAAATTTTGGGAATTTTAGCAAAAAATTGAATTTTTTTATTATTTTTTCCAAAAAATCTAAAATTTTCGGCATTTTTTCGAAAAAAGTGCAAATTTTGGGAATTTTAGCAAAAAACCGAATTGTTTGTCCATATTGAAAAGAAAATTTAAAAATTTTCGACATTTTTTCGGAAGGATTTACAAATTTTGGACATTTTGTGAGAAAAATTTTAACATTTTCCACATTTTTTCGGAAAAAAACTGAAATTTTGGAAAAAATTCAAAAATTTGTAAATTGTAAAATTTTCGGAATTTTTTCTTTAAAATCCTACGATTTGAACAATTCTAGATTTAAGCCGTTTTTGCAAAAAAATCGAACTTTTTCTCATTTTTCCAAAAAAAAAGTCTAAAATTTTCGGCATTTTTTTGGACGAAAAATCTAAAACTTTCGTAATTTAAAAAAAAATCTTCTATTTTCCGCATTTTCTCTTAAAAATTCTAACTTTTCCTTATTTTTGCCATTTTTTAGAAAATTTTTTTAAATTTCCGGCATTTCCTCCGAAAAATTGCAAACATTTTTGGCATTTTTCTCGAAAAAATTAAAATTTTTGGCATTTTTTCCTAAATTGTCCGCACTCTTTCCAAAAAATTCTAATTTTTGGTTATTTTGCTGAAAAATATGAATATTTCGGCTTTTTTTCAAAAGAAAAGTCCAAATTTTTTTGAATTTACGCAAAATGTCAAAATTTTTATTTTTTCAAAAAAAAAATTGAAATTTTTGACATTTTTTCGAAAAAAAGTGCAAATTTTGGGAATTTTAGCAAAAATTCGAATTGTTTGTCACTATTGAAAAAAAAAATTAAAATTTTCGACATTTTTTCGGAAGGATTTACAAATTTTGGGCATTTTGTGAGAAAAATTTTAACATTTTCCACATTTTTTCGGAAAAAAACTGAATTTTGGAACAAATTCAAAAATTTCGGGCGTTTTTTTTTAGGAAATTTGTAAATTGTAAAATTTTCGAGATTTTTTCTTTAAAATCCTACGATTTGAACAATTCTAGATTTGGGCCATTTTTGCCCAAAAATCGAACTTTTTCTCATTTTTCCCAAAAAAAGTCTAAAATTTTCGACATTTTTTTGGACGAAAAATCTAAAACTTTCGTATAATTTAAAAAAATCTTCTATTTTCCGCATTTTTTCTTAAAAATTCTAACTTTTCGTTATTTTTGGCGTTTTTTCGTAAGGATTTAGAAATTTTGGGCGTTTTGTAAGAAATATTTTAACATTTTTCACTTTTTAATTTTGGGAAATTTTCGAGTCTTCTTTTGAGAAAATTTGTAAATTGAAAAATTTCGACATTTTTTGTTTAAAATCCTACGATTTGAAAAATTCTAGATTTGGGCAGTTTTTGCAAAAATCGAGCTTTTTGCCATTTTTCCAAAAAAAAGTCTAAAATTTTCGACATTTTCTAAAGATTTATTTTCGCATTTTTTTGACAAAAATTCTGAAATTCTAGCTATTTCTGCAATTTTCGACGTTTTTTTATAAAAAATTCTGAAATTTTTGGCACTTTTCAGAAAAATTTTGAAATTTTTGGCATTTTTTTTTATTTCAATTTTCCGCATTTTTTGCAAAAAATTCTAAAAAAATTTTCGCATTTTCCGCAAAAAAGTCGAATTTCCAGAATTTTTCCGCATTTAAAATTATCAGAATTTTTCCGAAAAAGCTCTAAAATTTTGAAAATTTTTCCAAAAAAATTTCTCAAACTGCCAAAATTTCACTAAGAAAATAATTCTAGAATTTTTAAAATTTTTCCAAAAAATTGTAAAATTTGACAATCTTTCGAAAAAATTTTTAAACTTTTCAGAATTTTTGCAAAAAAATTCAAAGATTTTCAAAACTTTTCTATAATTGAGAAATTTTACCAAAAATTCAAAATTTTCCAGAATTTTTCCGAAAAGGTTGCAAAAAAAATGAAAATTTTCCAAAAAATTCTAAAATTTCCATAATTTTTAAAATTCTTTTTTGTGACACAACTCAGAGTGGACGATTGCCTAGTTTGACCACCATCCGTGCAGATCCGGCCTTGGCACTTGTGCTGGTTTAGAGAATTTGCTGACCCATTGTCGCCTCCAGATGATGTTAACATACACAATTCACTTTTCATCTTCGGTAATGGTTGAGTCGAGGAAAGGATGGATTTGGTACTGTTGAAAGCAACCAGAAGGAAATGATAACACACTGTTGCATAGCATAATCACTCAACTTGGGAGGCAGCCATGTTTGGAGCTTGCGAACCTTGTTCATCTGCTTCATTCGATTTTAGATAGCAGCCTAGGTAATGGCTATTCCTCTAGCGGTTGCTTTTCGATCGAGGTCCGGCTGTTCTTGAATGTCTGCTTCTGATACTTTACTTGGTCATCCACTACAAGGTTCATCAAAAAATTGCACAGTATTCTTGAATGTCATGTCCAGTGACAATTTATAGCTTTTAATTTGAATACAACTGATATGAAAAGGACGAATTCTGTTGTCTTCAAAATTTCAAATTTCAAATTCTTTTCTATAGACAAAGTATGCACTCGCACTTTCCGGAACGGTCGCAATGGCCAGCTCGGCAGTCTTTTGCTTGGCATTTCCTTGCGCAGCGCAAATCATCTGAAAAAAATTTTTTCACAAATAATTTCTTGAAAAAATGCAAAATTTTTGGTAAATTCTTGGAAAAAAATTTTTATTAGATTTTTTGAAAAACGAAAATTGACAATAATTTTTACAAAAATTGCAAAATTTTGACGAGAATTTGTGAAACAGAATGCAAAATTCTCGATAAATTTTAGAAAGTGTGTAAAATTTTTCGGAAATTTTTAGAAAAATGCTGAAAAAATTTTCGTTTCGAAAAAATTTGCCAAAATTTAGACAATTTAGAAGTAAAATTCGAAATTCATTGCTAAAAATGGCGAAATTCGAAAAAATTCGCCAATTTTAAGCTCTAAAATTCTAAAATTTGAATGCTGCCTACAAAAATTGGAAAATTTTTCAAATATGTCGAACACGCATTTTCTGCTCAAAAACAAAATTTGAAATTCATTTTAATGTAGAATATTTCCGGATTTTCTGCTCAAAAACCCATTAAAATACCGAAAAATTGGAAATATCTTCACATGTTTCTCGATCAGAAAAATTTAAATTTTACATATTTTTCAATTAAAAACGGTTTTTGATCGAAATTTCGAAAATTTAAAATATTTCGCCATTTTGAATATGGTAATTTTTGGAATTTTCACTCCAAAATTCTATCTTGCTTAAAAATTCGAAATAAGAAAAATAAGAAGGCATAAAAAGTTACCGTAAGAAAGAAGCAGGAGTTACTACAGTAAGAATTACAGTAGTATTCTATTAATTTTTAAATTTATCGACTTATTATTTTTTTGTCGTTTTTTAAAATTGTCCGAAAATGTTAAACTTGTTACCGCAGTAAGCTTGCACTAAACACGGCGAATTGGACTTGATTATCGGATCCATAACGGCCAGCATCAAAATGGCGACTATGATGAGCACGGATTTCATGTTCCAAGTGTTCGGACATTTGACCTAAAACTGTAAACAATGGTAGCTGCAGACCATATTTGAAGGAGCCAGGACCAGGTTCATGACATGGGCACCTGTGGTCAAGGCCCTTGCCAGACCCTACTTAGGCTGCGCTGGTGTCAGGGTTGGGCCTTGGACAAGTGGCCTCTAGAATAGGTAGGCTCGCTCTGAGGCCGTGGTCCAGGCGCCGCCAACCGACACCCTAGCACTTTTACTGTATAGAGAATTGGACCAGGTAGGAAAATTTTGGCTTTTTGCAAAATAATTTTCCTTATCTAGGAAAACAATTCGTTGCTGATTGAGCTAAAGTTTCCACTTGGATTCCAAAGAAAAGATAAGAATTTTATCACGTGAATGAACAAAAATTATTTTTTAAACTAGACTTACCTGAAAATGTGTCCAAAATACAAAACAAAGCTGGTCCAATAAAGAAAAAATTGTCTAAAAAGACCAAATTTTGCAGGGAAAAGAAGAAAAAGACCAATTTTGTACTGGTCAATAGGCAAAATTTTGACCAACCAACCACCAAAACGGTCATCCTAATCCCTAAAAGCCATTTTTCTATTGAAGAAAAATCCGGTTTTCGCCGATCAAGTCTTAAATCTCGATGTTTCCCTGACCCCTGCGAAATGAACAAGTATCATTATATTTTTTTTTCTTACTGGTCATTTTAGGTAATTTTTTCACAAAATTTTACACTTTTTTCGACTAAAAATTTAGAAATTTTGCACTTTTTGCGGCTGAAAGCTCAAAAAAATCAAAAATAAAAAAAACTCGAATTACTAATTTTTCCGAGTAATTTTTTCGGAGGAAATAGTTAGTTGTTGCCCCCCAATTCTGTGAATATTGGAAGAATTGGGAAAACCGCTGAAGTTTTAGAGTGAAAATAGACAAAAAGTAGCGAAAGCGGAAACTTTGTCGATTTTTCAGCTCTTATAAAAAATTATCAAAAATTTTCGAAAATTGATAGCGCCGAATTTCAAGAATTCGAGAAAGAAGCGGAAGAGATGTCCCGGCCCCCCAATGGATGCCGGACAAAACAATACCCGGTCACGGACCCCCACGTGACCTATGGTCAGCCGCAGGTGCGGCAAAACAATCGGTATTTTTTAGTCGATGGTAAGCGACCTAAGTTATTAAACTTAGTTAATCTTAAAAATTAATTGGGCAAAGCAGGATGTTATAGCCCATGGGTGTCTAGATGAAGGCCTAGACAATTGTAAAAATTTAGTGGGAACATATTTGTTCTGTCAAACTTGAAAAAGTGTGGCAAAGCTGCCCGTAGCGCAAAATTTGGACTTTTTGCGAAACAACATCATTCCTCTACACACATAGGGAGTTGAATAAATTCGTCTATGTGATGGGGAAGGAGTGGAGCGTAGCAACTAGTCGACTAGGGGTAGATAATTTCAAAATTACTTAAATTTTCAAATTCCATCTTAATCTAATTTTCTACGAATTTCCTCATTTTGGGTAAATTAGTAAATATATTTTCAAATTTCTTCTTGGAAATTCTTAATTTATTGATTGGATAGGCCGTTTTGGGCGTTGGATTGAGAGGGCATGCAGTCGATTGATGGAAGACGCAGGTGGTCTGTGCGTGTACTCCCGTATAAGGTAGAAGTCGGGGCCGCACTTGTGTTTAACTATCTGCCAACACTAACCCAATATATGTGTGGTACCTTATTTTCCCCTGCTTGCAATTTTCTTTTTCCTTTTCCTATTTGTGCTTACTATCTGTGGTGAAGGTAGAATTTAACCGATGTTTGTCCGCTTTGGGAAAAATTTTCATTAAAAAGTTGTAAACATTTCGCCTGAATTTTTTAGACTACAATGTTAAACGCATTGTCAGAGTCGGCGAATTAGAACGATGGTTTGCCACGACGTTCGGGAGATTTCCATTGGAATTGACGGAACCGAAATTGGTCGAGGTAGGTAAGGTGGCTGAGATGATCGAAACCTTGAAGGACAGTAGGTTTCGAGGACAGCCAGTTATCGGTTTTGATACCGAGAAAGTTACTCAAGAGTACGTGAGTAAGGTTTTCACGACTTCTGGGGTTGATAACCCAAAAGGGAAGGAGTTCGCGAGAGTCATTAGCTTCTCGACGGTAACTGGAGACACCTTTGTTGTAGATACTATGACAATCATGCCGAAGGAATGGATGCTCATTCATGAGCTCTTAGATTCGGACATGCTTCTCGTTGGATACAACTTGGTTACAGATCTGGTCGCCATCTGGAATGTTAATGGTGCAGGAAGAAAAAATCAAGGTGTTGATCTGACAGCAAAGTCAAGGTAGGTCCAGTACCTCAGCTTCTGGAGTATCTTCCATAAGTTCCACTCAGGGCTCGTACCAGAGTGGAACTGGAGGGGGATATGGCCGAGGCTGGGGTCAGGGACAGGGTCAAGGAAGACCCTTCAAGATGGTTAATCCGCAACCGTATAGAGGTCAGGTGATGGGCGGACCCCCTCGTACGGCCCAACCTCGAGGAGTTTATGGGGGATTCCTCAGGGGACGTGGAGCTCGGGGTGGTCCCTAAACTCGCCGCGGTAGCTTCCAATACGGCGGTTATGGTGGCGGCGGGCAACAATAATTTCATATAGCCGCACAATTTTTGGACCAAAATTGGTTATTTCGTACAAATTTTATTTCAAAAATACGAAAATACAAAAACACAAATAAAATACAAAATACAAAAAAAATATATATTATCTCGTTTTATTGTTGCTTTAAAATTTTAAAATTTTCTTGTTTCCGGTGCCCAAAAGTTGCCCGGCGAAATTCGTTATTTCCGTCCATCTTATTTCGGGCGTGTATAGCCCTCATATTTTTCTCGTTTATTTTCAGGGCCTGAAAAAGATGAAGACGTGAAAATTTTATTCGCGTTTATAAAATTATTTCGTAAGTAGATATTTGAAATATTTTATAGAAAATATTTTTTACTGAGTAGATTTGTATTGGACGGAGCGATGTGGCGAGCGGCCGACCGGGGAGGAAGCGCACCTGGGGCACCTCATCACCGAGGTTGTAAAAACCAGGAAATGGGAGAAGAGGAATGGCGATGCCCCGGATCTAGGCACAGATCGACAACAAAGTCCAGGCCGAACTACGTTCGTGATCGTTTCCGGTAGCCTGAAAAGGAGTGCCCTGCCAAATGGATTGGTCAAGGTGGCCGTCACCTGAAGGACCTGGTAGGGGCTGGATCACATCTTGGAGGGGGTAGCCCCAAAAATTTGTTTTCCGAGGGGAAAACTGTTATGCAGTCGGGGCCTCAGTATGAGACTCAGGCTGCAGAAAGGTTTTCACCTCCCGTTGGTCGGTTTTGAGGGCCGAGAGATGTTGAGGTGGTCTCAGGTGCACGTGTTCAGCTTCCGGCGTCAGTGCGCAGGCGGTTGGACGCGGCGAAAAGTGGCGAAAAGAAAGTGATAAATTTGCATAGGTTTATGCTGCCACTGTTTCGCGTTTTTGGTGTCTTTTTATTATTGTTAAAAAGATTACTTTTTATGGAGCATCGCTGCCCTCGACTTAATTATAATATTTTTGTTTATTATTTTTTATTGGCGTCGCCCATCATCACCCAATACACTTTGGACCTGTAAGTGTATTGTTTTGTGAGCGTAGAGGTTGGAGTTTATAAGAGTAGGATTGGGGACTTGGGTAGGAGCTCCTGAGGTACATGCCAAGGTGTTCTGCCTGAGGTTTAGTGAAAGTTCTGGTGTATATCTGGTGAAACGTCTGGGAGAGTTTGGTGTTTGTTGTTGTTGTTAGCCTGTGGTTAGAACTGTTGCTTAATTGTGACCCCACAGCGGCCTAACACAGTCTGGCCCTGCAAGCAGGTAAACGCATCCAAATTCTTTTACAACCACAAAATCAACCAAACATGCTACAAACTTTTGCCCATTCTCCTAGGAACCGAACTCATGTTTTCAAATCCAGGAGGCAACGATTTGACCCCTTTTTCACAAACTGTTGACTGCCATCACATGCATGTAGCCCTTTACAAACAGAATAATACATGGGTCAGTGAAACAGGATCCCCGCATGTCACAAATTTACCTTTAGAAATCGTCTGGAACCAAAATTTCTCCCTTTTCCATTTTAATACACCCGCCATTTTTCATGATCAACTTGCAACTATTTCAACCAACTTACTCTTTTTGAAACAATACATTTACAAAACTCACACACTCGAAAACATTGTTAAAAAACTCCTCAATTACACTGCCCAAATGTCTCTTAACTCGGATACAGTTTACAATATGATCTCAGGCACTGGTCAAGCAATCGGAAATACCCTCTCTGGCGCCGGTCAAGGCATAGAACATGTAATAACCCACACCACCCAAAGTCTCACGAACGGATTAAACAATTTACTCAAAGGACCCCTGCAAATCATTATCAATCTAGCCATTATTACTGTAGTTATTGCAGGCGTCTTTTATTCCTTTCTCGTCCTTCGAAAATATTTCCCCTCTCCAAAGCACCATGCTACAAACGAACATGCATACGAAATACCATCAAACAACAGACATTTACATGAGACCATTCCCCCATCATTCGGCCATGCTCTCTCAGAATTAGCTAATCGTCGTGGGGCACAAACGCAGCAGAAATACGTCCTTGTCGATATTGATACCCCCTGAACTCCTGCAATCGAACTCATTAATCAAATTCACCAATCTGCATCAAATAAGCCACCCCAAAATGTACCTGAGAAACATACCCCTCATATTCCAATCACACTTAACAGCAAATTAATGACAAAAGTCATGATTGACACTGGTGCAGTTTACTCACTCATTGATTCCGGAATAGCCCAAATCCTACAGTTAGACATGAAACCCCTGCTAGTCCAAGCAAAAGCAGCAAATAATCTTCTGATTCACTTTGTAGGGACCACTTTTGTCACAGTGACAGCCCAAACAATCCAGGAAACAATCATGGTCCATGTCCAAAAAGATTGCACAGCAGACATCCTTCTAGGCAAAAACTTTCTCAGTCGATTTTCGGAATACACTATCAACAATCAAAAATCTCAGGTCAAATTTGGCAATGTCATACTACCTTGTGACAGCCTAAAATATAGCCCTCTTTCAACTTGTGGTGGAACTTATTTGGATGAGAAATTAGAATTACCACCCCGTACAGTAACCGAATTTACTGTCCCCTTGCCCAAATCGTACCTACAAGTTAAACAGCTCGAATTTACTCCGAAACCCAAGCAGAATCCCAAAGTCCATTTCACAGCTTGTATCTCGGAAAATCAAAACAGTCACATATGCATATCCATCCTGAACACACAAGAAACAGCCCAAATTCTTTATCCTGGAACATGCACTGGTACAGTCTCATGTTTCATCCCAAAACAAAATGTTCCCGCTAATCTAACCCCTTCAATGCAAAACCAGCCCAACCGTTTTGATACATTCACATGGTTAAAAGAAAATGTTAATTTAGCCTCCAGTGATCTCACAGAAGCAGAAAAAACGCAACTCCTACGTGCCCTATCGAAGTATCCTACACTATATGCTAAATCCAAAATGGACGTAGGCAGAACCACCCTCGTTTCACATACAATTGACACCAATGGCTCCCAACCCGTACGTAGACAACTTTATCGGACTTCCCCAAAAGAAAAGCAAATCATACAAGCAGAAGTTGAGCAACTCGCAGCAGCAGGTGTCATAAGCCAAAGCAATTCCCCATGGTGTACCAATACAGTTTTAGTCCCCAAAAAAGATGGAGGCCATCGTTTATGCATTGATTTTCGAGGTCTAAACAAAGTAACAAAAAAAGATACCTACCCCTTACCCCGTATAGACGAAATTCTAGACACCCTCCGTGGAATGAAATATTTCACCTCCCTTGACCAATCCAATGCATATTATTCAATTCCCATAGCACAAGCAGACAGAGAAAAAACTGCATTCAATTGCTCAGCCGGCCAGTATCAATTCAATTACCTCCCCTTTGGACTCACCAATGCCCCAGCCACATTCCAAAGGTTAATGGATGTTATTCTTTCGGGTCTGCAATGGAACACATGCCTTGTATATCTCAACGATGTTTTGGTATTCGCAGACTCCCATGCCCAAATGCTGGAACGTTTAGACACTATTCTTGCCCGATTCTCACATGCAGGCCTTAAACTAAACATACAAAAATGCAAATTCTGCCAGCCCCAAGTCCAATACTTAGGCCACGTCATTTCTCAGCAAGGCATTTCACCAGATCCCCATAAGGTACAGGCCATCTATGACATACTCACACCCAAAAGCTCAAAAGAAGTTAAGTCATTCCTTGGCCTACCCTCGTATTATCGCAGATTCATCCCAAATTGCTCTCAAGTTTCTAGCCCACTCACATCGCTACTCAAAAAGAATTCGGAATTTTCCTGGGGCCCTGAACAGCAAAACGCATTCACCAAGCTAAAAGAATTACTCATTCATGCCCCAATACTGCAGCATCCCGATTTCACAAAACCATTTATACTGCAAACTGACGCCTCAAAACTTGGAATCCAGGCCATTCTCAGTCAGCTAGATAGCAAAGGTCAGGATCGCCCCATTGCTTTTGGGAGTCGAACACTAAAACCCGCAGAACGCAACTACCCGATCACTGAGTTGGAAACCCTTGCAGTAGTCGAATTTGTCAAGTATTTCCGCCCCTACCTTTTCCAGCAACATGTTATTGTACACACTGACCATACAGCAGTTTAGGCAGTCTTACAAAAGGAAAACCCGTCCCCTCGCATTGCCCGTTGGGGATTAGCCCTCTCTGGTATTCAGCTAGACATTCGCCCTAAGAAAGGCACTGCTAACCGCAACGCAGATGCAGTTTCTCGATTCCCCTTGCAGACAGCAAAGCAATCCTTTGATATTGAGCAGTTAGAAACCCGCCCCGAAATATCCACTATCAATTCGGTTTTGGAAGCTGAAGCAACTGAACACGAGGAGCAACAGAAAAATTTCGCTGAACTCCAATGCAATGATCCAACTGTCAAAAGTATTTTAGCAAAAATCGCCCAAAAACACCCCCTTACTCTGATCAAATTCGCAGTGCATCAAAACATCCTCTTTCGTATAGTCGACAAGCAAGCAAAACTATACATTCCCAAGTCACAAGTCCAGCATCTCATCGCCTCACATCATGACAGCAAATTCACAGGTCATTTTGCTGCCCGAGAAACTTTACACTTGCTCAGACAAAAATATTTTTGGCCCCAAATGAGCCGTGATATCAAACGTTACTGCAAAACTTGCCACCCATGCCAGACACAGAAAGCCCTCCGACACAAGGTGCATGCAAATTTGGTACCAATTCAGCCGACTGGCCCATTTGATAGAGTCGGTGTTGATTGCATGGGACCGTTACCCCTCACTGAAGATGGCAACCGATTCATTGTCGTTTTCATCGATTATTTCACAAAGTATGTAGAGGCATTCCTGACCCCTGACATCACTGCAGCCACTATCGCCAAATTATTTGTAACCAAAATTGTTTGCCGTCATGGGTCCCCAAAAATCATCCATTGTGATCGTGGCTCCGATTTTGTATCCAATCTCTTCTCACGCATCACCAGTTTATGCAATACTCAGAAAATTCATACCACCCCATATCATCCCATTGCCAAGGGGGAAGTTGAGCGTTGCAACCAAACCCTAGCCACCCCTATCCGCATGTACATCAATTCAAATCACACCGATTGGGATACTTATCTCCCATATGCTGTTTTTTCGATCAACATTCATAAAAATGATAGCACTTCGTATCCCCCATTTGAATTACTCCACGGTAGGCAAGCTAATCTGCCGTCAGACGCAGCCTTAAACTTTTTCCCCACGTCCTACATGGTTGATCTAGACGATTACGCCCTTCCTGTAAAATCACATTTTACAGAAGCACTCTCAACCGTGCAGAACAGTTTGCAAAAAGCCCAAGCCCACTACACCCGTCAGTATAACAAGCATGCTCAGAACATACACTACAAGGCACGTGATCTTATTCTCTACAAGAATCATTCGTGTAAACAAGGGCTGACTCCCAAATTCCTCCCTCGCCAAAACAGGCCCTATACAGTTACCAATTTCATGTACCCCAACGTTACACTCAAACACCCCCATAAGAATATTACATTTACGGTGCATGTAAACGAGACAACCCCTTTCTACCCTCAGAAAGCAACTATCGAATCTACCCCCACCCCTCTTCAACCTCCAAAGCCTTGAACGAGGACGTTCAACTCCGGAAGGAGGGAAATGTAACGTACCTGCTAAAGCAGTACTGTAAATATGTAGCATACTGTATGTGATAGACATTTATTAAATATTATTAATTTTCGTATTTTATCCTCTCAAAGGTGTCTGGGATTCACACCCAAACATTCCTACAAAATTACGTGAAGTACTTTATTTTGATCCATTCACACCCGGGTAGCCCAATTAAGATGCCCTAATTAATTTGCACAAACGGCAGCTGTTCCCCTAGAACCTACACTAAACTACACATTCCACAGCTACCGTAATCCCCCGTAAAAATCGTAAACAACACCTGCACACAGTAAAATATGCAGAAGCCCCGCCAGACAGTAGTCTCAAATGTAACGGTAGCGAAACATGTGTGTACAGAGAAACCGATACAGGAAGCATGCACAGAAGCACAAAGGTGTGGCCAAGCCCACCGTAGGAAGCAAGCAAAGCACAGAAAGCATACAGTACCAGGAAAGCATTAGAGAGGCCTAACTAAGTAAGCATAAAAAGCATAGCAGGAAACGACGATTGGCGGAAGAAGATGGACAGAAGCTCGACCTCCCGCAGCGCCCAGGGAGTGGCCAAAATCGCCGTATAAAAGAAGAAGCAAAGCGTGATTTAGTTAGTTGTTAGATTGTTGTGATCGTTTTGTTTTGATCCGCGGCCGTTCCCTTATTTGCAAGCAACCGTCTTCGAAAGCAATGAAAACGGGGCGTGTATTTTTATTTGCAAACAAACGTGCCGTCCGAATTGTGTATTGTCGATGTTCAAGCGACCGTCGATCGTTCGTATATTATCGCCCTGTATTTGTACCGCCCGTGCCCCTTTTGTCCCCGCCGTATCGACTGATTGGTTAGAAGTAAAGTACCTCACACAAATCTGGTCGTTACAATAAGTAGCATCGGGAATCAGCATTCCCTTGTGAAAATTGGATGTAAAATTTTTTGTGGGCTTCAAGAAACTCACTTAATGCCAACTATCCAATTCATTTCTTTATTGATTCTTCCTTTTTTGTGTGACTATTATTTTTTTCCTCATCTCCCTTGATTGCTCATGACCCACCACATTGCTTAAGCTTATAAAATAAGGCCGCTTCTTCAAACATGTTGGTTTTTCCATAGTAGATTGAAGTTTTAATTTTCACTTTGTTCTGATTGAAAAATATGTCCCAGAAGACAAAAAATACTGCTGTGTTTGTTAAAGAAGCACATTGAGACGCTATTTAAATTGACGAAGCACATTAAAACATTGAAACGTAGAATACAAAAAAATTACAAAATTGATGAATCAATACACTTGGATAACTAAAGAGGACTATTGATTTTTGTCTCATTCTTGGTACAATAAAAAACGGCTGTCATGAACAGTTAGCGAGGTGAACTTGCCTAGTTTATTTTTCGTCAATGAGTTAAAAATTCCGACAGGAAAATATCCGAGCAGCTTTGAGAAACTCAAAGCCACATTTCGTCAAGAAAATTGGAAAATTTAGTCGATGAACTGAACATTCTGTCAGCGAAATCTCATCAATGAAATTTTCTTCGGAAAACTCAAAAATATATTTCTTGACAACCTCCGCCCACTCTAACTCAAACCCGATTGGGTTGGGTTGGATTTGGGTTTTTTTGCAAGTGTCGTCGCCCAGACCTGATAATGAAATTCTGGAAGTAAGCGGGCCTCACAGAGCAGTCCCCCAGCTTAGAGTCTACTGTTAGATACCACATGCTAGTTAAACTGATACCACCATTTTTTTCCACTATTTTCCCTACAGTAAAACCTTTTCTAAACCGCCAATTTTCTATAACATTTGTTCATATGCATCACTTAATAATTCTGTTTATATTTGCAAAATTTACATAAACATTCGTTTTGTGTTTTTGTTATCATGTGGCCTTTTTTGGCCAGTTTATGCAGTCCGTTTTTGCTCGTCTTTTTTTTATGCCACATTTTTCGTCAACTTAATAAAGTTTACGGTGAAATAGCGTCCCACCTGGCCGACCGTGCACAATTATTATTATCATTCATCATTACGTTTTTTTAAATTCTATTTCGTTTATTATATTTATTCATTTGCCTTATCCATTGGTTATTATTATTATTATTATTTACCAACTTCCACATCAAATTCCGAACTTCCTTCCATCTACATTAATTATTTTATTTCTTTATTTATTTCTTCATGTTCACCACCCCCAAAATTCGCCAATTTCACACTACTTCCAGTGGCCCGGAAAAGGAGAAACCCTGTTGCAGCCTGTCTCCTGCCACTACTACTCGTTCATTTACTTCCTACTGAGTGGCAAACTTTATCAAAATTAATATACGAATGAATAATGTCAAAGAAATAAGATGAATCTGTAGCAAATAACCAGGGGTCGGTTTCTTAAGGCTGATACGAAATATTTCAACTCTAAACTCCGTTTTTGGGGTTTCAGGTTTCCCAATCATTTTTGATTTATTGATTAAATTTCGTCGAAAAACTTTGGTTCATTGACGAATTGATAAATTGTGGCCTGCTGCAACGTGGAAGCTTTTAATTTCAATAGTGTGTCGAAGTGGTTGCTGTATTTTGAATTTTTTCCTCCTTTTTCGTCTCGCCTATTTGTCTATCCTCTGCATTGCATCTGTTCCACCGCCGGGACATATCGAAAACATGCCTCAAAATGATGCATCTTCGCTTCTCTCACAGCTACATGTGGCTGAAGTTTGTTCGACTACTTACCCCAGATTTTATTTGAAGCTTATGCAAATTTGAAAAATGTAAATTTTCCACTATTTTTCGACAGTTTTTGGCAACTTTTCGACAATTTTTCACAATTTTTTCCCATCTTTTGACAATCTGTAATAATTTTTTAATTCTACGTAAAATAAGGGAAAATCGAATTGGTAAATTTCAAGTTTTTTTATATCAAAACATAGGAAAAAATTTTTTTTAAAATAAAAAGGTAGGAAAGGTTAACAAACATTCGATGGTCGGAGGAGACCAAAAATAGGCATAACCTACAGCGAGAAAAATTCAGTTCAGTGACCAAATCCGAAAAAACTAACAGATTGTGATGGTTGGAAGAAACTAAAAAATTGATGTAAAATACAGTGAGTAAAACTAACTTTCGTAACTCTAACGCAAATCAAGGTATCAAAAACATAGAAGATCAACAAACGCTAATGGTCGAAAGGAATTAAACTTTGGTCTGGACAAGCCAAAGCTTTTTGTAACTAAAAGAGCAAAACAACGAAAAAAGTCGGTCTGGTTTAAGCTCCAGTACCTTATGGAAATTGAACTAGCTCATCAACCAAAAGTAGCTGGCTTATACATGGTCAACAATAGGTAAAGAAAAAAGGTGAAAACAGATTGCTCCAAACGGTTCTATCAAATAAATTTTTTGCAGTCGGTACGACCTAAACGTCAACAAATGGACGGTCAGGGTTGAAAGTGTAAAAAGTTTCCGTTTTTGAGTAATATAAAGCAGTGCCAGGTTAGGAAAACTGACGATGTTTTCGTCTCTGCACAAGTGAAATGAGAGCTTATCTATAGTCTGTTTTTTCCAAATGATACTTTTCCGTAAATAGTTGAAAGCAGGTGCTACATGTGCTACATATGTTCAACGCAATTTTTCGAATTACGGTAGGAGAAGAAATTTTCGAGGATTTGATAGTTTTGGCGAAAGTACACGCTTTAGACTGCCAAATTGGATATAAATATCAGCCTTAATTGTTCGAATAGCTGATAAATAAGAAAATAATCCGGATTTGTGGTAGAAAAGCTCTTTTCTGCTTGTTCCTCTTGAGTAGAGCAGGAAAAAAGGTTGTGTAATAGAAATCATGATTTACTCAATTTCAGGGAGAATTTAAATTCATGAAACTTTTAACATAAATTCATTTCGTTTATTATTAAAGTGAACAAAATTTAACGAAAAAATTGCAATTATTTTTATTCTGTTTTTTATTTTCAAAGAATATTACACTTGAATGACTTTACCATTCTTTTTCATATTGTTTTCTAATTTTTGTCAAGGAATAAGTTTTCTGCATATCTATACTAAAAATTGCCAAAAAGGATCCGTTTTATTCAACCTTTGTGGATCATTGAGCTATGTTAATATGAATAAACAACTTCGAACTGTTGCAAATTATCTGCCTTTCAGAGAGCGCCTTTCCTGTAGCTCAATAGGCTCAGTTGGTTAGAGCCTGCAGACAGTAGCTGCGATTTTCTGGTTCGCCCCAAACTGAGCCTATTTCTGATAATGCAAGCAAGGGAAAAAGATGCATCAACACTGTTGGCCCCTGATGATCCTGTTGTGTGGGTCAGTAGATTTATCCTCCACTGGCGGCCCACACATACAATGTAGTGGTTGAGGTGACAAAAAGAAAGGCGAAAGGAGACAAATGAATGGTTGGCCAAAGGCCAACTATTTATACAGGAAAAAGACGCTCACTCAAAATTTACATGGCTTGTGGTGGGCGAAAAACAACATAATAAAATAGTGGGCGCAATTTGCATGCTCCAAAAACTACATGCATGTGCACCAGCATGATGTGCACATGCAAACACATCAGGTCCATCAATTTCAATGGTGGAGAGATGTTGAGAGTAGTCACATCAACCACCTCAACTAAGATTCTTGCAATTTGAGCGCACCTATCCCGTTGCTTGGTTGACTCTGGTTAGAGTGATGTGCACGGTATCTGCAAGGTTGGGGGTTCAAGTCACCCTTGGAGCCTAGCATTAACTGGAGACTCAAGCAACGGGAATAGGTTGATACGGTAATCATTAGCAAGTTGTTAAGTCTGAACTACTTGCTTTCAACTCTTTTCAGAAGAAGAGCATTTGAAAAAACAGACTATGGTCATTAACCTTTTACAAGATTCAAAATCGCCTGTCCTGTTAGTATTTGGATTTCCTGATAAGAAAGTCGTGTTTTTTTCAAGTAATGCATTTTATTAATCCCAACAAATATTAGTAATTATATTAGTAATTTATCAATGTGACTAATGTATATTTTATGAAACAGACTAACGCAGACCTTGGTAACCCAAGATGACCATTAGAGTTTTCTTTAAAAATGGGAAATATGAATCTGAAACTGAGGCAGAACCTAATTTGTTGTTGAAAATAAGTCGCATGTGATTGCAACAACAGCAATCAAACGAATCTCTTATTTTCCGTTTTCCCATGATCTTGACTAGTTATTTGCAACGAATGGTATTTCAACAAGAAAAAATTGGATACTGTTTCATATATCAGCTATTTTATAAGAGTCTTGCGTTTCTTGCTTTAAAGCTGGATTCAAAGTGCACTGTAGACAATTGTTGAACAAGCCAGGTGTCCTTCGATCAGAAATTTCTGTGTTTAGTTTGTGATGTATTACATACTGAAATTGTTCCAACACATCAAGAGAAAATCGCTTTGGTCTGTTTTTTTTGCGAAAAAGTATACATGAGCCTTAAGCCCTATTCAGATGCGAAAAATTTTATGACTTTCGATTACCAGTCACTGATTTTACGGGACGTGTCTTTTGTGACATGCAGAGTGTCTTTGTGCAGGTACGACAGCATTCATGGGAAAGATGTGAAGATGTACTTTCCATCAGGAGACTGACTACCTCCAAGAGAGCATAATGTCAAGGATCCAAGGTCTTTCTCAGAATTTTTCATGGTTTGGATTTGTTTGACTCAATCTAGACCACAAGATTTTTGGATAAATTTATTTGGGACAGAACATACTGTAATGTAGATGCTAGCGCATTGTTGTAAATACATAACGTACACTATGTGTTATTTATCATTACATATAAATTCATTTTATAATCTATCGTCTCAAGGGTCTCTGGATTTCACATGTAGGCATTCCTATAAATTTATTTAAAATGTTCTGTTTTGATCGTCCCACACCCCAGTAGCTGTTATTGACCCAATTAAAGATGCTCTAATTAATTTGCACATTATCACCTGGCCCCAGAATCCACATGAAAATACACATTCCATAGCTATATTAATTCTCCCCAAAAACCGTAAATACACCTGCCTGTAATAGAAAGTAGAAGCCCCAACCCAGACACCAGTCTCAAGTGGAACAGTAGCCGCGGTTCATACAGAAGCATGTATACACATGAGTAATAAATAGGGAAGCATATATGGAAACACATAGGTGTGGTTAAGTCCATCGTAAGCAAGGAAGCAAGTGTAATGAAAGCATAGGAAGCATAGGATACATAAAAAGCATGGAAGGCGTAGTTAAATAAGCGTACAGTATACAGAAGCGGAAGAAGCAAGAAGCAATGATTGGTGGAGGAAGATTTCGGAAACGGACCCCCTGCGAATCAAGGGAGTGGCCAAAGCGGAAGTGGTATATGAAGCAAAGAGAATCGTGAATTCATCAGATTTAAAATCGTGTTGTGTTCATGCCAGACTGGTGTTGAAGCAAGAAGCGTTTTATTGTATTTGTGCATCGATGTAAAAGCAATCGTCAGTGACTCGTTCGTTTATAATTGTCATTTATTATTATCATTATCGTTTGTTATTGTCGCATCCTCATGGAACGTGAGCTAGTGTAATCGTTTTTGGGACCAAGTAAAAGTATAGCTAAAATCTGGGCGTTACAATACAAACAGTTCGCCCCATGATATTGCGCAAACTTACAATGATGCGATGGGACCACTCCCTGACACGAAAAAGACAAGAATGAATTTATCATCACTTTATCATTTATTGTCATCTGCAACTTTGTGAACAGTCTAGAGGCTTTTTACGCCAAAAGACACCAACTAGTGAATAAATTCGTAGACTGACACTAATACGGATCATGCTACTGTGAGAATTTCATCAGCCATGGGTCCCGATTTACCAATTCCAGAAGTAAAAAACTCCGAGGGTTTTCGTCCATGGCAGTCGCCCATTTTACAGGATATTTGGCCACTATGGTCAATTTCGTGTGATTTTCATCCCCCATTGTTCCTGATTTTGTAAATTCAGAAGTAAAAAATGGTAGGATTTTTGCTGGCGCCAGTCAGTAATTTCACTGGATGGTTGGTGGCTATAGCCCATTCTGCTAATTGCTGATTTGTTCCTGATGTCATCGAATGTCACCGATTTATTCCAAAGCGTCGTGGACAATTGATGATTATTTAGTGACAGTCAGGTGTTTCACTCCTGAATAGAAATTTTAGCTCACTGCTACACTTGGTAAATATTTTCACCAAGGAACAAACTGATTGCATGTCATCTGAGCCATTTCGCGGGTATTAGATTATGTGAATAAAAACCTCCATTCGATTATGGATTTTTCACCACAACAGGTGCCAACAGTTGTCTCTCGGATAATGTCTTAGCATCATCAACAAAGTTATTCCGCCCAAAAAATCATCCTTGAACTTTTCACCTTTTCCAGCGTCTAATTCAAACCTAATCTGTGACATTCTAAAATTGGGTTCAAGAAATTTGCGAAACAAAACATCAATCGTTCTAAATTTTCGGGCACCCGACCACTGCACAGGTCTTCACAGCCGGTTATGCCTGCATTGCGGCAACACTCCCGATTGTCACGTTGGTCTGCAGCGCAGCGGAACCAAAGTCGGGCGTCATCTAATGTGCACAGTCCGGCGACAGCTTTGGCATAAACGTCAGCAGCAGCGACGGCGTATGAACACAGAGGCAAACAATTGTCATTGAGACGGTTGCGTTTGCAACACTGCTGAATGTGCTTGTGATCCATTGCATATTGAGTGGCATATTCTTCTTGTGATTGCGACTGACTTCCTGGAAATCGACCAACATGAAGAATGCAGAATGCACAAGCTGGGAATTGGCATAGAGTACATGTACTTTCAGTGAAACTGCGATATTTTAAAGTCTCTTACTGCTTTGGAATGATGCTGTAGTTGTCTTGTACATCCGATTTTTTTAAACAAGCCTGCGAAACTTTGACTAGTGAAAAAAACATGGAATAAAAATATAGTTCGAGAAAAATTCTACTTTCAAAAATTTCGGTTAGCTCTTTTCTTGAAGACACTCTGCTTAATGTATGCATAGAATCTCATTTCTGTGAATGGTCATTAAAATAACTTTTGAAAATAAAAATATATTAATTGAAGTCCTTGAGGTTGCTGTAGAATTTCCTCCTATTTTTGCTTCTTCTATTCTCTGTGCCTTACGTATTATTGCACAAAAACCTGAAACCTTTTGCCTAAAAAAGTATGATCCTGATGATGTAAAAATACATAATTGAGGACTAACTTGAGGGTTATAAAATGCTTTTTCTCACCCCACAGAACAGCAGTTTTCTAACTATCATGATTCTGAAGACTGTTTATTATACATGCAAAAAGACTGTTTAGCATACACGGTCAGCCAGGAAGGTCTTCTTACATGCAAGCAGCATATTCTTCAGTTTATATTAATTTAAAATGTGAACCTTTTTGCTTGATCAGCACATGTCAAAGTTTTAATGTTATTTCATAGAATCAAATATGCTCTGTATAGAAAAATCGCTAATCTGGAGCATCATTTTCATTTTTATGGTGACGTTTCCTTCTTTCTGGCTCAGTTCTGTTCATCATCATCTTCTCGACAAAATCCGGGGGGGGGGTTAAAACTGCTGGAGGTCAGCTAGAATCTGTGAGAATTCAGGAATCATTGTAACTGCCAATTCATGTAGTCTTACTGATTCTCTTACTAACCTCATTTGAAGTATCAGTCCTTCAATCATTTTGCATCTATTTTCTCTTCGTTTATTTTTTTACATCATACATCTGTTTTTCGTTCATTTCTTGCCATACTTTTCACTTCCTCCTGAAATTCGCATAAAAATCGCCAAATTATCCTCACGCCTAAAACTTCCTAAAAATATTGTTCTTTCCTCATTCTACTTTTTCATAATTCTATTTTCTTAATTGCCATCCTTCAACTTCATCATTTCACTATTCCCTCTAGCCGCCTCCGTCCTAGCTCACTAGCTGTCATTGCATCATGCTGCTGTCATTGCATCACTAGTTTTTATCATAGTTTTATGTACTATGAAATGCATTTCTTGTCCATTTTTCGGTCGGTTTTAACTCCTTTCCCTTTTCCTATTTCACCAACCGACCCCCGTCCTTCCATTTCCCATCTATCCACCTTTACTTTCTGGCCGTTCCAACATTTTCAGTTCGTTTTATGTCATCATTCTTTTCTGTGTTCCAGTACCTTCTTATATTTCATCTATAAAACTATGCTGTAGTTTTGCATATTTTCGTCCAAAATAAATTATGAACCCCAAATCGGTGCAATCAACCCTAGATTCGTGGGAAGTAAAGAAACGCTTCTTCCAACTGATATCTGACCTAGAAAAGTTCGTTCTTATAATTATTGATTACTGTCTCGAGTCGAGTACAGTAAAAAAACCGAAATCTGGATACCCATTACCATATTCCATAATTTTCAGTTCTATGATTCTTAAGACTTTGCTCAATCGTAAACCTGTACTCCACATTCTGAAAAGGTGCTGTCATCTTAGCCCTGCAGTAAATAAACGTTTGATGGCGTCTGTCATGCTACAGTATCCTGTAACCAAAGTAATACAAATCCCATACCAAAAACTTAGCAAATCACTTGAGGATCGATACCCCTAATCCCACTGCTTAATGGTGTATGTATGCTGTCTGCGCATTGAGACTGATTTAACCAGGCGACACTTGAACACAAAAACTTGAAATAAGATTTGATTTCCATTCAATCAACATATTTCGAGTATTTAATGGAACTCGGCATCATCCAACAAATAGATAGATTAATTTACTTTTATATTCATAAAATCATAATGAAAATTTCAGAATTTGATCACCAGTTCGAGACAGGTTTAGGGAAATCATTTCACTCGATCTTATAATGCATTGAAACAAAAGTTTCTCATCTTCATTGAAAACAAAATTAATAAAATCATGATTTAAAAAAGTTAAGAGGCATTCTTCTAACTCAATAAAATAGGAATTATAAACTTTGAACATATCAAAATGTTCAGAGGATAACTCCAAAAAATGCAAATTGGGAGATAACAATGATACTAACAGCTTCCGAATTGCGCTCGAAATGATTTTTTTTAGAATCTGAAACTCACTGGCAAAAAATTGTTCATTATCGCCATTTGGCAGTAGTGATGCTTTGGTCGTTTCTTCTGGTAGTGCCAGAATCGGTAATTTCAGCACAGTTTCTTGGGCAGTGGACGATTCAATCCGTCTTGTGGAGGTCATGGTATTTTCTGTTGCAGTCGCTATCGCAGCAGTACTAAATTTGACCGGTCGGATTAGAACTGAGGAATTATCGGCTCTGGCGTATACTGAAATTATCTACACAAACTCGAAACCAAACGGGACATTATTTTTTTATTAGAATGTTACAGGTCACAAAAAATGATCTCTAAAAATTTTGCTAATGTGGATAATTTTTTGCCAGATAACATCTCAATCATGTCAAAATGAGTAATACTTTGTACTGTCTTGAGACTGCTCTTAGAAAAATGCGTACTTCTTTCCACAACTCCACGTGACATGAGTACTGCTTTTCTATGTGAAATGGCATCGTCAAATAATCTGTCATTCAAGCCTGATTTGCATAATTTGCACGTCGACGGGCACTGTTTTCTAATATAAACAGATTGATGACTATCATTACAGTACTTGGCCAATTGCCAACAGAAATAGTTAAAATGCTTCTTGTCTTCACAGGATTTCAATGAATACACTATAGTTAAGATGGCGGCGAACAAAGCAAATAAAAGAGCAAGATACATACTTTTACTACTGACACAATCACCTATATTTCTATTCCAGGTAAGTCAAAAAATGTAAGTGAAGGGAAAGTTCGACGAACTTCCGTTCGTCCTTGTATGAGAAGAAAATTTCGGTTCTGAGTAATAAATAAGGCGAGTAATAAAGTAATAAAATAAAAAAAAAAAAATAATAAATTTTGGATTCGTTTTCGCAGCTTGACCATAGGTTTAAACATTGACATGAAAATATTTTACTCGTAAATTAATTATTCTTCCACTTACACTTTCACTTTTGAGGAAAACGAGAAGATGCCAACATCGATGTAAACAGAGTGCCTCCAATCATATCCCTGATTAACCGCTCCAATTCTTTTTAATTACACTGATAAAAGAAAATTGTGTAATCTATCATCCCGAACACCTATCTGAGCAATCTGGATCATATTACAATGTTATAGTCTTCAGTGGCAGTAGTTTTACCGGACCGTATAGGGTGTATAGTGAAGCATATACACACATTAAAGTATGGGAATGGGATGGAGCCACTCCTACATCATGTGACCAAGATCACGTGACCTGTGGAAGCGAGTTTCTGACCATTAGGTCTCTACCATCACCAGGGTCTCTATCGCCCCCAGGATCTCTACTACCATCAGGATCACTACTGATACCAATGTACCCACTGTCATCATGGTCTTTACCCCCACCAAAATCTCCGAGATCATCCCTGCATTGCACAACTGACAGGCTTGTGGTGCAACGCCCACAAGTCCTGCACCCACAACACGGAAGATAGCATCTGGCTCAAGCAGCAAAATGCTCAACGGAACAATCAGCAAGATTTCACCCATCCAACCTACGCTGCTCAACTGCTGCAAACCAATTTTCGGATCAATTCCAATGATATCCATGGCCAATGCGATTGGAGACCAGGCTGCGGAGCACCGCCCCAAACAGGTTCAAACTACTCCCGCAGTGCGCGAAATTATTTTCACAAGGGTAACCCTATGCAACGCCCAAATGATTTTGTTCAGAACACCTCGTAGTCTACCCAAATCAGCTATTTCCGGCACCATGGGAACAACACATTCATTACAATGCCGAGCCAGCCCCATACGTTACAATGCTACAATGCCTACAGATTGCCAGCTCTCAATCCTCAGAGCTACAACTGGCCCTATCCGCTTTGCCATCATCCACTACCATATCGACGACTGCTCTCAATACCCGCGCAATCAACTAATCAACCTCTGCCGCCAATATGATCATCCTGTCTAAGGAAATAGCATCGGCCGCTCTGATTGTGAGCCCGGGGACCGTTTGTTGGAATGCAACCGGCCACGCTTTTGAAGATCCTTGTCACATCCGCTCGTCCGTTTGCCAAATCGACAATCTCACGCCTTCATCAAAGACTTTCGTCCGAAAATACGCCTCTGCGAGAGTTTTCCAAATTCCAATTAAACTCGGAGCCGTCAAGGCACAGGCACTTATCGACACCAGTGCCCAATGCTCCGTATTGTCCTCAGGATTAGTCAAACGCGCTTTCAACAAGCAATTGCTCTAACTTCGGATATGTGGTAAAATCAAAGTAGCCGACAGCGCTGTTGTAAATGCCCATGGCCCTGTAGTTGTTACTATGGAATCGGCGTTCAGTGAACATATGATCAAGTGTGTAATCCTCTATGATGACGGAAACGATCAATGTATCATCAGCACCCATTTTCTCACTCACCCAGATATCCAGGCCATTTTAAACTTCAAAGAAAATTACATCCAAATCCAAGACGTAAAGTTGCTGCTTAAAGTAACCGCCTCGGTCCGCCCTCAAACGGAAATGTCTTTAAACCCTGCAAATGATAACATTCTGGAGGAAATCCCCAAGGAGGAGCGAGTAAGCTTCTATGATGATGAATCCAATATTTTCAGCCAACTGGAAGAAATCGAGGCCGAACAACCAATACAGCAAGCTCAACCTAGTCCACACCAACCACCCTCTCGGGGGCTGGAGGTTACCAAGCTGGCCAAGCCAATTTTCCTTGTCGCCCAAGTGTCAGTTTTGATTTCGCCACATTGCCAACAATGGGTTAACAGCACCATCTTCCCTACAACAACGGCAACTATTCTAGATGTGATCATTCAACCACTAGCCACCAACAGCGTAGCCGCAGAGCTCCCAATTGAAACTGCAATCGTCAACATCACCAATGGTCACTGCCCGCTACTTTTCATCAATAATACACCCAATAGCACCAAACTCTGCCTGAACCAACTCATCGCAATGGCAAAACACATGCTAGGTCATGCTGAATCCTCAGTCGATTGTCAGGTAGCAACCACCACCACTGACCGCGACTTAACTGACCACGAACCTGCCGCCCTCGATAAGTTGTTACCTCGCCACACCTACCAGCAAAAATTGGATTTCACTGTGAACAAGATGATCACAAAAACTAACATTACTGCCGCACAAAAGACCAAGGCTCTTTGCATGTTACGACAAAACCGCAATGTTTTCAGCCTGCCTGGCGACAAACCAACTATTACAAGTGAATTGACCATCAGTATCAACACTGGCACCGCAAAGCCAGTATCATGCCATTATTATTGGGAAGCGATGGAGCAAGGACCAATTGTATGCCGCCATATTCAAGAAATGCTCAACAATGACTTCATCAAACAATCCCGCTCGCCCTGGGCTGCATCGCTGTTCCTGGTAAAGAAAAAAGATGGCTCATGGAGACCCGTTGTTGACTACCGCGGAATAAACGACGTTAGGCGGAGCAACAAATTCCCCATCCAGCGCATTGACAATTATTTGAACGCCATGGGACAAGCAAAATTTTTCACCATGCTCGATCTCAACGCAGGCTACTGGCAGGTACCCCTCGGCAATGATTTCCGCGACAAAACAACCTTCATCTGCCAAAAAAGTCTGTTTCGGTTCAAAGTTTTGCCATTCGGTTTGAAGATCGCGCCCCCCGAATTCCAAGGCTTAATGGAAAGAATCCTCCGCCCATACATATGGAAAATTTGCCTCATCTACATCGTCAATATTATCATTTTCTCAAATTCGTTTGAAGAACATTTGGAACATTTGCAAATCGTTTTCGACGCCCTCCGCACAGCCAATCTTACGCTTCGCCCCAACAAATGTGAATTTCTGCTGCCGCAAGTCAAATTTTTGGGACATCTCTTTAGCGCTAGGGGAATCACTGTCGATCCGGAGAAAGTCAAAGCTATTGCCAATTAAAATTTGGGACGACCAAAAAAGGTATGCAAAATTTTTTAGGTTTAGTTCAATGGTGCAAACGATTTATCCCTAAATCGGCCACCTTGTCCAGTCCCTTGTATGGACTCCTTGGAATACACCCTCAATATATCGCAACTGATGAACACCATGCAGCGTTCCAAGGTATCAAGAAAGCTCTCACATCATCGCCTTTTCTTTGCTACCCAGTCTATGATTGTATAGCTCAATTCATTATCCAAACCGATGCCAGTACGAGCCACATTGGAGCAATTTTGTACCAGGAAAATGGAAACAATCAATGGGTCATCGCCTATAACAGCTGCGTACTCACCGATGCTGGAACCCACTACAGCACAACTGAGCCCGCCTTGCCATTGTCTATGGCTTCAGGATGTACCACCACTATGTTTATGGCCAAAAAGTAATTGTTGGCACTGACCACAAGCCCCTCGAATGGCTCAAAGACAAAAAACACAGAAATTCAGGCCTCCAATGTTTGGCAATAAACCTCCAAGATTACGATTACAAAGTTGAATACGTCAAAGGTAAAGACAACGCTTGTGCCGATTTTTTGTCCAGAAAAGATGACCGCGACAAAACGCCGATCTTGAATACCGAAAACTCAACCGCCAAGACTTTCCGCAAAGATTTTGCCCCCTGCTGGTGCATTATTCGACGGCCAATTTAATGGTACCCGTTATACTCCCAGCAGCGTCCACACCGCCCATAAAAGTAGACGCGGACATCAACGCCATCACTAGGGCAATGACCAAAAAGACCATCAGTAAACCCACACTCTCCAATTCCATACCATTGACTGCCGATTACGCACTACCTCCAGTCAAAGCCATAACAACCGCATCCCACGAGAAAGTGAAACAAGCACAAGCGGCAGATCCTGTCCATCCCCAAAATCTTCGCCACCCTCCAAACCAGCAATGCCGCAAAACATCCTCCTGTTTTCCTCACAGAAGATGGACTTCTGTATTGCCAGATCGAAGACGTCAAGCAGCTAGTCATCCCAGCATCCTTGGTTGACCAAACCTTACACCAATTCCACGGGACAAAAATTTTGAACCACCAAGGGTCAAAGTGCACCCTAGCAGCCATCAAAGCTCATTTTTGGTGGCCCCGTATGGAAGAAAACATCGGTGATTGGATCAAGTCCTGCAAAATTTGCCAATTGACAACATCACCGCCCCCACTGCTGTTACCGATTCAACCCAAGCATCCTTTGAAGATTGTCGCCACCAATATTGTCAACATTTCACCGGTAGATTATAGTTTTCCAGGATTATTTTAAAAAATGGGTCTCGGCGCATCCAATACTTGACCAAAAGGCTTCAAAAGTCATGGAATGCTTCGTGAACAACGTCATCCTAACACATGGAAGCCCATGTGTTCTCCTTTCCGATCAAGGTGGATGTTTCACGTGGAAGCTCATGCAAGATATTTGCGGCCTACTCAAGATAGGAAAAGTCAAAACAACTGCATATCACCCCCAGTGCAAAGGAATGGTCGAGCGTTTCAATCAAACGTTAATTGCCCAACTAAAGAAGTACACCGCCGACGATCCAGACAACTGGGAGCGCTACTTGCCACAGGCTGTATTGGCCCATAACGCAACGCCGCATACTGCCACACGTCACTCGCCTTTCAGCTTGCTACGAGGCTATGAACCACACATAACCCTTGACTACCACTGCGCCTGCTGACTCACGTTGCCGCTGAATTAGGACGCTTACCAGCATTTTCTCATGCAAGGGCGACTAAAAATGCATGAGAAGATAAAAGCTAACCTCCATGCAGCAGCTGCAGTCAGCAAAGAATATTTCGACCAAAAAGTCTGAACAGGCGACTTTGCTGTCAACAATCTTGTCCTCTTGACCAACACACGAAAAGCAAATAAAATCCAACCCGATTTCATTGGACCTTTTCTCATCACAGACACGCCCCGTGCAGCCGAAAATGTCATCACCATCGATTCACTCGAGGCCCCCGGCCCACTGCAAACTGTTTCCAGGACGCGTTTGAAACCATTCATACCGCGCCCGGCCAAAGAAGCGTTTGAACTCAAAGCTGGTGGACCACATTTGTCTCACACTTCATGCCGCTAATAGTTCACTTTGAAATTTTTCTTTTGTGATACGGCGCTCATCATGCCCAGTTGTACATAATTTTCGCATTTGTTCCATTTAGACCACTATGATGATGTTGACGAGACAATGATGCAGATCAAGTGTAACCTGAGTGGTTGTTTTCCTCCACCCCATTCACCATCAGCAAACCCTTTAACCACTTTACCATATTGCATTACACATTTCCCCGGTCTCCAATCTTTTGCTGTAGGAGGGGGTTTCCTTCTTTAATGTTAGGTTCTTTTCAGCGCGAGGCCATACATTTTATTTTTGCCTGACCCTGGCCCCATTCACTCTCATAAGAGGGAAAGGTTGATTTTAGCTCCCATTAACATAGTGGTGTTTGTGTTGCTTTTTCATAACCGTAGTTTTACATTTTCTTACTTTACACTTTCTTCACCTTTCAGCGGCTTATTCTTTTACTATTTCATTTCTATTTCTCGCTTTTGCCCACAATAGTCGCATTTTCCAGCTGCTCCCAACAATATTTCTCAACATGACAACACCCTCAACTTCGTCTGCTTCCGCAGCCGATGAGCCCCCACCGTACCCTGGATCAATCAATGTCAATGAACGCTATGTAGGATGGGCAGAACAGCAGCCCATCAAAACGATTTGAGCTTCACCTGCAATGGTACATTTTATTTATGCTTTCCTTGCTTCTATTTCTGCATGCTCTTTTGCTTCGGACTACATGGGAAACCCCCACTCTGTAGCCCTGCACCAGAACCTATGGTCAGCTGCCGCGATCCCGACATAGTCAAGTTGTGGCAACTACTACACCACAACCGCCTGCTGCTTTGACCTCGGCATACAACAACTCTCCTCATCTCGCTATCATGGCTGGATCCAGTTGCCCAAATGCACCTGTCAAAGTGACATTGCCGCAAAAGCCACTATTTCCTTAGGGCGTGTCTCCCTTTTTGAACTGCAAGCAACACCACATCTTTCTTGGTTCCACTCTAAAGTCACCCTTTTGATCTTATTCCACTTCCTCGATTTGGTGCCCACTGTGTCATATGTCAAGTATCCTGCTCGCTCTTGTTTAAGAAAATAATGTCAACTGATTGATGCGCGCTGCCGATTTGGAATCGTGGTACATCTCAATGTACGCCCAACCTCCAAACGTGTTGCAGCCCCCGATCTTTCTCTCACCTGGAAGTTTGGGGCAGGCCTTGGCCGCCCAACCCACACCAAACTTCCGTGGCTACACCCTGGTTGGCTTCGACACTGAATCAATCGTGGCCGCGGACATGAAAAGCTTCCAGTTTACGGTGCCTATGCCAGTGGACTCCACGGAATCTAGCTACCCGCAATAAGTTCAACTCGTGTTCTCCAATGGCACGATGTTCATTTTCGAGACTTTCACCGCTACTCTGGAAGACTAGACCACACAATTCTCCCTAGTCAATGGCGAACACACCATCCTTGTTTCCTTCAATGGAGCCATTGACTGTGTGGGAATATATGCCCTGTTAGGTACCCAGTTCTGGACTGACCGTCAAAAGAAAAATAAAGACCCTGTTGTCAAAGCAATCCATTGCTTTGCGATTTTTCAACAACTGGGCGACATCATTCCTGCAATCAGACGTTCTTGCATACACGGCCCTCAATGCCTACTATCGGCTCCTATTGTTCTTGGCTTTTGGCCGTTACGGCTTCATCCCCAAGGCATACAACGCCCCAGCCTTGTTTCCCCATGATGCTTTGGACGCTGCCAAAATCGATATCTCGCCAAAACAATAATTGCCGCTTTTCACAACCTCACATTGTTGGATGTTCTACCCCCTGACTCCGCTGATCGAATTTATCCTACTATTTACGCTCAGTTGTCCGCGCTCAGTTTTGGGCGCTCAGTTGTCACAGCGCTCAATTGTCTGGCGCTCAGTTGTTGGCGCTCAATTGTCGGTGCTCAATTGTCCGGCGCTCAGTTGTTGGCGCTCAGTTGTCGGCGCTCAGTTTTGGGCGCTCAGTTGTCACGGCGCTCAATTGTCCGGCGCTCAGTTGTCGGCACTCAATTGTCGGCGCTCAATTGTCCAGCGCTCAATTGTCGGTGCACCCAAGCTCTGGCACCAGGTTTTAATCGCTGAGTCCAGACTCGAATCCGGAGCTGGTCGAGTCAGAGTGAAGTGATACCTAAAGCAATTTGGTCCCAGGTAGATCCACACACCCAGATCTGAGCAGTTCTTGCTTCCAGTGCCAACTTATTCTCAATCAAGGTTTTACTCAAACTCTTTCACATACATTGCTTATTTGTCCCATGCAAGCATATTATTATTATTATTACTAGTATTTGAAAAACAATCTTGTAGGCAAAAGGGGGAAAGAATGTCTTCTGATCAGTCAGTTATTCTACCGATAAATGTGAATTCATAGACAACTATTGATGTCTGAAAACAGTGAAATTTTAATTTAGTCGTTGATCAACATTTAGCAGAAAATTATCAAAATATAAAATGATCGAGTTAATCAAGTTTCATTTTCTAGAAATATTATAAGAAGAATAAGGAGAAGAAAACCAGACTACAGTTTTTGTAAATATGAATCTATAGAATCGTTTCATCATACATTGGCTCTAAAAACTCATCTCATAATTTGCTGATTTCGTTTTCATTATTTCATTTCTAATTCAAAATTTTACCTAATTCACTTTTAGCTACAATTTCTTTTCTAAATGGCTTAATTCATCTCAATTTTCACTTCTTATTCTAATTCATTCATGTTTTTCAATTTTTATAGCCAATTTTTCTGACTTCCACAAAACATGTTGCATCCATAACATTAGATGCCAATGTTTTCTCACAATGGTAGAGATAAACCGAATTTCGAATTAACTCCAACGATATCCGTGGCCAAGGCGATTGGAGACCATGCCGTGGAGCACCGCCCCGAAGAGGTTCAAACTACTCCCGCAGCATGCAAAATGATTTTCATGAAGATAATCCTATACAAAGCCCAAATGATTTTGTTCAGAACACATACACCCTCTACCGGAATCAGCAATTTCTGGCACCATGGGAACAACATATCCACTACATCGCTGTGCTGGCCCCATATGTTACAACACCTACAGATTCCTCGCAGGCCAGTTCTCAGTCCTCAGAACTACAACTGGCCCTACTGCCTCTGCCATCAACTGCTACCGTAACCGCCACCCCTCTCCATCTGCGCGCAATCAACCAATCAACTTCTGCCACCAATATGGTCATCCCATCTAAGGAAATAGCATCTGCTGCACTGATTGTGAACCCAGGATCGTTTGCTGGAATGCAACCAGCCACGCTTTCGGAGATCCTTGTCACATCCGCTTGTCCATTTGCCTAATTGACAATCTCATGCCTTCATCAAAGACTTTTGTCTGCAAATACACTTCTACAAGAGCCTTCCAAATCCCAATTAAACTTGGAGCCATTAAGGCACACGCACTCATCGACACCAGTGCCCAATGCTCCATATTGTCCTCAGGATTAGTCAAACTTGATTTCGACAAGCAATCGCTCCAACTTCCGATATGTGGTAAAATCAAATTGGCTGACTGCATGGTTGTAAATGCCCATGGCCCTGTAGTTGTTACAATGGAATCCAAGTTCTGTGAACATATGATCAAACCTGTAATCCTCAACGATGAGGGAAACAATCAATGTATCATGGGCACCAATTTTCTGGCACACCCAGATATCCACCGGATTTTAAACTTCAAAGGAAATTACATTGAAATCCAAGACTTGAAGTTGCTGCTCAAAGTAACCACCTCGGTCCGCCCTCAAACAGAATTGTTCTTAAAAGCCGTGAAGGACAACATTCTTGAGGAAATTCCCAAAGAGGAGCGAGTAAGCTTCTATGATGATAAATCCGATATTTACAGCCAACCCGAAGAAATCGAGGCTGAAAAAACCAATCTGGCAAGCTCAACCTAGTCCACACCAACCGCACTCTCGGCCGCTGGAGGTTACCACGCTGACCAAGCCAATTTTTCTTGTCGCCCAAGTATCAGTTTTGATTTCGCCACATTGCCAACAATGGGTTAACAGCACTGTCTTCCCTACAACAACGGCAACCATTCCAGATGTGATTGTTCAACCGCTAGCCACCAACAGGGTAGCTGCAGGGCTCCCAATTGAAACCGCAATCATCAATGTCACCAATGGTCACTGCCCGCTACTTTTCATCAATAATATGCTGAATAGCATCAAACTCAGCCTGAACCAACTTATGGCAATGGTAAAACAGATGCTTGGTCACGCCCAATCCTCTGTCGATTGCCAGGTAGCAACTGCTGCCGCTGACCCCAACTTAACAGACCATGATCCCGCTGCCCTCGATGAGTCGTTCCCTTGCCACACTGACCAGCAAAAATTGGATTTCACTTTGAACAAGATGAAAGCAAAAACTTACATTACCACTGCACAAAAGACCAAGGCTCTTTGCATGTTAGGACAAAATGGCGATGTTTCCAGCCTGCCCAACATCAAACCAACTATTACAAGCAAATTGACCATCAGTATCGACACTGGCACTGCAAAGTGAGCATCACGCCATTATTACCACACAGCGATGGAGCAAAGACCAATTGTAAGCCGCCAAATTCAAGAAATGCTTGACAACAACTTTATTGAACAATCCCGCTCACCCTGGGCCCCGCGGCTATTCCTTGTAAAGAAAAAAATGGTTCATGGTGCCCTGTCATCAACTACTGTGGAATAAACAATGTTACGCCCATGCTAGGTTCTGTTCAGCACGAGGCCATACGGTGTATTCCTGCCCGACCCTGGCCACATTCCCTCTCATAAGACTAATTGGGAAAGGTTGATTTTAGCACCCATTAACATAGTGGTGTTTGTGTTGCCTTTTCGCAACCGTAGTTTTGCATTTTCTTACTTTACACTTTCTTCACCTTTCAGCGGCTTATTCTTTTACTACTTCATTTCTATTTCTCGCTTTAGCCCGCAATGGTCGCATTTTCCAGCCCCTCTCAAAAAGATTTTTCAACATGACGACACCGTCAACTTCGTCGGCTTCCGCGGCTGATGAGCCCCCACCGTACCGCGAATCGATCAACGTCAACAAATGCTATGTACGATGGGCAGAACAGCAGCCCGATCAAAACGATTTGAGCTCCGCCTGTGAGGGTACATTTTATTTTTTACACTTTCTTTGCTTCTATTTTTGCATGCTCTTTTGCTTGGGACCCGATGGGAAACCCCCCAGTCTGTAGCCCTGTGCCAGAGCCCATGGTCAGCCCCTGCTATCCCATCATCGTCAAGTTGTGGTGCCTAATCCACCACAACTGGCCGCTGCTTTGACCTCCACATACAACAACTCTCGTCATCTCGCTATCGTAGCCCGATCGAGTTGCCCAAATGCGCCCGTCAAAGTGACATCGCCACCCAAGCCACCGTTTCCCCAGGGCATGTTTAACTTTTCGAACTGCAAGCAACGCCACATCTTTCTTGGTTCCACTCCAAAGTCACCCTTTCGACCCCATTTCCTTTCCTTGATTTGGCGCCCACTGTGTCATATGTCAAATATTGCGCTCGCTTTTGTTTGAGAAAATAATGTCAAATGATTGATCCCTGCCATGGATTTGGAATCATGGCACGTCTTCATGTATGCCAGACCTCCAAACCTGTTGCCGCCGCCGATCTTTCTCTCACCTGGTAGTTTGGGGCAGGCCTTGGCCGCCCAACCCACACCAAGCTTCCGTGGCTACAGCTTCCACACCCAATCGATCATGGCAGCGGACATGAAAAATTTCCAGTTTATTGTGCCTATACCAGCCCACTCCATGGCGTCCAGCTGCCCACGATATGTTCAGCTCGCGTTCCCCAATGGCACAATGTCGGTTTTCAAGACTTTCATCCCCACCCCAGAAGACTGGACCGGGCTATTCTCCCTAGTGGACGGTGAACACACCATCGTTGTTTCCTTTGATGGAGCCGACAACTGGGCCGGGATATATGCTCTGTTAGGTACCCAGTTCCGGACCGACCATCAGAAGAAAAATAAAGACCCTGTCATCAAAGCAATCCAATTCGATGCCTACCGCGTAATCCGCAACATTGACCTCTCCCCCCCGCTGTATGAGCTGGCTCGATGAATAGGAATTTTCTCCAAAAAGCGCACCTTGAAGGCCACCATTTCCGCCATGTGGGTGCTGGACGTTTCCAAACTCAGGCTAAGATTCCCAGCCCCTCTGCGATTTTTCAACAGCCCAGTGACATCATTCCTGCAATCCGATGTTCTTGGGTATGCCACCCTCGATGCCTATTATCCGCTCCTATTGTTCTTGGCTTTTGGCAATTAGAGCTTCATCCCTGAGGTATACAATGCACGCGGGTTGTTTCCCCACGACTTGTTGGATGCCGCCAAAATCGACCATCTGGCTGAAACAATAATTGCCGCCTTTCACAACCTCACATTGTGGGATGTTCTACCCCCTGACTCTGCTGATCAAATTTATCCTACTATTTCCCAAATCGCCCTCCCTGCGATTATGCCAGACAAGGTTCTCTCTGTTTACAAATTTTTTATGTAGGGTTGCACATCCTCTGACCATGGTCGGTCTTTTTGTTTAGGGACAGTGCCCAACGGTTTTCACAGCCTCAAAGTTTTGAGGCGTACAATCCATCCGAAGCTTCTCACTGCTCTGAAAGTGCCCAAGAAAAAGAAGAAGAAACAGAAGGACGAGCGGAACAAATCACTGGACGTCTCCGACAATGAAGACCTGGCCCTCCAACCTCAATCGATATTTGATGATCTGGAACGCCTTCAAGCAGCCATCACCTCGGCCATGAAGAGTAACCTGTTGGACCGGCTCATCGAATTACTCAATTTTCCAGTTTCGCCCATGTACAAATTTGCCATTCGTGATCGCCTCCAATAGGAAACCAACCCCGCGCGGCCACCGATTCCACATGAAGTTGACCATGTGTGGATCAAACGCATCGCCGCCAATCAAGCACTCGGCGAGCGAAGCTACCAGGGTACTCACTACTGTTATCACCCCTCCACCATTTTTAGTTTTTTACAGATGGATGAGGACTGGTTCCGACGGCTAACATCTTTCCTGCCGTTGGCCGTGCTTTTGGCTTCCCCTTGTTCTGCCCTGGAACATGCCTACATTAATGATTTGTTGCTTCGCCACGCCCAAAATATGGATTCCGAAACGCGCACCCCTTTCTACAATTGTATGTGGTACCGCACCGACGGCAACCCCCGATCGAAGCTCACCGAATGGATGAACCGCATCCTTGAGCGAGAACCATCTTTCGCAAGCGACCCAGGAACATAGGTCTGCAACTGGTTTGCTCTACGCTGGATCATTTTTGACAAGGAATTCCACATGGAAACATCCGTTGAACAGATTGATATCGACGAATCCGACTACACGGCCAATCCACATAGTGGTTTATATTTCTACTCAACCTTCATCAACATCATCAACTTCCAAAATCGATTTTTGTTCCCAGCACCAGTGTATGCGTACCCCATGCCAACTAGGGCTTCAGTGCACACGCTCACCGCCGAGGAACTACTCGACCGCCCTACTCTAGGTGTCGACGTGGAACCTGCCGATGAGGAGCTTTTGGATACGCCAATTTTCGATTTGAACATAGCGAAGCTGCCACCATCAACTGACGTGTCGGCCCTTCCTATGCCCGCCGCCCCATCTGTTATTACGGCGACAGCCACGCAAATCAAGGATTTCTTGAAACTGATGCTCGACGAAATTTCAAACCTCGCCCCGGCGTCGATGGACGAATCCACCCCACATTCAACCCGCTCAATGGATGATGAAACGAACACCATAAAACCAAATTCAAAGTTTCGCTTCAATGACATGCAAGTTGAAAACTGATGTCTTCAGGAACTTGATGCCATCTCAGCCCGTACTTTTGGTCCTGAAGTCAACTTTCAATTTTGTTCCGAAATCTGGAATATCACTCTGAAACGACTTCAGTGAACACTGCCAGCATGCAGAAAAAACAGATCATTTCTGAACTGGGTTGATATCATTATGTTCTTAGATTCTCAAATCATGTCATTGGGACCGAAGACAAGAAACTATCATATTTGCATAATCTTTGTTGTACGTTTTGTACATACTTTCCCAAATCTTTTGTAATCATCATCCATTAGTTGTTGACCAATGGCTCTGCATTCCTGAGCGCCTGGTGTGCGTTCGAACCAATCATTTTTTCCTTTCAAGCAATCGAATTTCAAGCAACGCTTGCGTCTAGTAAAAGTAAGAAGATCCAATATCAGCAGTTCAACTGTCAACCCATAGCAAACACTTCGTTACAAACCCGAAAATTTTTCCAAAACGTGTGTTTTCGGAAAAACTTAGCCTCGAGAAAAATTATGTAAAAAAAAACGTTGTGCGTCGAAAACGGTTAGTTCGAGTCATGATTCGTGTTGCGCTGTGAATTTAGAGAAATTTCAGTCAATTCGAAATCGAAACATTTACCAATATTGAAGGAAAAAAGTAGAAAATTTTTTGCCAGCCTGTTCAACTCACTCGCAGTTTTTCACTATACACGAGATAGTGCTCAAATTTTCGACGGATGATTTTTTGCACATCATTCCGCAGTTCTTTGAGAGGTAGCTTCGAACTTGTAGCATACATTCGAATTCCTTGGAGTCTCCTGCAATAAAACGAAATATATCGAGAAAATGTCACAAACTTTCCACTTTACCCTGATTATTGTTCAATAGCTGACATTCGCGTATAGATGAGAAATAATCCACGAACGCCTTCCTATTATTGGTTTCAGGCATGGAATTGGCGCACTTTAAAAACTTTCCAATTTCCCTGAGATGATATTATGAAATATGAGTCATTTTTGACAAAACTCAATTGGTCTTACGTGCAATAACGCTCTATCTCTTCTTTTTCCATAAATGTGTCAGTATCATTCTGCCAAATAGTCCTCAAATGGGACACTGAATCGTTCAAAAAGCAAAATGAGAATACTGGATCTGACAAAATGCTCCTTAAATACAATGGCCACTGTTGAACAAGAGTCATATGATGAGCATGAGCAAGTATAAATGATGCAGTATGTCTTTCCTTGTCAGTTATCATGGGAAACACTGCACTATAAAATGCACGACACTTGCTTTTATTAGCATGCATCTCGTTGTAACGTTCCAAGCAAGGTGGAATTGTAGAATTTAAAAGATGACGGTGTCAAACTATTACGAAAAGACTCCACTGACCCAGTCGATAGTTTCATGATATATGTATGTGTCGAGGAATTTTTCTAGTTGCTCCTATGAGGAAAACCAGAAAAAACTTCGCATAAAAAAATATTTTTGCAGGGACAAATGAAGTTGATTTTAAAAAATTGATGAAGTTACAATAGGTAATTGCTATGTTTGTTTGCAGAGGCAGACTTACTCATTTAACTTTTTCTTTCAGCAGTAACTGTAGACTACTGATATACACATATCAGAAGCTGATGAGGAGTGCTCTGAAGATTTCAAGTCCTTCAAGCAACCTGACTTTTATGTAATTTTAAGTACCTAAAATTGAGTGGGATTCTATATCAAAAACCACATCAAGCAGGTTTGCTATGCTCAATAGTTTATTTAATTTTAATTTTTTTTACGCCTGATGTTTCAAATTTTGATGATGATGACAATGGGACAATCTAAAGTTGAAATACCTAACTTGTTTAGTGGGATAGTTCAGGTTTCGTCTTGTGTGACAGAGTATTTGATTATGAGAAGTAGTAGGATACAGGGTAAACTGTTCAGCTTCAACAATTGATTCTCATGTCTGTTGGTGAATCTAGAGTGTTTACGATGTTGCGTCTGGTGGCCACCCATCTTTACACATGAGTAATGCAAAAAGTACCCACAGTAAAAGGATAAAATGTGTGAGAAGGCATAAACGGTACAAAGCATCTGCTAAATGATGTCAGAGGGTCAATTCCTCTGACCTTTGGTCCTCTATTCTTTATATTTTTATTTTCTATAGTTTCTTTGTTGTTAAAGAGGCTCCAATTTTTATTAAGTAAACAAACCGATAAAACGGTTTGTGTCACACATTTTTGGTCCTAAAACAAACAAATGGTCAGTGCGAAAGTTTTGCATAATACATGCAAGTTGATGTTAGGCACGCCGCCGTGCATTTTTTCATTATGGTTTTAAGATTTATTATTTTTATTGAAACGTCTATTTTTCGCTCTATAATCGTCCTGTTTTGTGACTGGACGTTTCGACTCGCGAGGTGACTAGGAAAGCTGCAGGCGTTATCGCCAACTCCGATTATTTTGTATTATCGTTTGTTTGTCGCGTGCAGGTTACGTTCGAGAGCTGAGGCGGCCTAAGGATTTACATCACCCGTTTTGACCAGGAGGTTCAGTGAGTTATTGTTTAGAGACATTTAGATCTGTCTCACCTTTTGAAAAGTTTTAGCTTAGGCCGCGTGCTGAGATATCCTGAAGTCCCTGTGGCTCTGTGCTCAGGGGCTAAGAAAAAGGATCTGCGAGGCAGGGAGGATTCAGGCGGCGGTGTTCTCATTTTTGGTATTTGCATACTTGTTTTCGACTTACCCTCACTGTTGTATTTCACTGCACTTTCCGTTTTGCTCAAAATAAACATATTCGTACATCCAGTCTCAGCTAGGTGCAGTAGGAGCATAGTTAGTACCGGGTTAGCGTCAGGGGCGGTACCAGATTGAATCTCCCACGAACCGCAGCTAGGTAGCGGAGGGCATACGAGCACACAATATGACAATGATAGCCTAAGCCTAAAGCCCAATTCAGAAGTGCAATCGCCGACTGTCGGGGATAAAAATCCTGGGATTTTTTCACTTCTGAATAGGGCTTAAGCTTAAAGGATCATTTATATTTGATTTTTCGATGGAACGGATCGCCAACTGACTGAAAATCTACTGTCAATTGGAAAGGATAACTGCAATATTGTAGAAAATGAAACCTCCAACCGAACCGAACGGAACAAAAATTTCCCTTTCGTTTGGTAACATTGTGTCGTTTGCCTGTGCCTGAGTCGATTTCCCAAGTCTGAGTCCAAGCCTAAGCCTGGGCCAGGTTCGTACTGTTTCCTCAGGTTATGCGTCATAACCACTTACTGTAGGTACCTTTTGCATCTTTTGCATTACATACGTTATATAAGATGGGTATCCACCAGGCGCACTAATACCATTAATGGTTGTGCTACGTCGCTTTCACTTCTTTTTGTATCTGAAGACTGTGAATTAGAATATTTGTTTGTGAGTTTTTGCATAATAAATGTGAAATCGAATTGTGTGATTTAGCTTCAGTCAAACTGACCGGAGATCAGCTTGATTGACATGTGATGTTTAGCTTTCCATGAGCTAGTCAATATCCTTATCTTAACATAATTATAGCTACAGTAAGACACTTCACATGTCTCGTATCATCTACCAGGTTCCGTATGCATTCTACTCTATTTAGCCGCTCAAATTCTGATACTATTAACCATTTAATTTACCACTGGCTATCGATAATACGAATGAATTGTTATATCAAATGTATCGTTGTCATGAAGACATGCAATTTTATCTTTGTTTCATAGCATTGGCTGATTCTCGATATACCGAATACACATTTTTTGTCCAGGTTGTCCACTCCCATTTTGCCCGAAAACCTGTGTGGGGCTCAGGCTAAGGCTTTGACTAAGGCCTAGGCCTACACAGAGATTAAGCTTAGGCTTAGGCTTAGGCTTAGGCTCAGGCTTAGGCTTAGGCTTAGGCTTAGGCTTAGGCTTAGGCTTATGCTTAGGCTTAGGCTTAGGCTTAGGCTTAGGCTTAGGCTTAGGCTTAGGCTTAGGCTTAGGCTTAGGCTTAGGCTTAGGCTTAGGCTTAGGCTTAGGCTTAGGCTTAGGCTTAGGCTTAGGCTTAGGCTTAGGCTTAGGCTTAGGCTTAGGCTTAGGCTTAGGCTTAGGCTTAGGCTTAGGCTTAGGCTTAGGCTTAGGCTTAGGCTTAGGCTTAGGCTTAGGCTTAGGCTTAGGCTTAGGCTTAGGCTTAGGCTTAGGCTTAGGCTTAGGCTTAGGCTTAGGCTTAGGCTTAGGCTTAGGCTTAGGCTTAGGCTTAGCTTCTGACATTTTTGACGGTACCGATACGTTCGGTCTACAGAGGAATCCTTTTTTATTGTGGACGTGTTTGGAATACCAATACGTACGAAATACCCATACGTTTAGGACACTGATCTATTAGGTGTACGGACAAGTTTCGTTTTTATTGTATAACGTTGTTCTGGATGTTGAAACATTCGGTATACTGATACAAACGGGATATCGATACATTCGGTATACCGATAGATTTGGTATACCGATACAAAATTGATTTTATAACCTCCAACAACAACTCCAGGAATCAACGATTGATCCGACTTTCAGGGTTCATCATTAATTGTTCATGAAACCGAAATTCAATATGCAACATTACAAAAAGTCATTACAACAGGCACAATAATAGTTATCACTGTAGTCTTCTCATGGCAATGTCGACTTACTGGGAAGTTATTCATCTAGAAAAGTGGCGATTATATCACTAATTGAGTTACTGGGATGGTCGACTCTTTGGGAAGGTCGAATTACTGGGACATAGTGGGATAATGACATACTAGGATAATACCATATTTTTTCATTTTGTTTAATAGATTTCATTAAATCTATGAAACTGCATTTAAAATACTCAGTCGCAGCATTTTCTTATAGATAATAACAATAAATGCATTAGAGGATTACATGATTAACCATAGAAGCAGTCCTACTAATACGGCAAGAATTTCTCGGTTTCTGAACTATATACTATACATGCAGATAAAAATTCGTGGTTCCTTCAGTACAGTCATTAATAAAATCCCTGTATCATTATTATCAGTTGTGGTAGATTACTGTTCTCAATGAATCCAGACTTTAGTGGTTCAATATAAATTTTTTTCAACATATCTCATCACCATGATCTGACCCTGATCAACATAATGTGGACATCAAATTTACCGTAAAATAGTGTCACTCAGACATGCACGGCAAGAAGTTTCCAGATGGGAGGGTCCATGAACTTTTTTCCGTGGGGGGTAATGCGGTGAGTGAGCAAAAAAACAAAAAAAAGTTCTGCAAGCCTGTTTTTCATACAAAATATGCACAAAAATCATGAAAAAGCTGTCTTGCAAAAAGATCAGAGGGGTGTTTGACGATTTTTACGGCCAGAGGGGTTGGCCGGGTTCTCACCTCCCATGTGCATGTATGGCGTCACTAACATGGCAAGTTAAGACATTGTCTGTTACTTCCTGCAACACATATTTACCAAGTTCTATACGAATTTAAAAGAACAAACGAAAATCAATTTGCACTTCTCAAATTTTGATTGATGAACAAAAGCTAAATTTGGGAATGAAGTCTTGTTTTTGGATATTGATTATTGACAGTTATATTTGAACATCACAAATATCAATATCGTTTTGTTTTCATTGTGCTTAATTTGACAAAACTAAACAAAAAACGAGTCTCGTTACGCTTTTCTTAATTGTAAATTCTTAACCAATCAATGCGACTTTTTTTCGTTATAGCTCGAATTGACAAACGAAAATAGGCTGACCTGATGGGGCACGGACACAACATTCATCTTATTTCGTTGATCTAGGGTCATCCAAGTCATCTTCCCATGAAAATATATGGACATCGTTACCAAGACATTTTGGTTATAACACGAAGTCATTCGAGATCACCTGAACTTTTTTACAGGACCTGGTTTGCAGAATTCAGAAGCAGATGCTGAACCATTCTGCGGTCAGTTGCACAAATATCTCTCCAGTACAGCTGCTACCTAGTGTCACTGATTTGGCCAAGATCTAGCAACTAAATGAAAAGCTCAGTCGTTCATTTCAAGCATGTTCTAACTGTATAAGACTGAATCCAGTCAGACCGGTCCTGACAGGCTTTTTTGACTTAGCCTGGGAACTACGCTCAATCTGATTACAGGGCTTTGCATCAGACATGCACGGCAAGAATTTTCCAGAGGGGCGAGGGTCCAATGACTTTACCGAAATGGGTTTGGGGGGCTGGGTGAATAAAAAACTAAAAGAAAATTCCATAAGCATGTTTTTCAGACAAAATATGCATAAAAATTTCATTGATGGGTATCTGGTGATTTTTTCAAGTCAGACGGATGTACAGGGTGTCAGGTAGGAGAGTTTACCTCCCCCTCGTCTTCCCTATGAGAATTATTGCTTAGCATTCATAACAGTACAGTCATGATTTCACCGACTTTCAAACTCTGTTATGTTCAAGAATCAACAGCCAAGTATTTGAATGAAAATAGTCAGTTCACATAATTTGCAGTTTTCAAAATTCTCAGAATTTCGTGAGTATAGCAGTCATCTTCTCAGAAAAGCAAGCCTTGTAATTGTTTTCAAAATTTGCAAGAATTTTTGAAACAAAGTGACAAATTACTTATAAACGCAATCAAAAATGCTACTAAAACATATTAAAACACGTTATTTTTTGATTTTCGCCTGGAAGTCAAACAACTTCTAAATTTCGAATTTTCCATACATTAGTTATTTATCAAAAAAAATATTTCTAATTTGTAGGAATTAGGTTAATATCAAACATCATTTCTCGATTGAAATTTCGGAAAATTCCTGCGCTGTTTTTATACGTTTAAATTTGTGTTCTCATGCTTGACGAGTAGTCCAGAATTCTGAATTCAAATTTCGGATATTTGAGCTTGATGAAGATTCTATTATCCTTGAAAAATGCAAAGTTCTTCGACAAGGTGAAAAAATTAATTTCTTGTCTATTTCTTGGCTGAAATATGTCGCTCTTTCGGTCGCCTGGAAATGAGTTTAAAGAAACTTTTTATGCAGTAAATATTTCAGATATCGAAATTTTGAATTCTGAAATATTAAAAAATACGAGAATCTTTCAGATGCACGAAATAAAAGTCGTTTTTTTGTAGCATAAAAATACAATCAATTAATGTTAAGCATAAATCTATATGTATGTAATATCATGTCTGGTTCATGTGTGTCAGTTACCATTTCGATGGCTTGTGAGATGTAGTCATTGGTGAGTAGCATTGAAGAGTTTTGCACATGAATGCAGTAAAAGAAATTTACTAAAAAACTAACCACTAAAAAACAGAAAATTTTGAAAAGGAGCAATTATTAATTAATCTATTCATAGTCATTGACTAGTTGTTTCATTTCACCGAACAATCGATCCCTTTCTTGACGTGAAAATTCTAGGCTTTCATTGATCCATGTCTTGTATGAAGGGGAAATTTTTTCATGCAGGTCAATTAATTCTCCATTTTTTTCAACCGTTTTATACTGGAAGCCAACCATTTTGCAATCTCGAGTGCCTATTTCACAAGCCAAAAGAGGCTTTCCATCTAATCCCTGCAGTTGAATCAAACAACAGGGCTATATAAAAATCAAATGTATAAGAGACATTTCTCACCCAACTAGAAGCACAATTTTCACATTGGTAGTGATGTAGACGTTTCGTGCTAATCATTGCCGTTTGGTTTTCAGGTGTCATGTCTGTTCCATCTGTATTCGCTTCAATGGCTACAGGTATTTCATACAAAGGTCCATACAACTCGTTGTCTAAATGAATAGAATAAAAAATTATTTGGTTTAGTTATTTTCTAGCTTGGTTTATCATCTACAATCAAAACAAATGTAACTGACGTTACTTTCATCAGATAATATCACAACTCCCTTAATTTTCAATTGAGCCCAAGAGTCCAATAAACATGGAAAACCTGATGAGAATGGATAGCAAGTCAACAATTTCTATTCTCAACCTGAAATCGCAACTGTAATACAGTCAATCAGACAACAAAGACGGCCACTTTCACATTTTGTTCATTTTTGCTTTTCTGAGCTGTGATATCTTGAAACATGTACACAGACCGAAAAATGTCAGAAATATGTGAAAATTCTAAACTTTAGAATACTGTAGCCATGCGAATGTTGTTTTTCATGCGGAATGAATGTTTCCACAATATTCAGCACACAAAACTACTGAAAATATATATTATTAATTTTAAACTTGTCATACTTCAACGGAACAGGAGGTCAAATCTTTCAGAAACTGTGTCCCAACTCTGTCGTTGATGCTTGAATTTTTTATAGAAAACTTACAGGTACAATACAGGTACGCACAGGTACATTAGCTAGAATCTACTGACACTCAAATTTCATAGGCAGGGTGAATATTTTCTGCTCAGCCAGTAAGCACCCGACTTCCGTTCATTTATGATATCTTTGAGATTTTCAAGGCCTGAATGAAGTAAAAGTGGAATCTGATATTTTCAAACAAAATGCTGCCTGAATTCAGTACCTCCAAAAACCTCTAAAATAATATACTTCTGGTGAAAGAAGACAATGGAGAAGGTCAATTTATATTTTCTTATTATATCTCTTTATTGTTGTGGTAATCAGTCAAACAGAATGTACCGCACCTGTGGATGCTTGAATATTATCTGCTGCAGAAAGAAATATATTGGGCATAAATCTCAAACACTGTCAATCCTGCGTGTGAGCCTACTGATACAGTTCTCCTGACTTGTTCTCAGTATTAACAACTCATTGGAAGTCTTCTAGTCTGGAGAGTGCTTGAGTCACCTGAAGTTCTCATCGGATATATCAGGTGATCATTTGTTGAGAGCAGGATCGACTGAACAGTTGCATTCTAGTTCTAGTCCTGTATAGGTTGTAGAGGGGTAGTGATTACGTCTTTCATTCTCAACAGAAAATGAGATCTCATTTCAACATATAGCAGACAAAGTGACTGCAGAAGAAAAATTCTTTTCAGTTTTCTGCGAAAAAAGAAGGTGTTGATAGTTATGGTTAGCACGAAACTTTGAAACACACTTACTTGACATGGGGGGACAAAGTCGTTAATTCAATATTGTTGGATAAAAATCAGATAGAGTATTCAGCATATTTTTTAAATGCTCACCTTCTCTGTCATATGTTGCAAAAAGGAACTCCAAATTTGGCTGATAGATTGTATCGACAGTCAGCAGGATTGGTTGGGCATATTTGTTGAACTTGATAGGCCTTGTCAGCTCAACTAAGGCAATGTTGTTGATGCTGCTTGTATGATCATTGAATTCTTCTTTATTCGAAAATTCCGGGTGGATAAGAATATTGCGAACAAATTTTTGTTGTAGCCTTTCTTCAGTCTCATCAACATACAGGAAGTTTGAACCAGCAAACACTGAACTTCGTGGAAAAGTTGGTCTGAAATCAGCTCAGCTCGAACATTTATGACAAAATCAATAACTTATTAACCTATAGCCAGGGAAAATTTACCAAAAATCGAGTCAGCTCACCCTTGGAGAAAATTTGAGTATTATGATGCGCTGCAATATGTTTGGATAATATCCCCATAGAAATCTACACTTGATAATTAATATGACAATTTAATCATAACTTTCTTGTTTTAGCTGATACTCTGCAATGCAAACATCTGAAATAAGTGAATCCAGGTGCATTCGAAGAATAAATGTTTTTAAGTGATTAAAGTAGTTCCCCAATTTCCTGATAAAATTAATAGTTAACGCTCTGAATGTTTGTTGAGTGGACTTTGTGTGATCCTAAACTTTTCTAGAAAATGTCTTACAATTTAATTGCACATGTTGCAGTAGTCAATGCATAGTTCGTTTCTCCGGCATTCGCATAGGGCCATATGTCAGAAACATCGATCAAAACACCATTGCATATGTCCCTTTCAGACTTAATATGTATCATCCAAGGCATAGAATGCATCATCGACTTCAAGGCACCCACATTTGGAATGAATTCCTTAAAAGCCAGGCCGTTGATGTCTTCTTCATAATGTCCGAACTTAGTTGGATAACCCATAGGCAAAGGGATTCGATTGATCCGGAATGACAGCACCGATCCATTAAGATACTGTTCCTGCATAGTTTGGGCAGTCAACTCGATCGCCCTGCCATCGATTAACACCATCATATTGATTTTTGATTCGTCAGAAGCATTCAACCTGGAACAAAAGTCACCGAGTAAAGTGTTTAAACTTAGTATTACTCAAATAGCATTGTGCTAGCATTAATAAGTAAATTTTTTCTTGGTTTTGTTGCTCCAGTTCAACCTCAACCAGGATCTCAGTTTCTAAAGTCTCGCTCAATGTGAATCTTTGTTAATGATTGTGTTTGAGTTGAACAGACTACTAAGCATACTACTGGAGCCCATCCTGACTCTTTGAACAACTGAGCAGTCGACGTCAACTATTTTTTGGCATTCTGTAGCAATATCCAGGAAAAGCCCTGTCACCTGACAGACATTAGGTTGCTGGGGCTGGTTTCATCAAAGGGACTTAATCTCTAGCTGAGCTGCAGCTTAAGCTGTAGCTTAATTTTGTATGTTATATTATTGTCGCTAAGCTTCAGCTCAGCTGTAGCTCAACTTATACAAACAAAATATATCGAGAAAGTTAAGCTGCAGCTGAGCTGCACCTTATCGACAATGCTATAACTTACGGAGTTATGCTACAGCTCAGCTGCAGCTTAACTTTCTCGATATTTTTTGTGTGCATGAGCTAAGCTGCAGCAGCTGAGCTACAACTCAACGGCATTGTTATAACCTATAGAGTTAAGGTACAGCTTAGGCTGCAGCTCAGCTGGAGTTTAAGTCTCTTTGATGAAACCGGGCCCTGATTCTTATCAAACCTATGAACCTTGACCATAAAATAGCATGAAAACTGGAAGTTTTTTTGGTTATGTTCCAATAAAATCAGCTCTATGTTGGTTGAAAATTTCACTCCATTCATTCCGAAATGTTTCATGCAGCAGTAAAAGTTTTAATAAACATAGCTTTACTCGTGGTCATGAAACTAATTCCAATGATCTTAAAATATTTGAAAAGTCGGATCATTAATGAGTCTATCTCACGAATGAAAAAATCATTAAATTGGGAAGACAATCCTTCAATAGTAAAAATAAAAGGTTCGCTATGATCTCGCCTTATTAATTATTCAAAAATGAAATGTTGTCCTGAGAAGCTGAGAATTATGAGAAGCAGTATTTGAGTTTTCATGCATAGAAATGATCGATACGGAGCAAAGAGCAATCTAAAATTATGATTCTTGATTCCGCCAATCACGGCATTGAATTATTTTGTCTAGCATCATTGGCTTTCCAAGAACAATAGAAGAATAAGAGCTAAATCAGATCAAAGAATACCTCATTTCTCTGGATGGATACGAAATTATGTCTCTTCACTTTTCCATGAGAAAATGAGAACCATTTTACATTTTATTAAATTACTTAGACTTGGAATGACAATGTGAATTTTATTTTACCTTTTTACAGACCTCTAGAAAAACTACATGGTATTATGCTGGAAGGTTTTCGACACATCTTAACTTACCGGTACACATTTCCAATCAAAAATAGCACACTTGGAGCTATTTTTCTTATTGTGTTTAATTGACATGAAACCTATTTTTGGCAGTCATAATATAAGCCTTTTGTAAAAAGCAGCAATAATAAAACAGTTCACGAAAGTGTGAAACATATATCTAGTAGTTGGTGCAGTACTTTTGAGGTTGGTGACTTATAAAATCAGTGGTACTACATTGAGTTACCTGTCAATATGCACAATGACAACATCAGTACTACTACTTTTACCTTAGCAGTGATAGACAGTTTGCCGAAAAGCTGATAGTTTCATAGGCGATGGCATCTACTGACGATAAGTAGCCCAAACAATGAACGAGCGCTGATTCTTCAATTGAAGCACTGACCTTCCATACAGTTGACACTGGTTGATGGCTTTTTGGTTTCCTTGTTGCTGATACATTATTGGCTATAGAATTGCTGATATTTCCTGAAACTAAATAGTCTGTTCAGTTTTTCTAGCTGCAATGGCCATGAACATATAGGTATGAGCTCGCAATAATCATACGACTAAAAATCTGCAGATTGTGCCCCATTTTCACTGGATTGCTTTTTCTGAACCTTCAATTCCCACTAATCGTCAAAACTAAATATGTTTTATCACATTAATAGTTCAAGCTCATATCATCAATACTCATTATGAAGTGAAATTATCCTTTTTTTGTGACTGGAAATTAGAGTGCGGGACAATAAGTGCGGACATTAGAGCTCAGAAACACTAGATCAGAGAGAAATAGACAACCCAAAAATAAAATAATTTGAAAAATAACTATATTTCGGCTCAAAAATGCTTTCTTGACATTTTTTAGCAGTTCAGGTCCCACTGTTTTTCCACCATTGAACGTTTTTCCAGTTTTTCTTCATTTTATTCACTTTTCTCTTTTTTATTTCACTTTTCTTACTTTATTTTCGCTTTGTTTTCAGTTTTTTGTGTTGTTCTCTTTTATTCTTTCAAATCTCATTTTCCGTCCACTCTCTCATTACTCATATTCTTTTTACATTTTTTATTCAGTCGCTCATATGGAATTTACCTCTAATTCATTTAAAAAGTATTTTGTTAGTAGATGAAAGGGGGAATCAAGACCTGTTTCAGTGGTTAGTAGAACGATGGGGTATGCAAATTTCTCATACAAAAGTTGAGAAAGACACGAAAAATCGCAAATATTTGACCTTTGAATCTGTGAATCAAATTATTCATTTCATTTTGAATCAAATTTTTCATTTTGTAATTTTCGAAAAATTTTTGAATTTTTAACTCGCACTCAGAATGACACATGCCGTTTCTTGACAACATTTGAAATAAAAATACTTTCTTAATATTTTTTTCATGTTCGAAAACAATTCAAAATTTGCGCTCATCGCAGATCAGGGAATGTTGGCCCCAAAAAATCAGTTTTTCCACATCGACCTTACATGTTTTATCACATTAATCTGGGTGCAAGTTAAAAATTCAAGAGATATTCGAAAATAACAAAATGAAACAATTTGATTCACAGATACAAAAATCAAATATTTGCGATTTTTTGTGTCTTTCTCAACTTTTGTATGAGAGATTTGCACACCTCAACTTTTTACTAACGACTCGAACAAGTATTGATTCTGCCATTCATCTACTAACAAAATGCTTTTTGAATGAATTAGAGGTAAATTCCATATCAGCGACTGATTGAAAAATATAAAAAGAACATGAATAATGAGAAAGTGGACGAAAAATGAGATATGAAAGAACAAAAGAGAACAACACAAAAAACTGATAACAAAGCAATAAGTATGCAAGACAAAGCAAGAAATGTGAAATTAAAAAAGAGGAAAATGAACAAAGGGAAGAAAAACTGGAAAAATATTTAATGTGGAAAAATGGTGGGACCTGTACTGTCAGGAAAAAATGTGAAGAAAGCTTTTTTGAGCTAAAATATAGTTATTTTTCAAATTACCTTATTTTTGGCTTTTCACTTTTACTCTGATCTAGTGTTTCTGTGTTGTATTGTCCTACACTCTAATCTCCCATGCTCTAATGTCTCACCTCCTTTCTTATTTGAATCTTTGTCCTGATTGGGTGAGTATTTCAATCTATTAGTTATCCAAGGGCTCCAGTTGTTCCACTTTGTAGTGCATCTGTTCTGGGAGTAGTAGGTTAAAGCTTGGAGCCCTTCAGGGAGCATCATTATTCTGAGACGCGGCGCAAACTCATTCCAACATATAACACCAATCAAATTCCATATGAACTATTTTGTTTCGAACAAGATGCAAGTGTTTTAAATCAAATGACTGGTAAATCGAATTCATTATTTTCTTTACAGAAAAGAGTTTTCTGGATGAGTTCTACCAAATGAAATAAATCATATTTCGCGTAAAAGCTGGATTGCAAATATATAGTGGACTTTAGTCAAACGTAGTAGATATCATCGCATTGGAAGTTTTGATGTCTAGTTTTTGATCTATCATTTACTAAGGTGCAAAGAGTCCTTTGAGTGATAATTTGAGGTGTCTTTTTAGTCTAAATAGTCAGTTGTCAGGAACTCATTCAGCGAATTTACGCCCAATGGTTTATCATCAAACTCAAGTTTAACTACGGTCTACCTTGGTCTATAAAATTTCCGTTTCCCAGACACGGCTTTCATGAAACTGATGTCTAATCATCAAACCGAGTTCTTACTGTAGAAACTCAATTCTCAAATTGCATACTGTTCTCAAACCTTTCTTTGTTTAAATTTTGGAGTATAGACAGTGAAAAAGTTTATCAAATGTTCCACTTACTCTTTCTTTTGAAACTCTGTTTCTAGAGAACATGAGATGCTGCTGTGAAGGTAGAATCTCTAGTTCAACATATTTTTCTTCACCAGATGACTTGCTTTGGTAGAGTACACGATTTTCAAACTGATTTCAATGCAGTTACACTCTGTTTTATAAAACCACTGTAAAACACACTGTCATCAAAATAGTCTGTTGAAAATTTTTACTCTAAAATTTTTACTCAAAAACTTTTTGAATGTTAATGGAGCATATGAACAAATTTTCAGTCCTATGAGACTTAATGACTCGACAGAAAATCGTAAAAAAACGAAAAAGTACTTGCTTTCTACTTTTATTATTTAGAAGCGTAAGGTGCTCTCATTTCCAAGTTATCTGAAGACAGAGTGCTCCTTTTGATACGTAATATCTGCAGTGAACTACAAATTATGTCCAAACCACATCATCACTTCACAAATTATACGTGTACCTGAACCTATCTAGGCTCGCCCATTGCAACATCTGACTAAACGTTTGAATGATTTTATCACTCCTAATAAGCTTTTCAACATGACTGCATATTTTAATGGCTTTTGTTTTGGAAACCTAACTTTCTGAACAGTCCAAGTGGAATATTTGTTCATAAATCGATAAAATATATGTTTACCATTTGGGTAAATAATTGACTCACCCGATGTCCCGGAGCCAGCATGCTTTTGCTCCTTGAGATTCATTGACACTACTGCATGATGTCCGAGTTTCACACAATCTTGCTCACGAAATCTGTGGAATGACAAATAACAGTGCTGGGGTTGTGCTATATATACACATGATCCCTCGTGGAGCCGCAAGGAGCACAACGTTGCACAGTGATAGACGTTCTTCACTGTAACAAAGCCACGTACTCTCCGGGCACAAAACCGATTGGCTATAATTCTAAATTTTCGGTACACCTGGTTAAAGAACCATTGCTCATGGTATGAAAATATTTGTGTATTCAGGAAATTCAGGTTTGATTTGTAAACTTCTTCATCCTCTTCAATAATACCCAACAAATAATCCAGCTGTTTCAAGGCAATAGCTTCGCCACGACCAATGTTTTTTGCAAAGCTTGCCAATAATGAATGATATGGCATCTTCGATTGGATCTCCATGTAAGCTTCTGAGATCCATTGGAAATGGTCCACAATGTCTGTAAAATGTTCTCGTCTATTTGAGCCTACAGACACAACCCCTCTGGCAATAGGTTGGCCATCCATGATGCATACTATTGGGCTGCCAGAGTCGCCCTGAAAGTGAATAAACATAATAAAACATTTTGATTTACGTGTGCACTATGGGATTTTGTACACAAAAAGTGTCACAAACAGTACCATATAAAATTAACCGCATTTGCTGGACATGTTCTAAATGCATTCAAGATGCATCCAATGAACTTCGCCTACAATAAAATTAACAAATCACATGCTTATGTTGAAGAAAGCCATATAATTTCGCTGATGCTTCCTTCATGCGTTTCTTACAGGAAGCACAAATCATCTGTCAGGTCAACTTTTATCATACTATAGGTCTAAACAAAGTGCATATCTACTACGCATTTTCAAAATTTTATGATTGACATTTATTGCATGGAAGTCAGTTATTAAGAATGGCCAAAGTTTTGTTTGTGCTGTCGAAAAAGATGTTTTCTGGATGCGTTTGAGATGCTACAAATATGCGTTTCGGATGCTATACTTTCAGAAATACTTTCAGGATGCTACTTTTTGAGGGTTAATTTCATCTGGTACTGTATCTCATATACTTACTTCAGCAACAAGTGAATACTCATCAATTTCTCCGATTTTGTAGGTCAAATAATAACCCTCATCCACCAATTTGTTGAAGATAATTGTTGACAATTCCACAGCTGTAACAAATGGAAAAAATATTGCACAACTGAATATATTTTCTATAGAGTTTTTATAATCAGCCGATATTGCAGCCAGAAAAGATAAGCTTGGTTCCAATTTTAGTGTTTGAATTCATATGGATTTTATTCTAACTTCTTTTTAGTTGATTGGTGGAAAATTTGAATTGACCATGAGCTAAAAATTGTGGTCATTTTGCCACCAAACTTCCAGTCTGTTTTTATCACATTTTATTTTCCCAGAAAGAGTTAAAAGTAAGAACTAAAGCATGAATGGGAAAGATGCTATAATTCAGTCCATGTTACATCCGGATTTGGAAAACCCCCTTAGCTCCTGAATCTTGCCTGCTTTGGGTAAAGCATCGTCACACGTTTCAGTAAAATATGGGTCCATGCCAGATCCAGTGGGTAGACAACGAATGCGGACATCTACTGTATCCAAGTGCTGGTTCTGGAAGAATGTATAAAACCCAGTGCCAGATATGCCTGAACTCTGGACAAACGTAAGTTCTAAGCCTGAACAAAATCGCTCAATAAAGATTTCTTCATACCGGTATGACTGGAGACTGGGATTCAGCAATGGAATTATGTAAAGAAAGGCCACAGGTAAACTATGTGATCTTTATGGGAGTAGGTCATGTGAGGTCATTCAAATAGCCTCTGATTAGTCATGCAGCATTATGAACAACAATATTCCTAGCAATCCACAGAATATTATGGTGATAATTTGATGTTGTCCAGAGTAATGGTCAAGTGACCACTGACCCCGAGAAACAATTTCCTCGCATGTGCTGGTTCTATCTTTGGCTGCATGACCTAACGATGTGATGATCAAAAATGATCAATCTTGAACAAAGGCTTGAGAGAGTAATTTATTGTCATTGTGTAAGTGGCCCGAGTGAACATTGGTCATCCATATAAACATGCAATCAAAAAAGACGAGAATATTTACCAAAATTTTTTATTATAGATGTGAGGTCATGTGAAGTCACTCGAAGGACCAACAGATATATTTTCCACTAAAAACCATGGAAATGGTCACCGGGAATTCCTCACAATGAAGTTTGGTATTGCTGTGGTTGCTCACGTGACTATTGGCAAGTTAATCAATTAATTTGACATTATGGAAATTCTTCGAAGCTCAGTGGTCAACTAATCTGGGGTCACTTAGCCAATCGTGTATTTAGCTTACCACTGGTCTTTTGAGCTCTAAATTCAACTTTAATAGTAGAGCTCTGCATGAACAATTCATTTCTTGTGTCATCTCACTTCTATTGGTACAAAAAAATTATTACTGTTGTTTTTAGTGGTACTGTTCGATCATTTACTTCTATTCATTCTAAGTCATCTTCAAATATAGTTTAGTCTCAATATCAAAAGAGGTATGTTGAAAAACCTATTTGGGAGCAGACAGAGTAGCCAAATCATCTCTGGTTAATGCCTCTGAAAAAGAATTCATTAAATCATTCAGATTAATTTTCAAATTTTATACCAAATATGTAAACAGAAAGCTGATTTTCACTAGAAAAATCAATTATAGAGCTTGAGCTGCCATAACTTGATGATATTCTGCTTCTTTATGCATTTTTAAAATCCCACTTGAATTTTGATCCAATCGAAAATTGTTGATTCAGGAACCATTTTGAGCTGAAGTGACCACTGGTCATCCGAATCACTTCAGATGGGGTGAGTTCAGTCCGAAAAATGTCTTCAACATTTCCAGGATTCTCGATTGAATGGTTACTTGAGTGGCCAGTTGGTATTATTAGAAAAGAAATGATTAGAAACGTATTAGAAACTTATGGTGATCTTTCTGGTATTTTTAATGAGAAAGTCATCCGAGTGACCGGCAGCCACTCCGACTGCCTAATATTATCTTGGAAAAAATAATGTGATTTTTTCTATATTTTGCGATGAAAAACTTTCTAGAGTGACTAGAGGTCACTTCAGTTATCCAGGTTGACTCCTGAGCTGAAAACCTTTGGTAATTATCTGCGGGATTCTTGATAGGGAGGTCATTCATATGACTCCACATCATTGACTCTATCAAGGATATAGCCAAGGAACAACATTATCACCTGAGTGAATATTATATCTCAGCAGATATTTAGTGACATAGTTCGATACCGTCCATCACTATATTGATTTTTGATTCAAGATAGGACATTTTTCATCAGGGCAACAGTAGTGTTTCATCATGATTCTGGTCCCAGATCTGATATTTTGCAAGCTGCAAATATTCTTTCTGGGTTTTACTCAAAAATGAAAAATCAACCGACAAGCTCTGGCACCAGGTTCTAATCGCTGAGTCCAGACTGGAATCTGGAGCTGGTCGAGTCAGAGTGGGGTGATACCTAAAGCAATTTGGTCGCAGGTAGATCCACACACCCAGATCTGAGCAGTTCTTGCTTCCAGTGCCAACTTAGTCTCAATCAAGGTTTTACTCAAACTCTTTCACATACATTGCTTATTTGTCCCATGCAAGCATATTATTATTATTATTACTAGTATTTGAAAAATAATCTTGTAGGCAAAAGGGGGAATGAATGTCTTCTGATCAGTCAGTTATTCTACTGATAAATGTGAATTCATAGACAACTATTGACGTCTAAAAACAGTGAGATTTTAATTTAGTCGTTGATCAATATTTAGCAGAAAATTATCAAAATATAAAATGATTGAGTTAATCAAGTTTCATTTTCTAGAAATATTATAAGAATGAGGAGTCTATAGAATCGTTTCATTATATATTGGCTCTAAAAACTCATCTCATAATTTGCAGATTTCGTTTTCATTATTTCATTTCTAATTCAAAATTTTACCTAATTCACTTTTAGCTACAATTTTTTTTCTAAATGGCTTAATTCATCTCAATTTTCACTTTTTATTCTAATTCATTCATGTTTTTCAATTTTTATAGCCAATTTTTCTGACTTCCACAAAACATGTTGCATCCATAACATTAAATGCCAATGTTTTCTCACAATGGTAGAGATAATCACGACCTCGGACTTAAACCTGAGCATCAGTCAATCGCAACTTCAAGTTTTTTATTGCGATCTGAAAAAGATTGAACCGAGCTCACGATTAACTAATTCTCAGCATTAACGACTTAATACTCAGCTCGAGATGATCCTGAACATTAGTTATGGCAACCGGGCACTGCATTTTGATTGACTGATTTTCAGTTATTCTTCTCGAGCAGGCCTCGTCGAGCGAAGTAGAACTACAATGTTTTGTTGTCTAAGCCGTTACTTTTGGAATGATAGATGCAGGGAGAGTTAATTAGCAATTTGTTGGTATACTCTAATAATCACTCCGAAAGAACCTGCAATATAACTTATGGACAAGAGCTGCAATAACTAATTGGTCTGTCTGAGATCAACAAAACTGTCCAAATATTAAGATGGACGCCATGTTGAATATTCACTCGGTTAAATATCAATGCTAAAACTGATGTCCGATCTGATCCGGCAGAATCAGTCCAAATGGAGTAGGCATCACTATACTTCGAAAGACCATGAAAACAAGAATATAAACACAATGAATTTATGATTGAAATTCAAAAACTTCCAGTTTGTCTCACATGGATTACTGGCTTTTTTTCCAAATATCTTTGCACGTTATAAGGAGTTCTTTAAAATGAAATGACGGTAATCAAAATTAATTTACCTGCTATAGTTGTCCTGGTATCCCAACCGGACATAGAGCAATCATGCAAAACAGTTGTATTTGACGACAATATCACTGGCTGTATGTTTTGATTGAAGAAAACTGGCTCCTTCATCATCAGCATAGCTATGTCGTGATTTTGCGGAAGGCGATCATCTCTATCATAATCTGGATGTGTGAGTACATGGTCGACAAGTACATCTAATCGGGTTTCTTCACCATGAAATGCGAGATCGTGTCTTCCAAAAGATATGTATAAATTGCTGAAACTGAAGACAACAGAAATAATCAAATCATTATTACTTTTTATAATATTATATACATGTACCTGCATATAAATTGATGAAAAGGGGGTGAGTGATTCCCAATTGAGCGATTTCCCAAGTGAGCGATTCCGAACCAGCGATTAGTAACACTTTCTTCATATTTTCCTTCTTTACCTTTCGTTTATGTATGTTTTTGCATTTTCATCTTTTGTCTCTGCTTTCTTTTATTTTCGCTTTCCTTTCCATCTAATATTTTCTTCTTTGCTCATGAAACAACAAATTACAAGTTCTTTTTTCTAACAAGCATAGTCTCCCTTATAGTTTTTGTACAATTCGGCACGCTCTATTTTCTACATAATTTTATTCTTAGCGATTTTTCTTGATTATTTTTCATTTTAGTTTTTGCTTTCAATCTCTTCTGATTTTATCTTTTTTGTTCTTTTTTCACATTTTTTCTTCCTTTCTTGCTGCTTTCTCTATGTTGCTTCTTCTTTATTGTCACTGTCTTCATGTTTCTTCATGTATCTTTTTTTAATGCTTTTCCACCTATTTTCACTTATTCTTAATGTGTTCATTTTTGTTGACGTTTCCTTTCTCTTGATGTTTTGTTTGTTTCAGCATTATTTTGTTTATATTTTTTATGAAGATTTTCACACCTACAACGATATAAGACTCAAGCATGTAGAACTGTACTAGAATTATACAGAAGATTACGGTTATTGACAACTTGTAATGTTTTGTTTCATGAGCAAAAAAAGTAGATGACAAGAAAAAGGAAAAGGAGACAAAAGATGAAAACGTTAAAACATACCTAAACGAAAACATTAACAAAACACCCAGAAAACTAAAGAAAAAAGAAATACATACAAAGAGAAATATTAGGTAAAGAAAGAAAATGTGAAGAAAATGTTATTAGATTCTTGATCGCTCGTTTACAATCACCCAATTGGGAGTTGGCTCAATTGGGAATCGCTCACTTGGGAATCGCAGACTTGAGAATCGCTCACTTGGGAATAGACCAATGAAAAGTTCGAGCACCCTTCACCCTGGACGCTTATTGCATTGCATGTCTGGCATTTTCCATCTTGGGTCCCCATCTGGCTGCACAAGACGGAAGCAATGCTTGTTGCATCCAACAACCATCATATTGGAAAACAAAGTAGACGATAGTAACGCTTATCATGCTTTTTAGAAAAGATTTTGTGTGAAGTATTAGGAAAAGCGAAAGATAACCAAGCCATCCACATCACAGTCAAAATTTGCGTTCCTACAATACTCCAAGGTTTTGAATTTTCCAATTTTTTCACATTTTTCCGTCTGTGTATGTGTTTCGAAGTGTTCCAGCTCAGGAAAGACGCGACTCTGTAGCCAAGTGTTCATCAAATGCAGAATATCACGCTCTCTATTCAGGTGTGAAAATAAGATTACTCCCTCGGTCTGTCTTTATTATGCTATTTTAAAACGAAGTCGAAATAAATCGAGATAGTCATTTGTAGCCTTTTTGGGACACCTCCCATTTGAATGCCGCAGAATTTTTTCTTTATTTATAAATCCACTAATGTTCGGGATATTGTATTGAAACTTGAATCAGATCTCCATGCTGTTTCCGAAGCTATATGTGCCTGCACTTACTTCACGTTCACGCAAAAATGCTTTTAATCCCATCAGATATTCTATCGATAAGATGCAGTAAACGTTTGAAAACGTATAGATTAGGCGCATGTGGATCGAATCACAAAAAAAATTTCATTGATCTATTCACAATGGTTGTGCAACAGCATCTAAAACTTATCTATCCTATAATTTAATTGGAAAAAACTGCAGCTGTATGTTTGATGTTACAAAGTCTGTCTGACTCCCGCACAGTTAAAGGCATATTGTTTAACACTACGTAGAATGATTCAGAAGAAAATAAATCAGGTTGTAGTCGATTGCAAGATCATGACCAACACAGCACGGCGCTTCTGGAAACTGTCATTTTCCTATAAATCTAATTAAACAATCACTCAATCTCTAGCATTCAGTGAAAATTTTCGCAGATTTCAGACTGGCATTAAACATGTATTGTTCAGTAGCCATTAGCATGATCAATGAAAACTTATCGACACTTGGAATCAAACTTTCTTCATGATGTATCAGGTCAAGACGCAGAACATCAATCTTTCTGAATTTTTCAAGGTCGAAGACGTATTTGAATGACAGTGTGGTGTGAGAAACTGTCCGCACAAGACGTTCGACAATAATGCCTACAGAAATGAAAGAAAAAGTTCTGCAAGGTCCTATGAGAAGGTACTCAAAGTGTTTCTGATGACTTATTCATCTATTTTCCATCACTCTATTCACAGTTTAAAATATCACAAAAGTGTGGAATATGAGATTAGGAAAATGACCTGGTTAAGCACAACATGAACTTACTCTGGTCTCATGTCGTGCTCATCTGGCACTTGCCTTACACGACCTGTAGGAGAATAACTTACTTCAGAGAGCAGCGAAATAAGGCCACGATATGAAATAAGAGTTGTAATATGAATCGTCAGAATACATAGAGGTAATCACATCTCGGTACGGACCGTGCGAATCTTATTCAGATGCTTCTCTGTATTCAGATCATGGTGCACCCTATAATTTCATCTGATGTAAATGTGGAGCACGTACAGGTAAGGTATCCACCTGCTCCAGTCTTGTCTTATACTATGCTGCAGCAGATCACGCCAAGTCACACTGACATAAACTGATGGAATTACACTTCACAAACGTTCTGTGGGTGATAGAATGTAGAGCTATGAGACTTTACATTTGTTTGGCTTCAGTATCTTGAAAGTATACGAGAATCACAGACATTCAACTGTCTCAAAAACGGAAAGAGTAAGCATAGCTTAAACTAAGGATAAGGCTTGCCCTTCAAACACCACAAACCGCCAAAAATAAGGATTAGATCATCTGGAGTCCAGCTTTTATTTGTCTGAGAAGAATGTCGATTCCATCTCTGATTCTATCTGAGTTTGCATATGCGTTTCAGACGCGATCTGCCACCTGCATCTGAAAGCAGATCTTCCGTTTAGTTGCACCCTACCTGAAAGCTGCTCCCCAACATCACGGTATGAAGCATTAGCACACAACATATAGTAATGAAAAAGATTCACTTTTTTCCAGAAGGAACGCAGTGGGCAGCTGTGAGCACAATATCTGAGGAAACTCCATTCGAAACGTTCATAGGAGGATTGATCAAAAAAGCGTCACAAAAGCCCAGAGGACGTTTTTCGTCACCAATTTCGAAAAGACGGCCCATCCATGGTCGGGAACCTGGTTCGGTCTGGTCGCCATTGATAAGACGTTTATGACGACACAATGAAGAATGATCAACTGTCAACTGTAAAGAGATACAGAAATCTGTCAAGAATAAAAATGTTCTGGTCATTTTTTACAATGGTCATTTTTTACAATTTTACAATTTTTACAAAAGTTACATCTATTGCCGACAGTTCATATGACTGATGAAAGATGAAAATTTTGAGAAAGATTCTGTTATGAGGAAGAATTTGTTGGTGACAAGTCGAAAACTAATTTTTCCGTGAGTCAGATATTCAGTAGGTAAATCTTTCACAACAAGTCAAAATTTGCACATGTACAGTGATATACTTTCGGTTTTGTTGCATTTTTGGTCAGTGTATGGATTAATGATATTGAAGCCAATAAAACCCATACCTTATGATCATTTCATATGTTCCAAAATAACGGCCTACGACGATTTAGAGCTGAAGACTATTAGAAAGTGACTCGACACATGATAGCTGATCAATCATCTCCATTTAAGATTCACCAAAAGTTTTCCGCACAGCACTGTAGCCTTAATGGAATCCAACATGTTATTATCGAGTGCCAATCAGATTTGCATTCATGTATACCGATTTCATCAGATTACGTCTTCCAGGAGTCAGATCTTATTTCAACTATGATTCTTAATTCCTCGATTCGAGAAGGGTTTAAAGTATAGCCTGAATTGGGCTTGGAATTTCCGGCCTGGCTCGGCCCAAAACTTTTTTAGAAGCCCGAGCCCGGCTCGATCCGAAGTAAGGCTCTATCCTCGAGGCCCGGCCCGGCCTGATTGAAAAAAAGGCCCGATGCCCAACACAAAAGTCCGATTTCAAGACACTTTCTGTGAAAATTCGGCTTCTCATACAGAGAATTGTGATAAGTAAAAACTTGATCCTACCTGAAAATCACACATTCGGTGTAACTTCATGCGCTAGGAACGAAAAGGGTTATCATTTCGTCTGAAAATCAAAACTCAAACAGCTACAGTAAGACAAAAAAAGACAATTTTCGATTTTTTCGATTTTTCACATACAGTTCTTTCAACTCTTGCAACTTTAGGTACGTCAGACATCGTGTTCTGAAAACTAGGCCCATCAATGGCCACAATTTACTGTAGGATTCGTCAGTGAATACAGAGGTGCTCGAAACATCAAATTTTCAAAACGAAAATTGTCATTTTTTCACAAAAATCATCATATCTACGGCTACAGCTCAGAAGCACCAAAAATTTCTCTTCAAAAAATAGTTAACAAAGTCTTCTACCTGCCGATAAATAATTACGAAAATTCATGTACTGCTAGAGGATCATAGGAATTGGAATATGGATACCATCCTATAATTACATTATTGAAGAAGTTCCTTAAGGGACGCAATGGCCCCTGAGCTTAAATGGAAGATATAACCACAATCAAAACTTGATACTTTTCAAAAATGAGACATCGTTCATAGCGCATCAAGGTACACCAAATATGTGATTTTGATTTAGAGTTAATTTTTTACTTATCACAATTCAGTTGAATCCTCTCAAAAATCGTGTCTTAAAATTTTGTAGGAATTCAATTTCTTTTCGTGGAGCAAAAAAAACGGAAGCAGAGAAGAAAGAGTGTGAGTAAAGAGCACAGTTGGTCAGGCCGAGCTTTGGCTACTTTGCCCATGGTTTTTGGTTTTGAAACAAATTAAGAAATTGAAAATCTTTTGGTTTTCTTCAGGTACACTGAAAAAGATTAGGCGTCACGAACAAAATTTATTTTATACAGTGTTCACAACGAACATGATAAAAAAACTATAACTTGCATATTAAAATATGTTAGGCTATCATTGGCTTTTTTTGGGCTTTTGAAAAATAGGTCGGCTCAGCCTGGCCCCGCCCGAGAATTTTTCCAGACAGCCCGAACCGGGTCCGTAGCCCTTAACTGGGGCTTAAATTCCGGCCCCTAGCTTGAAACACAAAAAAGTTATCAAATACACTCAGAATTTTTGATTGGTTTTTCCTCCCACTTGCAAGAAGACCACTAATCTACAAGTCTCACAGATGTATATCCAATTTTCATTTTCTGATTAGAGCGTAGTTTTGCTACACTGTGTGTTACAAAGTTCATATCACCATGCACACCACGGAAATCAGTACCTTATTCATTTTAAATTGGCCAATGAAACTATGCCTAGGAGCGAAATTTGGCAGATTTCCAGTTTCTAAAACACAATGATGATTGGTATCGATATCTCCTAAAGTATACGAACTTGTTCTGAACGTCTCTCTAACAGAATATTTTTACTCGAAAAAAAAGTATTTCTGAAAAAAATCTTAAACGTACCATGAAGATCACAAAATTCATAAGAGGTGCCAGTACCAAATACACTAATGTGAGATTTCAAAACTACTTGAAAACCAAGTTCTACAGTTTTTCACCAATAGGAGTGAAATCTGGGCTAGCATAATTGAAAGGTCGGATCTATGTTAAAAACAAATCATCACTGAGTAGTGTAAAATGAACTTTTGAGGAAGAGTTCTCAATTAAACGGGCAGAAGAGTATTTCCTCGTAAATCAGAGGTTTCTACAAAACTCATCAGTTGATATCTCTGAATATCAATTAAGAAATGAATTTGAAGCTTAAAATGAATGAAAAATAAATGTGTACAGCAAAGAAAAAGAATGATTTCATGTTAAGCCTTCCAAACCCCCTTAATTTTTTTGACTTTCAAATCACCTTTTTCTCTCGACAGCAAGTTCCGCATTCCCAAGAGTGAGACCCAATTGAAAGGGTAGTGGCCGAAATAATCCCCAAAGAGAAAGAAAATCCTCCTTTAAACGGTGACAGAAATCACTGCCTTGAAATAGAGTAAAAAAACCCAGAATTAGCAGTATTGACCACGCGCTTCACCTCCACAGTGCACGGAGCTAGACTCCAGCACATTCTTGCCCACTCAACAACACAGAATGTGAAAGGTAAAATTTCGACAATGTTTTTCAGCCATTATCACTAACTTACCATTGAACATTCCAATATCATAAGTACTCCGATGAGAAAGATTGCCCAAGCTCCAACGTTCATGCTGATACGAAAATTCTCTAGCTGTTAGAATAGTCTATACCCTTCAGAGCATTAGCTTTATTGCATAACTCGTCCTGCTCATTTTCATGAAAAGCTTGTATTATATGGCGTGTTTTTACTGTGAAATAACACACAAAAATGTCCAAATGTCATGCTCAAAACATGTCGACAAAGCAAATATAGCAAGATGGGTGCACCATCAGTGTTTCTCGATTTTCATTTTCACTTTATTGCTAGCAATTAATACTAGTAGTCTGTCCTTCTACGGATCAGAGAACGCCTGGTGTGCTTAAATATGAAATAACTACAAAAGCATACCTGGTAAAGGTCCGACCAGTTCGGAAAAAGTTAAACCCAAAATTTTGGGGAGGGGGGATCGAAAGCCCCCAAAAAGGTCGAAAAAATTTCGAAAATTTTTCTAAAAAAGGCCAAAAAAAGTCAGTTTTTTCCTTATTTTTTCCTATTTTTCCAAGTCTGGGGGCTGGATATAGGGTTGACCAAGTTGGAGGTGGGGCTCCCGACATTTGGGTATAGGGTTCAATCAGGTTCGCGGTGAAGGTCCTCCCCAACCTCCCCACAATTACAGGTATGTACAAAAGTGTCTAAAGGGCATGCTTCAGCCATGTCGACAATGATGAGTGCCCTATCAGTCTTTTTTCGATTTTAGTTTTCATTCATTCTATTGCTAGCAATTTGCATGACCAAACTGTCTTTCTTTAGACCAGAGAATGATATGAGATCGGGTATGAATTCACGTTCTGCGCTAGGTCTAATTTTTGGCTCAATCTAACCCAAATTTGGTCAACTTCTGACCCAGGCCAAACCCGAACCCAAGTAATTTTTTTGAATCGGACCCGAACCAAACCGAATCCAACTCAAAACTTCTCATACTCCTAACGAATGCAATTGTAGTTGCAGCAGGCAGACTCACTTTCAACCTTTTATTTGCCAACATGCACCTTCCCATCGACAGTTTCTTAGCTGATCCTGCGACTTTAATAATGGTAAGAGTTTTTCATTTCCGGATTCTAAAGAAGTTGACGTTTTTCAGATTAACAGAAAGTGAAGGATATGGGGTACAAAAATTTTATCCTCTAAAAAAGCTGAAGATATCACTTTGTAAAACAGACTATAGGCGTTGAGAATATATTTTTGTTATCTGTGTCGTATTGGGTGCTCGTATGCCCTCGGCTGCCTACCTGCGGTTCTTGAGAGATCCAATCTGGCACGGCCCCTGACGCTAACCCGGTACTGAATACAGTCCTACTGCAGTGAGTTGAGACTTGATGTGCGAGAACGTTTATTGATGAGCAAAAACACAACAGGTAGTAGAATACAACGATGAATGTAAGTACGAAACGCAAGTGCAGAGTGCCAAAGATACAAACGCTAACGCCTACAACCTCCCTAGTCGGCTGATCCTTCTTTTGTCCCTGAGCAACGAGCCACAGGGCCAATAGGATATCTCGGGCCACGGCCTAAGCTGAAACTCTACCAAAAGTAAGTGAACTACCTCAAACAACCACTCACTGGTTCCTCTCCTCAAAATGGAACGTCGCAAACGTCTCAGGCCGCGTCACTACTCAAATTCGCCCGCGGCGCGTACCAAAAAACACAAATAAGCGCAACGACGATCCTTTCCTTCGTCACCACCGTCAAAATAACAAAGCGTCCGAATGCTACGGTGCAGACGCCAATATCACACACAGGAGAGGCGATTCTCCAGACGAAAAATATTATTCACAATAATAATAATAAGAAGAATAAGAAGAATTAAGAAGAATTAAGAAGAATTAAGAAGAATGAATAAAAACGCTGCCGCGCGCCTAACATCGACTTGCCAGTGATATGCAAAACATTTGCGCCAACCATTTATTTTTGACCAAAAATATGAGTAACACAAACCGTTTTATCGGTTTGTTTACCTGGGAATAAATGAAAACACTTTAGCAATAAAGAAACTTTAGAAAATGAAATGATGTAATTAGAGGACCAAAGGTCAGAGGAATTGACCCTCTGACATCCCTCCCCCCCCCAAAGGCAAGACTTTTCCCGCCAGCGAAGGGAAAAGTCAGGAGGTCCCCCAAGGGCCCCAGACTCTCGACGCCGACGATCGACGCCTCCAAATGTTCCAAACAACGACGCTACGCGCCGTTGACGCAATGGTAAACAATAAAAAATAAAATGTCCGTATTGAACGGTATCATTACAACTTTGGGCCAATTGCGCCGGATGCTACCCCCGACGCTACAAAGTTCACTAATAAAATGCCCCGTGGGCTCGTGGTCCAGAATAAAAGAATAAAAAATGTTCGAATGAATAGCGTTCGCGGCACTCGGGCCGAATTTGACCAAGATAAAAATAAAAACGTTTGATCGGCGGCGACCCCCGCGGTGCCTGAGCTAGGTTGTGGGCTGCTCCCCACTACCGTCGATGTATGTAGTATCGGCGGCTCCTCCATCATGGATTGTGGCATTCGTCTCCGTCCTCTCCGGAGGGGGGGGGGGGGGTTGTTATTGTGGAGAGCCCGCAAGACTTTCGAAATTCCGCCGCCGTTGCTCCTCTGGCCCCTTGGCCGGACACTGGTCCCCCCAACGCCTTTGGTATTATCTGCCCCCAGGGAGAAAGGATGCCCGAAAACCAAATCCTCTGGCCCCTTGGCTGTCTAGATTTTGAACCAAAAATATTTATGGTATTTATTGCTAAAGTGAATTTGCCTTATTAAGAGGTAAACTTAAACCCATAACACGGTCTGTGCCACGAAAAAAATTTTAGAATGAAAATGTGTTTTGGAAAAAAGGATAGAAAAATATGAAAATGGCAGCGCAAAGCCTGCTACCCTTGGGCGATGTCAGTTGGTGACTTTTTCGGAAAGGAACACAAAAATACCCAAGATTTAAGAAAATACAAAAATTGCTTGATAATTTCCAGATTCGCAAAAAAAGAAATACGATATATCTCCGTGCAGATTCGAACAAAACACAAACGAAAAAATAAATGAAACAAATTGAGATTAGTACGAGAGGCAATTTTAAGGCATAAAAAAGGTGGCACAACCGGTTTCGATTTTGTAACACTGACGCTCAAAACGGAAAAAATAGGTAACTTTTGAAATATCGAAAAATTTTACAGAACGAAATAACTATCTTTATAATGCCCTCACGGAGAGCGGGGCCATCTGAAACATAAAAAATTTACTTCCTCCTATGACCGCTATGGTCCCGTCCCGGTTGACCAATACCAATATCTCGTTTCAACGGGGAAATATAATCGGGGTTCTCTGTGGACGGCGGTCTCTGGGGCAGTTGCGTACCCGTAGACGTCCCCGGAATATCCATTCTTTCTTCGGTTTGCACATTATGCACCGGCGGAATCATCGTAGGCGGAGGCATCTGCAATCCCGGCGGAACTAAGAACTGGTGGTAGAATTGCGGTTGCCCGGGCTGGAATTGCATGACCGGAAACTGCGGCATTTGAAACTGTGCCGGCGGCGGCACCATTGTATTCAGGAATACTTGTCCGGAAAAAAGAGGGCGGTTTATACAATCAACACCCACCATCGGCAACCCCGGATAATTCAGCGGTAAATATGGTAATTGTTGCTGGTGGGCTTGCATCATCGCGTTCGGATCGGCCATTGACACTCCTTGCTGCGTTGTTTCTGTGGCCCTAGACCTATCCAGTGAAGTCTTTCGACTGGGGTAGGCCACGTCCACTCTATCGTCGTGTTGATAATATGCTGATGTTCTTTTTCTACTTCGAGACTCTCTGCTATCTTTGCGCTCTTTCGCTTCTCTCTTTTCTTTTTCCTTCCTTTCGTAGTTCCTTTCGTAGTCGTCGATCTCTTTGCATCAACTTTCTTCTTCAGCTTCCTTCCGCTTCTTTTCTCGCGACATCGATTTCTCGTGATGACTTTCATCTCTGTGTCGACTTTCGTGCCTTCTCTTTCTGTCTTTTTCCGGCGTTTTCGATTTCTCGATTCTTTGCGTATCACTCTCCCTTCTAACCCATTCTTTGGATACCTTACTGGTCGCAGGCCTAGTGTGGACATGCTTGACTCCGTATCCCACTCTTTTCTTTAAAGTTTTTTCGACTTCCAATATATCATGGGCTTTTCTTCGATCAATTACTTCCCAAAATCGTATCCGTGGGTCGGTGTTGTCTGTTTCCTTTTTCCATACCTGTATATTCGCATACTTCAGTTCGGGGTCTTTTTTGTCTTTTAGCGCGGCCTTGGCAATTGTATACGCTAACGCCGATGCTTTTGACTGGCATGAGGCATATAACGCATGAAAATTGCTAGCTGCTCCACCTTGTCCAGCGTTAAATTCCCGCCGCAATTTCATCGTAATATACGCGTGGGCCTGGTAGTGGAATCCCGCGAAATTTTGTGGAATTCTGCCCAATCGGGACAATTTCATAAATAGGCAAGCGCTGGCCCATACAGCCGCTTCGTATGCTTTCTCTGGAGATCGCGTTGTACTCCATTCGGCTAGCTGAAGTTCGAAAATGCTCCACAACTTCTCGGGCAGGTTCGCTTGTAGAACATGGAACTGTAACTCGTAATATCGTATTGTTTCGATTTCGATCCCGGCTTCGTCGTATACACGGTTTATCAAATCTGTTGTCATTAGAGCTACCTCGTCATCCAGAGCGGGATCCATGTGCGCGAGATACTTCTGGACACACGGATTTGACAGAGATACTCTCCCATATTGGAAATCGACGACGTACTTTCCTTCCTTCAAGGCCTTGTTGAGAACTTGCCCCCGCTTTCCGAGACCTCGTCGATACTTGACCTTATCGTTTGGATTTTGGGAGGGCTGCTTGAACTTTCCACTCTTTACTTTGTCTAGCTCGGCTTTATTCTCTTCGTGAGCGATTCGTTTCTCTTTATCTTGTCTCTTCTTCTGCATTGTTTTCGTGAATTTCACCAGATTGGTAATGTTTTCTACATTTTGTCCACTGGCTCTTGCATAAACCGGCGGAGTGGGCAAAACGTTATCTCCGGTTTCTTCTTCCTCACTACCGATTTCGGATATCACCTCTACGTACGGTTCTTCGCTCGTCCCTTCTTCCTCGGGATTAGTATCTTCTAATTGTTTTGCCAGTTCGATCGCGGCCTTCCCGTACTTTTCTTTTTCCAAAACTTCTATTTCCTCTTTCATTTCTTTTATTTGATCAGTCAATTTTTCGAAATCGGGCTGCGTTTCTCCTTCGGTTTCTACTATCTCCATGAGTTTTTCCTCCTGTTCGGCACCTTTACTCCCATCCGCGGGTGTACTGGTGATAGGGGGATCCGCGATAAGTACGACCACGGGCTTGTCTTGCTCCATTTCGTTATCTGAAACATTCAAATTATCTACTTTAGGTGGTACATTTACAGTCTGCTCCTTCGAAGTTTGTTCTGTAGGACCCTGGCTAGCCGGGACCACAACTTCTACTTGTGGAATCAGATCTGAGTCGTCCCACTTAGCTACAGATTTAAAAGTTGCAGAGGTGCTAGGGGCCCATAGGTCCTTCGCCTCGAATATGGACGCGGAAACATTCCAATAAATAAGATTTTGGCTCGCGGCATGAATATTCAAAAAATGGAACACATTATAAAAGTTACAGTTCATAAAATAAATAGAATTGTCGCGCAAATTTGTCTTTATTTCTTCGATGGGTTCTTTGCAGGAACGCGGTATCCATCTTATAGGTAGTACGCAAAAAATATTTTGAACTGATTTCTGAGTACGTATCTTTGGATACCGTTCCATCATCTGTTCCATTTGATCGGTAGTTTTGTTGTTCACGAGATCCTGGCCCATCCACTTCATGAATTCGATTCGTTCTTGTTCATTCCTCCACACGGATGACCACATTCCCGACGTGAATCCCGGAACCCAAGCTCTCCACTCTTGCGCCGAATGAGGCCACAAGAAGTAAATGAGTGGATTTACGTTTTTCTCGTACAAATCTTTGACTATCGGGACGATCGACCGGCTAATTTTCGCGTGATAATGGTCCTTAAGCGACGACACTTGCTCTCGTATAACATTTGTAAAGTGTATCACTTCCTTTGGCCATTTTCCGTGTTTCATTTCTATTTCTCGGGGTTCAATTGGCCGTCCAAATTGCCGTGCCGCCAAAATATCTTCTAGATCCCAATCGTTAGTTGGTCCTTCCTCGGAATCGTCCGTATCTTTTCTCTTTCTCGACGCTTTCACCTTTCTTTCTATCCATGGAAACCAGCCGTTGGGCACCGGTTGTGGTTCAATGTCACTATTGGAGAAATGCGGAGGACAATGAAAAGTCCCGGTCGCCATTTCCTCCGACAATTTGTAATTCGCGATAGCTTCTCCACGCATCATGAAATACAACGCGTTGGTATTATCCGTCACTTCTTCTACTCCGTAAGCGCCTTTCCACTGTGGATCCCTATACCTACCTTCGAATGTGTCTCTAAATCTTCGTGCTAGATCGGCGACCAATTCCGGCTCCATTGTGTCGTGTGGGTACAACTGAAAACAATTTTGAATGTCAGTCGCGAATCCGTAGCGAAGTAGAGCTAAGAAACATAGAAGGGACCCGCGCGCGTCCAGCGTCGCGTATCTCAAAACTTCTATGTTCAATTTATCGGCCCCCATTAGTTGCCGGAATTCTAGGGAACTCAACTGTCCCCACAAAATCTTGAAAGCATCGGCCCATAAAAACAAAACTTCTGTCATAAGGGCTTTCAGGTTGAGGCCTTCGGGGCTGATTCCGATTATTCTTGCTTTCGATTTGTCCTTCATCTCCGCCAATACTGTTTCCAAATCATAGACGCAGCACGATAAAATGTAGTCTATGTTGTCACGCCTTTTTCGAATTAGTTCCTTTTCCTGATCTAAATATCCGAATTTAGTCAGAACTAACGTGATGTCCTCTCGAATGTGGAAACCGAATATGATGTTTTCGCGGCGAAAAATCGTTCCATATACTTTGTGGAAGTGTTCTTTGTCCCAAAATTTCAAATCGATTATAAAGTTCTTTCCGCACATCGTTGAGATCGTTAGAAGTCGCAATGCGTCACTAGGCTTCGATCCTGGGGTTTTTGGCTTTCTCCCACTCTCGGTATCCAACGCTATAACTATACGTCCTCGAAACTTCGAATGGTTTATCGCCTTAATAAATGCTTTCAAATTCTCGGGCGCCAAAAATAATGGTTCTTCGATGGCCCCATGAGGCACACCGAACAACGATGTGAAATAATTAAAAATATCGGTCGAACGTACCAATCTTCGAACATTGTAATCTTAAAATTTTCATACAATTTTCTAACTACAACTTTTGACAATAATTTCGAAACAAAAACGACTCAAATGCACAAGAATAAATTTGGACGAAGGGGAGTTGATCAGGCTCTCAAACACCCAAAATCCTCGGCATATAAATTGCGGGCCGGTCAACTTAGAGTCCTATTCCGAAAAATTTCATCATATATTCTACCTTTTCCACACTTACTACTAAGTTGAAAATTCGTATTATCTTGCCGATCTTGAGGCTGCCCGAAGGTGCTATCAATTTCGACGATACTGGACGTTGCCATATCACGTTTGGATTCGAATTTCTTGAAATCTCCAATCGACGAAAATTACTAATATACTAACGCTTTGCAAATGAAATCTAAAAAATAACTCCATAATTCTTCGAATTCACGGACTTTACTAATTCGGGGACAATTTTTCCGGGACTTATAAACATTTGATTTCCTCACACTAAGCGCTTGAAAAAATATTATTTCGCCCATTAAAATTTTCCGGCGTCGTAATTTTTTGGTAAATGCCTAAAACTTGCCATAAAATTGCCAAAAATAAGTTAGCATAGTTAAAAATTGAAAAAGGAGAAAAGGGAAAAGGTTAGAAAAAATACAATACATAGGGCATTAAGAAATACACATAAAATTAGTCCCAACAAAACGCACAACGAGAACAATAAAAATGAATTGTTAGTTACAGTAAAAATCGGGTGTTCGCGTAACAAAAGGCATTACGCGATTTATAGAAACTATTTGTACGCGCGAATCTGGTTTCCCAGCGCGACGTATTTTTATGACATTTTTCTCTAGATTCGATGTCTCAATTACTTCGTAGGGACCGTCGTTTGTTGTGTCGGCCTTTCCTTTGATAATTCCTTTCTGGTAGAGAACAAGTTCTCCCGTTTGGAACGTCTTTTCGCAAGCCTTCTTATCATACTGTAGTTTTCTTTCGGCCGCCGATTTTTTATGATTTTCGTTTATAATTTTGTACGTGTTAAGGAGGTGCTCCGTTAACATGTATCTGTAGGTGTCGTAATTATTCTGAATAATTATTGGTCTCGCTATCTCATTATCCAATTGAAACCTTGCCTCGTGTCCGTACAGTAGGCTATGGGGGGAATTTTTCGTTGTTTTGTGAGGCGTAATCCGATACACAAATAAAATCTGCTCCAGATAGTGGGGCCAATCGTCGGGGTCGGTTATTGCGACTCTCCTAATCTGCTCTATTAACGTTCTATTGAATCTCTCCACCATACCATTGCATTGCGGGTGGTATGGTGTCGTATTCATTTTCTTTATTTTTAGGAGATCGCACACGTTGCGCATTAACTCGGACATGTACGCTGAGCCTTGGTCACTCAGCAAGTGTTTCGGCGTTTCGTGAATATAAATGACCTTCTCCATGAACGCCTTCACTATTGTGTCGGCTTTTTGGTCTGGAATGCATTTCGCCTCGACCCATTTCGTGAAATAGTCCATAAATACAATAACGTATGGTCTTTTTTCTCGAAGGGGCGAAATACTGACCACATCGGTTGCTACTATCTCCCAAGGGTACGAGACGGGTATTGGGTTAAGTGGTTGGATCGGATTTGCTATGGGGCGGCACAGTTGGCAAACGACGCAAGATTTTATCCATTTAATAATGTCGTTTTCCATATTTGGCCACCAAAACTTGTTTCCTATTGCAGCGATAATCCTGTCTATTCCCTGGTGCCCCATTAATGTATCACCGTGATATTGGTGTAAAATGAGGTGTCTAAGTCTTGATGGGATCACTAGTTGGCTTTTTCCATGGGCATTTTCGCGGTATAATACTCCGTTTTCTAAGTGAAAACTATTAAAGTATTTTTTCGAACTATTTTCGCCAATGTTCCGAAAAATGCCCACCAACTTCGGATCCAATTGTTGTTGCTTCTTAACTACTTCCAGAGAAAACAATTCGGAATCTTTTTTTCTCGCTTCCATCGGTGTTTGATCTATTTCTTGTTGCGTCGGCGGTGGGGGATCAGTGAATGTTTCTTGAGTCTCGGGTTCAAGCATTTGTCTCGTCATGGCTCGAGTTACTGCCATGCATTCGGGTTCCGTACTGAACTTCTCCTCTTTGATTTCTTCCTTTGTTTCTTGTCTCTTATTTCGAATCTTTTCCTTTTCTTCGGATCGTGATAAGAAATCTGCGAAGGCGTTTTCACGTCCGGCTACGTATTCGAATGTATAATTAAATTGACCAAGATATAAAGCCCATTTTAGCAGCCTCTGATTTTGCTGTTTTTCTGCGGAGAGCCACGTGAGTGGTTTATGATCTGTCCTGATTGTGACCCTAAATCCCATCACGTAGTGCCTATACTGCTTGAACCCGTAAACTACGGCTAAACATTCTCTCTCCGTTGTTGAATATCTTGTTTTGGCGTCATTTAAAACTCTACTCGAGTAGGCTATTGTCCATCGATCATTTTCCATTTCCTGATACAATATTGCCCCTATCGCTGTTCCTGAGGCATCCATTTGAATTACAAATCTTGCCGATCCGTCGAATACTGGATATCGAAGGAAGGGTGCCGTCATTAGGGCATTCTTTACACTCTCAAAAGCTGCTAACTGTTCCTCTGAAAGTTCAAACTTTTCCTTCCTATTTTTCTTTGCGAGAGCTTTAAATAAGGGCTGGGCGATAAAGGCTAAATTATGAATGAAACGTTTAGACCATTGTACTAATCCCAAGAACTTTTGCAGCTGCTTGATGGATTTGGGTACTTCGAAATTTTTTACCGCTTCTATCTTTTGTGGGTCGACTGACATTCCATTCTTGTCCAATATGTGGCCTAAGAATTTTACACTGGCTGGCATAAAGGAACATTTGTCAGGTTTTAATGTGAGGTTCGCGTTTGTTAGGCATCGAAATATTGTCTCCAAATTTTCTATATGCTCTTCGATGGTTTTGGAAAAAATTATGACATCGTCGATATATACTAGGCATATTTTCCATACGTATGGGTACAAAATTCGTTCCATTAGTCGCTGAAATTCTGCGGGAGCATTCTTTAAACCGAACGGCATCACCTTGAACTGGAACAAACCTTCTTGACATATAAATGCTGTTTTTTCTTTTGATTCGGAGTGCATCCGCACCTGCCAATACCCAGACTTTAAATCCAATGTGGAAAAGTACCGTGCTCCTCCTAGCGCATCTAAATAATCATCGATTCGAGGTATCGGAAATTTGTCGTCTTTTGTCACTTGATTGATTCCTCTATAGTCGACTACTGGTCTCCATGTGCCATCTTTTTTGCCTACTAAAAACAATGGCGCAGCCCAAGGGCTTCTGGAAGGCTCGATGACACCCTTCTCCATCATATCTTTCACGTGTTCTCGAATTATATCCCTTTGCATAATTGGAGCTCTCCAGTAGTGTTTTTGGACGGGTAACGCGTCTCCTGTATCGATCTTATGCTCTGCTTCGTGGGTCATTGTTAAAGGGTCGTTCTTCATACTAAATGCCTGCCTATGCTTGAGTAAGACATTCATAAGCTGTTGTTGCCCTTCTCTATCGACGCTCGATTCTTTTACCAACTGCGTAACAATTTTGACGAATTCCGGTTCGATTTGCCATTGAATTTGAGGCTCCGATTGCAGTTGATGTATTTTTTCATCAAATTCTGGCCCCACGAACTTCGTTTTGGACTTGGCTATCAACTCGTTGGTACGCAGTTTGATCCCTTTGTTTGTTTCATTTATGAGTAGGATACGACAATTATTATCTCTAGCATCCACGATTGAGGCATCGACGTCAAATAGGGTATCTTTCCCCGTCTCTTCCACCACTATGGGACCCTTTGCCCAATCTTTCTGTGGCCACACCACAGCTTGCACAAAAGAAGTGGTATTTGGGGGAATATATGTTCCGTTTTTCGTCCAAATAAAAGTTTCTTCGTTCATTTCGGTAATTCGCATAACTTGTTCTTGATCCTCGTCACTTTCTAACTCAGGTAGATCTTCTTCTTTGACTTCTTCTTGTAGAGGTACGTAATCCAGAACCATGGGATTCGTAGGAATCGGCAAACGCGATGGTATTTGCGCATCGTCGAATAGTGTCTCACTAATAATTTGTTTCTCTACATTTGCTAGACGTATGTGGCCGTTTCGAAAATCGATAGACGCCTGTATACTAGGATGGGTTAGAAAATCTAGACCCAATATAATACCTTCATTTAGGTTATCTAGTAATGCGAATCTGGCCAGAAAATTCCCAAAACCGGTTCCAACGTACACGAATGTAGGACCATATGTTGTCACTCGTTTTCCGACAGCTGTTACTACTGAATTTAAGATAGGGAATTTTGTCTTAGGCGTATTCAGTAGCCTCGACGCTGTATCTGTCCTCATGAAGCTAGATTGCGCTCCTGTATCGATTAGGGCTTTAAATTCTTCTCCACGTATCCTAACGGGTATCAATAATGGTTGACATTTGCGAAAATTTTCCAAAAATAGGTGCTCGTTATCATTGGCGAGTCTAGGTTTCGTCTCTGAAGTAGAATTGATAACGTTCCCCAAGCCAAACTCGTAATTCTCTATCAAAACTCCATCTAATGCTATAATTTCCGGCTTATCTTGTTTTTTAGCCTCTTGTGAATTTATAACATTTACGGAATTATTCGGCGGGTTATTCACCGGTTGCGGTGGTGTTACTGGTACAATATTTGGCGGTGGCTGCGGGACGCTATTTTGGCGGCATTAATATGCCACATTCGGGTTATGCTCGACGTTATTATTGTGGTATGGCACTCGTTGGCCAAAATTCGCAAATCCTGCTCTTCCACAATTTACAAAGCCGCCACGATGGTCAAAATTTCGATTATAAAAATTATTGCCGCGATTCCACGACCTCCCTTGATCCGTAGGTTGGATCAATTCCGGGTGCAGGATAAAACAATTTTCAGACGAATGACTATTCGATTTATGGTACGAACAATATGGTCGACGATACGGATTTCCTAAAATTCTATCAGGTAAATTATTATTATATGGTATATTATTAGGATTATTAGTGACTCCCCAACGATTAAGAGCTGGAGGGCCCTGATTCCTAATTGCTTCATTAACCATTTTCATAATATCTATTGAGATAAAGGAGTTTGAAATGCTGGTGGCGGCGGGAAAATTTGCTGAGGCCGTATAATCTGTTGCTGTTGACCAGTATTACTATCCTGCGGACGAAATTGTAAATTATTAAATCTTTTATTTTCATAGACTCTATTCAACCGATCGTCTTCGCCATCTTCTTGGTCCTCGCTAAATTCCTTCCAGGCCGTCGTATCGGCTTTCAATTTGTTTACGAATTCCGCCAAAGAGGCGATATTTTTGAACTCGTGAAGCCGACCTTCCATTCGCATTTGGACGTAAACTGGAGCTTTGTGAAAATACGTTTCGATAACGATTCTGTTTCGTTCATTTTCCGTTTTTTCGTAATTTAATAAATGGACATAGGTCTTTATTCGTCGTAGAAAATCCTTTGTCGTCTCCCCTTTTCGTTTTTTCATATCATGTAACTCCCTTCTAAGTGCAGGAGTGTCCATTTTGGGGGCAATCATTCTTATCACGCTCGCTTTTCCTTCTTCATAGCTACTGTTCTTATCCACGTATGTCGAAGTTTCAAAATCGCAACATCGCCAAAGTACTTCAATTCTTAGGTCTTCTGTATCTTCAGGCTTGAATGTGCCTTCCAAACAGGCGAAGAAATTGAGTATTTCTGCGGCCTCCATTTTATCCGATATTTCTTTGTTCCTCATTCGACCCAAAATTATCTTAATTCTTTTCTCGGGATCTTCACAATATCGTCCATAATCTTGCTGAATTCGAGGGATACTTTCAGATATAGGTTGTTCCATTCCGTGATTCCATGACGTCGTTGGTATTTCATCTTCCATCCTTCGATGCTGTGCACCCTGAGCCTGTGCCTGGGCAAGATGATTTTCAAACCAATTTAATTTTCTTTCTAAACTCCTGTCTAAATGGTCTTTAACCGGTTCAGACTGAAGTATTTCCGTATTTTCATAATTCGATATTCTTTCATCGAGCTTCTTATCCGTTTTCCTCATTAATTCCCGCATTTGTTTTTCGACCTCTTCCATTATCTTTCTCGCATTTTGTTGATCCTGTTCTCGTAACCTTTCTTCCAATAATTTTCGCTCTGCTCTTTCTTGCATAAGTTGTTCTAATATTTCTTGTTCCCGGAGCGCTGCTTTCGTTCTTTCCACATTAACGGCATTTGTTGATTTATCGACTGCTCTTTGCATTGATTCCAGAATGGCTAAAGTGGCCACATCATGCAAATTTCCCTTCCTCGGTCTTTCGGTTTCATTCCTCGGTTTCGTTTTGATACCAATTTTTGCGTTGATTTCCGGTATTGCAGGCGTATATTTCGAATTATGAAATGATACCACATTCGTTTTCGGAGTTACATTAATCTTCTCGAAGGATGATACTGAACCCGAGGACGTCTGTATCCCCTGATCCGCATAATCATATGTCTCTGCCTCAATAGTCTGATCTTTGTTGCTATCATCGGGTGAATTCGCAAATTTTTTTGCTACTTGTTCGATCGTCGCTTCCATGTTTGCCATTCCTTCAGCGTGATCCTCTTTATTCAATTCCGTTTGCGATAATGTTACTTTCGGTCGTCGTCCGGGTTGCTTTTGTACCGTTAATTTTGGCTTCGATACTTTCTTCATCTTTTACCTTTGTAGCTGTACAAGTCACCAATGTCGTATTGGGTGCTCGTATGCCCTCGGCTGCCTACCTGCGGTTCTTGAGAGATCCAATCTGGCACGGCCCCTGACGCTAACCCGGTACTGAATACAGTCCTACTGCAGTGAGTTGAGACTTGATGTGCGAGAACGTTTATTGATGAGCAAAAACACAACAGGTAGTAGAATACAACGATGAATGTAAGTACGAAACGCAAGTGCAGAGTGCCAAAGATACAAACGCTAACGCCTACAACCTCCCTAGTCGGCTGATCCTTCTTTTGTCCCTGAGCAACGAGCCACAGGGCCAATAGGATATCTCGGGCCACGGCCTAAGCTGAAACTCTACCAAAAGTAAGTGAACTACCTCAAACAACCACTCACTGGTTCCTCTCCTCAAAATGGAACGTCGCAAACGTCTCAGGCCGCGTCACTACTCAAATTCGCCCGCGGCGCGTACCAAAAAACACAAATAAGCGCAACGACGATCCTTTCCTTCGTCACCACCGTCAAAATAACAAAGCGTCCGAATGCTACGGTGCAGACGCCAATATCACACACAGGAGAGGCGATTCTCCAGACGAAAAATATTATTCACAATAATAATAATAAGAAGAATAAGAAGAATTAAGAAGAATTAAGAAGAATTAAGAAGAATGAATAAAAACGCTGCCGCGCGCCTAACATCGACTTGCCAGTGATATGCAAAACATTTGCGCCAACCATTTATTTTTGACCAAAAATATGAGTAACACAAACCGTTTTATCGGTTTGTTTACCTGGGAATAAATGAAAACACTTTAGCAATAAAGAAACTTTAGAAAATGAAATGATTTAATTAGAGGACCAAAGGTCAGAGGAATTGACCCTCTGACATCTGCTTCACAAATTGAGCTTCATTGGGCATGGAATACCATAAAATGATCAAGATGCATCAGGGGGGCTTGTCGAACAAGAAAATTTTGTGATCCAGTTAGCCGCAGAAATATTGAGTTTCTACAGTATAAATACTAAGTATCAGTTTGTTTTTGAAAACACAAACTCGTGCAAATCAGGAAAAGTACAAACTGTTTCTACTCTTCCCATCCAGCAAAATTCCAGTTTTCCGGCAAAAAAAATGAGACGGCAGCTTGGGAAAAGGAAAAAAATGTTGTCATCCGATGCCGGATTGCCGAGATGAAAAATCTAAAAATAGACTTTTTTCAGAACGCCGGATGCAGGACGAACTATGAATCTGCTTTTAGCCAGTATGTGTTGCATTCCCTCAGTTTTCGTGTGGCATTTTGAAGTCATATTCCGTTCACAATAATAAACTTCATTGAAAAGAGCGTCTCCTCTGGCTGAATTCCTGCAACTTTGTCCTTATCTTCTTATTGTGTGTTCTCTTTTTTCTTGTATTTTATTCTTGTTTGCTTTATTCATTATTCAGTTTTTTTGTCCACTTTTCAAGCCAAATTCCGAATCTGTGATCTCTTTTCCACCATCATCCAATCATGAATATTTCACTAGTGGTCTATATCTTGGACTATCATTAAAATTTTATTGTCACCACAACTAGACAGAAGAAGAATTACAAAATATGTATTTCTAAATTCCTAGAAAATGAATCAAAATATGCTTGTCAGATGCACTCAGTTTCTCCAATATCCTTTAGAACCAGTATAACGTGTCGCATCATGTCCCTTCGTCACCATGTGGTAGTTATAGAGCTCAATCACATCAACTGTTCGCTTTGTGAATCCTGGATGAACATGACAAGATTGATCATAAATCTGAAAAAGACTCGAAAATCATGTGACTCTAAAGCTCTAAAATTAGTTCGTTTATGCAGTTTACCAAAGCTATCGTCCTATTGCATTCCACCAGAATAGCAGCTTGTTGAGGTGAACCATCAGCTTCGAATCTTCCATCCGAGTTGAAAATTGCTATGGGTAGCATGACTACTCCAACTGATCGTTTCGGGTGACCCGTTTTACAGAAAGCTAGAACATTTTCACCTTTCTCCCACTGGGAAACAGCTAAAAAATACAAAAAATCTTAAGGCCAATAAATGTCAAAAACTGCACAGCAATTCATTCAATGCTCTACATGAGATTTCATCATTTCGGATTAAATTTTGCAATTTCGATACCATCAATATTTTCATTCGAGTTTGACCATTAGTCTAATTTATGTAAAATTTATTTGGGATGTTTCTTTGATTGAGGTAAAAAGGCTAGCACGTCCTGTTCACAGGCTTGTGAAGTACTTCGAATGAGCTGGCTCAACATGAATCTTTTTTTTGACAAATTCAAATCAATAAAAAGTCACTCATGTGCTCAGCTGATTATCGATTATATTTGATTTTTAGTTTTGGTTGAAATAACGAAAAAGTTGATGAGGAAGGCGTGTGACATGCTTGTATCCATGTGGCTGGGACATCCAAAGAATAGTGCTCATGCTTATATTGAAGGGTTTCATGCGGATGCCAGACCTCTTCCACTGCTGGCCTGTGTGGGGATAGGTGTAGCTATACCACAAGACTTGGTTTCGAGTCTTATGGTAATGGCTGGTTTCGAAGTCTACGCATTGGATGAATTTTCAAAAACAAAATTTAGATTTTCTTGTTAAAAAAGAACAAAATAATTTGCATATTTGTGTAAATTTTTTACACAATAAAATATGAAAGAAAGAATGTTTCTACAAAATGATAACAGGAGAAAATTAAATCAATGTGCTTTGATGCTCTGTGAATCACGTAAGAAAAGTCTCACAATGAGATCATAAATTCTAAGAGTATGTCAAGACATTATGTCCTGTAGTACATATTATAAGAACACTACAGAATCTAATGCTCGATGATTGAGCAATACTCGAGATTATATAAGCAAGGCATATGAACTGAGCATTCAAGATTATGAGGAAATCATAATGATTATGGACATATGAGGCTTTAAAATGTTACATAAATTTTTGGTCATATGGTATTTTATGAGTCCATTAGGGCTATTTTCATGTGAGCGAATTCCCAAATAAGCGTATTCCCAATTGAACGATTCCCAACGAGCGATCTGGAAAGTAATGATTGTCTTTTCATATCATGCTTTTTTACCTCATATTTTTCTGTGTATGTATTTTTTTTCGTTTTCTGCGTGTATTGTTGTGTTTTCGTCTACGTATGTTTCTACGTTTCCATCTTTTTTCTGTGCTTTCCATCATTTTCTTCCTTCTTATCATCTAACCTTTTCTTTTTCTGCTCATAATACAATACATTACAAGTTTTCATTTTAAATATTCGTAGTCTCCTGTGTAATTCTTGTACAGTTGGGGATGCAAGAGTATAATATCGTTGTAAGCGTGAAAATCTTCATAAAAAGCATTAACAAAAGAATGTTGGAAAAATCAAGACATAGTAGGAAAGGAAACGTCAACAAAAATGAAGACATAATAAGTGAAAGTCGGTAGAAAAGCATTAGAAAATGGAAGAAATCGTGAAAAAAAAGCAGCACAGAAAAAGTAGCAGGAAAGAAAGAAAAGAATATTGTGAAAAAAGAACAAAAAAGAAAGAATCAGGATAATAGAAAAAGATAAAGGTAAAGACGTAAAAGCAAAAAACTAAGATGAAAAGTAGGTAAGAATGAAGAAAAATACACAAGAGATAAAAGTAAATAGGAAATAGAGTTTGCCGAATTATATAGGAGACAATGCTTATTAAAAATTACAACTTGTAATGTATTGTTTCTTGACAAAAAAAGAAAAACGTACGTAACAAGAAAAAAGAAATTGAAAAAAGCAGAGAAAAAAGCTAAACATGCAAAAATATACATAAATGAAATGAGAATTTAGGCAACACACAGAACGAAAGAAATAAATACAAAGAAAAATATAAGGCGAAGAAGAAAAATATGAAGAAAGTGTTATTACATTTTCTATCGCTCGTTTGGAATCGCCCAGTTGGAAATTCGCACAATTGAGAATCGCTCACATGGGAATGACTCAATTGTGAATTCGTTCATTTGGGAACTCGATCATCACTTAGGAATCGCTCACTTGGAAACATTACACCCCATAATATAACACTTTATGTCCTATATCATTGTTACGATAAAAGTGTCACGTGTCGCACGACCGTACATCACCCCTTCGTAACCATCGCAACACTCGCTCGGTAGTTCCATCGGAAGAACACTGCACTGTAGTCACAGAGACCCAGGTTCGAATCCCGGTCGAGCATTATTTTTCGAACAGTGTTTGGCGATGGTTACAATGGCAACGCATTTACCCATTTACGTGTCATGGCGAGGCTTGGATTGGTCCCACATTGATGGGCTGCAGGAACCTGCATCTTCAACGGACGAGGTCGTCCTTCTTTCAAGGGGGGGGGGGGAATGTCACGTGTCGCACGACCGTACATCACCCCTTCGTAACCATCGCAACACTGGCTCGGTAGTTCAATCGGAAGAACGCTGCACTATAGTCGCAGAGACCCGGGTTGGAATCCCAGTCGAGCATTATTTTTCGAACAGTGTTTGGTGATGGTTACAATGGCAACGCATTTACCCATTTACGTGTCATGGTGAGGCTTGGATTGGTCCCACATTGATGGGCTGCAGGAACCTGCATCTTCAACGGACGAGGTCGTCCTTCTTTCAAGGGGGGGGGGGGGAATGTCACGTGTCGCACGACCGTACATCACCCCTTCGTAACCATCGCAACACTGGCTCGGTAGTTCAATCGGAAGAACGCTGCACTATAGTCGCAGAGACCCGGGTTGGAATCCCAGTCGAGCATTATTTTTCGAACAGTGTTTGGTGATGGTTACGATGGCAACGCGTTTACCCATTTACGTGTCAAAAGAAAATGCCTCTATTGCACTTCAAAGTACTGGCTTGCAGAGCCATGTGATGGCCTAGTTGCAACAGTGGTGGTGTATACAGTGGGGGCTGTTCGATGAACATCTGGGGGCACTAGTGCAACACCTCATTCCTTTGAGGAGTAAGAACCAAGCAATGGTCACTCGAATGCTCGATCTGCGTACAAGCCTGGTAGCATGCCAACAGTGCTAATTGTGCCACGTGGATTGTCAAGTATTCACGGTTGTAGTGGTGGTTCCGGATGCGGGGCTCAAGTGGCAATGACGACCTCTACACATAACTATATTAGGTGTAAGACTTGTGGAAGGCTCAAATGAGGTGAAGCTCTATTTTTTAGCCTTATGTAGTTAGCCTGAGACAAAGGAATCGTTTTTTCTAGAAGTAAAGTAGTAGACTCCCAAGTTTTTTCTGGACTTCTCTGTTCTCTGTATGCAAAATTAAGACAAAAATTGTCAATGCTGTTGAAATTGTTTACAGAAAGCTTCTATTGTACTCATGAATGGATATACTGTTCACGAATTTACAGTCCTCTGCGACACGTTGTTGGGCAAAAAATGTAAGAAAGCATCCTTTGGAAGCATTCCATGAAAAACAAATTATTGTTTTCCCATGAATTGGCAGTTGAAGATTTAAGATCTTCAATAACGTGCCGCGTCATTAGGACGCAAGACATTAGGACGCAGCCAAGAGGACGCAGACATTTCGACGCAGGGACGTTAGGACGCAGGACATTGGGACGCAAGACATTAGGATGCAGGACATTAGGACGCAAGGACATTAGGACCCAGAAATTTAACCCCAGAATTTGTGAAAGTCAATCTGAAGGGTATTATTCACTGTTCTGGAGGCTCACTTAGAAGTGGGTTCAAAGAAACTGAAGAGTCTTGAATGCCTCCCACATTGCAACTTTTTCTGTTTTCGAATGAGTTTGAAAAGCAGTGTCAGTTCATGCTCAGTTTAAACCTAAAAAATATTGATTCTATTTTTAGACAAAAAGAAAGCTGTGAATGTACCGTGGGAAACTAATGTTCAGTATATGTTGGAAAAGTCCCAAAACGCCACATCCTGGAGTCTTACGGAAAAAGTCTTACGGGCAGTTTGTTTTGCAAAATAATAGGGAACCAAAAAATTTTAGTGGGCGCCAAAAAATAACAGAAAGTGCTAGAATTGTAAAAATTCATTAATATTTGTTTCTCTCATGTTAGCATTCGGACATGCAAACGGATCAGGTGTGTCACTGGATCTCGAAAAGACAAGGGCTTGATTTTTCTTGAGTGTCACTTTCTCTCATTAGAAAAAATGAAATCATGAACACTAAATAGTACATTATAAACACATATCTTTCATATAAAAAAATTAATGCTGGGAAAAATTTCCATGCAGCAATAAATTCGATTATTTTGTGACACGATTATATGTTTTAACGTCCTGGGATGTTAAAAGTTCTGCATCCTAGTGTCTTTGCGTCCTAATGTCCTGCGTCCTAATGTCCTTGCGTCCTAGTGCCCTGCGTCCTAATGTCTTGCGTCCTAACGGCATAGCGCCCTTCAATAATGATGAAGATCGTTCGTGCAAAAAAACTTACCACCTACGGCATCAAAACAATATTGTAATAAGGGTGCTTCGGGCCTACCGTACTCGTAATAGTCGTAGTGACTGTAAGACCAAGGGCATCTAGGACGAAGCTGGTTTTCGTGTCTGATAATTATATTAAGTCCAGTGTCACTTGGACTTGGATGTTTACAGCTCTCCCCGATTGCGACGCCCAATGCAGCGAAGCAGAGTATCGATAAACAACAAAATGTTGCTTGCATCTTTGAATTGTTCATATTCAATTGATAATGTGCAAAAAAATGAAAATAAATTATATAGTGAACGAAAATTTTTGATTCGAAAACAGCAAAGCCTGTGTTGGACTCAAAAACAGCCGGACGCTCCAATACAAAAAGATCCAGGAAAGCAGAATATGAAAATTCGTGAAATTTTCGAGTTTTACTTTTTTTTCCAAACTTGCTACTGTAAAGTCTATTAAGGAAAAATTTTGTCAGTTTGGTATATGCACAAAAAAGATGACTTGAGTTACTCCTGGACCATTAGATACTGAATTATATTATTTTCAGGGATCAATAATCAGAATCCTTGGTGAAAACCACGATTTGCATCTAATCTACAAATTTTGAAATTGATATCAGAATAAATAATACAAAATGTTCAGAATTGTTGTGAGAAATCGAGATTTAAGTCAGAATTGTGGTTTACATGGAAATTAAGAATTCTTGTAGAAATTTCATTATTCTGACAAAACTCAAAGTTTTGGTACTTCTATTTCTGTTCAAAGGTTTTGGTCATAATCTAGATTTTGGGCAGAATAAACATTTTTAAAATCCCAAAGTGTCAGGAAATACTGTCTTAAGTTAGTTAGAAGCCACATCTGCTTTATTTTTTAGGAGCTGACACATTACAATTATGGTGATTAAGTTTTTTCACACTTTTGTTACAATACGATAGCAGGTGATATTTTTTAGATGATGACTAATTTGTTCATACCACGTGATATTCGAAAATATTCCTCTATCTATGATTAAGTACATAAAGCTAAAAAAAAGAATAAACCGCGCTTTTGTATGTAATTGTTCTTTCACAATTTGCTACACCTATGTGTTAAATTTTGATATGTAAGCACTGGAAACGGCGTTATTTTTCAGTGTTTCTCTTTGTATTTCTTCTAATTGTTTTGTTACTGGTATTATCCAAATCCTTCATTTTGATGAATGCTTAAAAAACAATATCACCTGCAACTGTTACTTGAATGAAACAAAACTGAAATCGTGAATTGCTGTATAAAATTGGATTTTTTGAGTCGACTTTTCTAAATATAAGTATGCCATTTGAAAATAATATATTGAGCCCATATTTTGCAACTTAACCACCACTATTATTGGTTAATTCTCGTTAATTTTCGAATAGCAGAAGTGTTGAAGTTTCTTAAATAGAAAATTTAGATTTTAAATAAAAATTTGCAATTGGTATAAATTCCAACATCTAGTAAGAAAAATGCAAAATACTAACGAAGTTCGAGATTTTATAAGTTCGATGACCATCTAGATAAAGTCAGAGTTACATAAGGAAAAAATGAACTTTTTTACTGCATAACTAGTCGAAATGTGATGAGAAATCTAGTTGAGAATTTTAGGAAAATACTGTTCTCCAACAAAATATTAATATTAAAGTTTTAAATAACATTATACAATACCATTATTATTAAGAATTATGCTTATAAAAGAATAAGAATTAGCATGCCTAAAGTTTGAGTGGAAGTCCTCACATTTTAAGCTGCTTTACTTTTCGAGAGAAAACTGCTTTGAGGATTGCAAGAAACATTAATAAAAACGAACCTGAAGTGGAGCCTTTCGCAAGAAACCGCAATTCTGACCCATCATTCTATGAAGTATAGAAATTTTGAAATTTTACTAGTTTGAGAATAGTTTTTTTCCAAATTCAATATGGTGTCGTATATTTACGGCTTTTTTATCAAGTTATCTCGGTCAGGCAAAAATATTAATCTGATGCAACATAATTTAAACTAATTAGACTGTGCTCATTTAGAAAAAATTTTTATTCCATGAATGAATTTGAAAATGTGAGCTTATTCCCACTGAGGGTCCTCACGACAACAATTATCAGCGTCACATTTTCCAAAAAGTTGAAGGATTTATTGGACAATTAGGGTCCACTGGCTCCTCGGCTGAAATGTAGGAGGCAGGATATATAATGTGTCTTAGCGGCTCATTTTTTTAACTCTTGCAATGCAAATCTGCAGAATTGAAGAGTTTGGGGTCAGCGAAATTGTACCTGATTAGTCAAACAGAAACTCTCAAATGAAAAAATGAAATGCAGCAAAACTCACAAAACGCCAAAGAAAATCTCAAGTTAAAAATCTAAAAAGGGGAAGCCTAAAATGTATATTTTGCAAAGATTGTTGGTATTACAAATTGTTTTTATTTATACAGTAGAAAAATCTGTTAAAAATTTTTTTCCGATTAATGTCTGATAATTAAAATTTGGTGTTATGCTTAATCCGTCCTCAATTTTCCAAACTTTGCACATTCGACCATGCAAATTTCGAGCCAAAATTTTTTGGGAATATTCTGTTTTCATAATATAGTCAAAAATGTGTCTATTTTTCACCCAATCTTTAGAATTTGCATGTATTTATGAGGTGTTGATATATTTCAGGCACTTATTTCTTGTACTTTCAAAAGAAGTGGGCGGGATTTTAAACCTATGATAAAAACTCAAAAATTTCGTCCACAACATTCTCCAGACCATTCTTTACTTAGAACTGTCGAAAGATGCTTCACTCGGGCTTATTTAAAGCTTGTTCGAACATTCCAGTACTTTTCCAGAGCTAGTAAATTACAAAAAATTAGAAAGGAGTGAATTTTGTGCGTCCTATCTAATCCAAATAATGAGAACAACACATCAAATGAGATGATTTTCTGATTAGCTGAGATACAGAAAAACATATTTCGAAAAAATCTTGCTGGACACTATTTATCTTAAAATTTACATATCGTTGGATTTGTCTTTTGGTATAATGCACTTTATCATGTTGGAATATTAATCCTCTGAACAATTGATCTGATAGATAAAAAGGTAAATTTTATAGTCAACTCAATCTTTCTCTGATCTGGCAAAAAAATTCCCGGTTTTTTATTCTAAAACGCTGGAAAATAAATCTCTACAACAAATATTCCTAAATAGAATTTCTGAAATTTCATTCTAGACTGATGTGTTCAATGTTCGCCGTCTATAAATCCAAAATTTCATTTGGAAAACGTTTAAAAATTTCAGACCCCGAGAGAAAAAATTGAGATAATTGACGAAAAATCACAATTTTTGGCGGTAAGCGATTACAAAATGAGACGAGCTAACTTGATTGATTGATACAAACTGTTCAGCATTAATTAGTTGGTGGAAGAAGATATGCTAACGGTCGCGCCTGATAGAAAATGGTGATTAATGTGCCCATGACTGACGCGAAGCGGTGGAAAATTTTGAGATTTTGGGCTTCAAGTTCACCAGAATGAATCTTTTCGGTTTTGAATTCCAAAAAAATTATTTTAACGAGACATTCTTCACTCAAACAAACTATTCCAGGGTCTATATGGTTCACGGAAGCTGTAATAAGTGGTTTTTAATACAGCTTCAAAGGGGAAATTGAGTACTGTAGCAGATTGAGATTCAGGGATATTTAGACAATTCAGAAGGTTGATGAAATAAGTGATTATAGAATTTCCTGTCAAATTAAGCCAATAACTTTAATCTAAAATATCTTTATGGTGCTGGTAGATCCATTGCATGTTCTGATTCGAGCTTCTGCTGGATGGAAAAATTAGCTAGAATCATCAAACATAGAATAGAATAGAACATGGTTGTACGAATAAAACTTGTGCTTAATGATGAAAGGTTCCTTTTCATTGCAATGAATAACTGTTTGCTCAGCTGGTTTATAGCTTCCAAAATTAACACCAACATTCTATGGCCTATTTCCTGACATGTTCGACAGAAACTTATCATAACAGAGTTCGCATGTAGTGCGCCGAAGCTGTTTTGCTATAGTCTGTTTTTCTTGAAATGCTTCCAAATAATTAAAGCGGAAAGCAAGTTGTATATCAGATTTTCGCGATTTTCTGATGAACAATATATCATAAAGGACTGGAATTTTGTGAGCTTACTGACCTAAGCTTTACCAATTTTTCGAGTTGAAAATTTTACGGTAAGAACTTTATGTAAACGATTTTGACAACAGCGCTGATTTGTGTCACTTTTCTATTTGGAAGCATTTTAAAAAAAACAGACTACATAACTCTGGATCACTTGCACATTTGTCTACAGCAGTAGAACAAAAAATTCCTGTCATATCGTGATTGCTTTAACGATCAATACCTAGAGCTGCCATGATGATATTCATTGGGAATAGAGATATCTGAAAAAACTAGTACGCCGTAGACGTCGGAAACCTAAACAATTTGAAAAACCTGGAAATTCAAATGCGAACAAAACGAAGAAGTTAAAAATTGAGACCATACATATGAGTGAAAATACTAAAATAAGGTGAAAAACAAAAACAAAATTGAAAAAGTAATATACATAAAAACCAAAAACAAAACATGGAAAAATGGATGAATAACAAAGCAAAAACGTCAATTTCAACAAAAAAGTTCTGAAACTTGTATTCAGTCCGTCATCAAATTATCCTCTATTATTTCGATTTTCTTCCAGGATAGAAACAAATAGGACGAGGACAAGCACAAGCTAATCATCAGTCACTTTTATACCAAAGCTTTGCCAATGATTCAAGCTTACATGGATGAACAAAGATGCTTACTTACCACCTTGAAAGATCTCGTAAATTTTTGTGGCAAGATCAAGAAACAATTATAAGCCCAAGCTTTTTGAGAAAAGAAACTAAAAGCACTGGCAGATCCTCATCAACAAATGGAAACCAGCCGAGCAAGTTAGTCATGTGACCATTGAAGATTAGCCTCAAAATAATGTTGCGACATTCACAGAATATAAAAGTAATAATATTTGAAATGTTTCTGGTAACTCATTTCCGAGGGACAGAAGTACGTTTTCATGGCGTCGGTAAGCCTCACCTCCTGCACCATGGCCAGTCCCCTCAGGAACGGTCATCAAATTGTTTGCATATCAAATTTTCCAGCTACAACTTTTTTTTTCTTCTTAATATACGTTAAGTTTTAATCTCAAGTGGTACCAAGACATTAGAGCATGGGATAATAGACCATAGACATTAGAGTGCGGTAGGATATGAGAATATTAGAATGGGGACATTAGAGTGCAGATACATTGGATAGCAGGACAGTGGAGCACAGGACAATAGAGCGCAGGGACAATAGAGCCTAGGACAATAGAGTGTGGACAGTAGAGCCAAGGGACATTAAAGCGCACGGACACTCGAGCGTAAAGAGCAGAATAAAAAAGCCGAAAATGAAAAATAATTTGAAAAATATCTACATTCCAGCTTAAAGATGCTTTCTTCACGTTTTTTCATGACTGGAGAATTTTAGATCAAAGCTTTTTTTCACCATTGAGTATTTTTCCCGACTTTTTGTTCTTTTTATTCCTTTTTCCCTTTTTCTTATCTCACTCTTCTTACTATGTTTTATATGATATCTTTTGTCTGTTTGTTCTCATTTTCTTGGGTTTTTCTCTTTTTTTTCTTTTTATATCTCATTGTTCGTTCACTCTCTCATTACTGATATTCTTTTTACATTTTTTATTCAGTCCCTCATGGGATTTACGTCTAATCTATTTTATAAAAACACTTTTTGATCAGATAAATGGGGTAATCAAAACTTGCTCAAGGTGTTAGTAAAAAGATGGGACATGCAAATCTTTCATACAAAAGTTGCGGAAGACACAAAACATCACAAATATTTTACGTTTGAACCTTCGAATAAAATTGTTTCATTTTGTTATTTTCGAATTCATCTTGAATTTCTAACTCTCATTCAGGATTGCATATGCAGTTTTTTGTCAGCTTTTGAGTTAAAGCTGATAGCTTAGTATTATTTTTGCATCTTTAAAAACCATTTAAAAGTTATGCCCATTGCATTAATGTCCTGTGCCCTTATGACCCTGCAGTCTAATGTCTCTGCGGTCTGTTGTCGTGCACTCTAATGTCTCTGGACGTCCCTGTGCGCAATTGTCCTCCGTTCAACTGTTCCTGCACTCTAATGTCAGTGCTCTATTGTCTCGTGCTCTAATGTCCAGTTCAACTTTCAAGCACTAGGTGGGTACTTTTTCACCTTTCTGCTTTCTCACTTTATTATTTTTATCATTTTCTTTAAACGACCATCCACACTTTTGTGGACCAATGAATTCATTGGAGATCAGCCATACATGGGATCAGTAAGGACCAGAGTAACTCCACGTTTACTAAGTATATCTTATTATGTGCTAGAGCATATACTGCAATTATTCCAAAAAATTTTATTTCCATATGTTATAATGTGTGTTTAGGAATCTTCTTGCCAACGTAACTGTAGGAATATGGATATGCAGGTTCAAGGCAAAGTCGCCGGGGAGAAGGGGTTGCGACTCTAAAGTGAAAATCTAGTTCATATGTTTTGAGCAGTGAATTTATTGAAAGAAATTACTGTAATCATCTTGAAAATTAATTTTCTGTCATCTAAATTTCGAACCAAACTCTGTGCCCCCGTTCGTGCGGAGTGCCGTAGACATCTTACAGTAATCAGGCATAGGAACCACAACAATTTGGGGTAAAATACTCGAAAATGTATGTTTTGTAGACTATGCTTATTTTCAAGTCAATTTTTTGGGCGCTCTGTTCAATTCAAAACATCATCATTTTTCATTTTCTTCTTTATTCGATTATTCAGTGAATTTTTCTTCATTCTAGCCCGTGGAAGAAATTTCGCCGCCACCTGAGCCATTTATGAGTCGTCCAACGAAGATGAAGATGCAGAGAATGATGACCACGATGCCGAAAACACTGGTGACACTGAAACGGGCAAATCATCCGCCATTGGAATGAGCCAAAAAATAGAAAGTGACGACGGCAAAATAGGAGGTTTGGACGCCGGCGCCAGGTGCACGTTACTGAAGATGGTTATCAAATAATAAATTTTGAAAAAATTAAATTTTAACGACTTTCGTTTATGCGGCTTGATTATTTGTTGCTAAAACATAAGCTAGTCTTTGAGGCGAAAAAGTTTTTCGTGCAGCATCACGCCCAAAAATGTTTCCCAGGTTATCCCTAACCTGTCAGACAGCCTCAAAATATTTTTCCAGAAATTAGATCCGAATTCTAGAGCCGAAAAAATTATTTATGCACAGTAAACTTTTTTACTTGCATTTTCTAACAGGGCGTTTCTATTTCTGACATGCTATTGGGATCTGGGCGATCCCCTTGTGAGTGAATTCCCAATTGAGCGATTCCCAAGTAAGCAAACTCTCAAGTGAGCGATTCCCAATTGAGCAAGTTCCCAAATGAGCGAAGTCACAATAGGGTGATTACAAACTCGAGAATGCTATAACGCGTTCTTCGTATTTTTTGTTTTTTTCTCTCATTTTTTGTGTCTATTGCTTATGTTCCGTTTATGTATGTTTTTAAGTGTTTATTTTTTGTCTGTGATTTCTTTCATTTTATTCCTTTTTGACATCTAACATAGAAAAAGCAGCATGAAGGAAGGAAAAAATAATGTGGAAAAACAACGAAAAAAGAAAGAATCACAAGAATAGAAAAGGTAGATAGAGGAGTGAAAGCAAAAAACTAAGATAAAACTAAGAATGGAGAAAAATCACAAAGAATAAAATTAAATAGGAAATAGAGCAGGCCGAATTGAATAAGAATCACATGGGAGACAATGCTAATTAAAAATGACTACTTGTAATGTATTGTTTAATGGGCAAAAAAGAAAAAAGTAGGCGACAAGAAAATAGAAATTGAAAGAAAGCAGAGACAAAAAATTAAAAATACAACAACATACATGAACGAAAACAAGCAACACACAAAACGAAAAAAAAATTAATGTACACAAAGAAAAATATAAGGTAAAGAAGGGAAATGTGAAGAAAGTGTTATTACATTCTCTATCGCTCGTTTGGAATCGCCCAATTGGGAATTTGTTTGTTTTGGGAATTCGCTCAATTGGGAATCGCTCAATTGGGAATTTGCTTACTTAGGAATTTGGTCAATGGGGAATGGCTCACTAATCGCTCAATTGCGAATTCGCTCAACGGGGAATCGCCCACATGGTTATCGAAACCTTGTGACAGACGCTCAATTGAGAATCTTTCAGTTTAGAATCGCTCACTTGGGAATAGACTTTTTATGATTGGTCGCTGTATAAGATATCAAATTTTGATTATTGTGAAACACGCCCCACGACTATGCTTTTAACCACTGTGGGTTTGGATCTCAAGTTTTGTTGGCAGAGTCCACGAGTTTTATAAACTCAAACAGCACAGAAATTTATAGTATTCTCCAGAGCAGCCTGACACATGAGATGGGACGATTTTGATGACCAAATTATGAATAAACTGAGTTATTGACCATTGATAAATAAAAACAAGATAGTATTTTTTGCCGGAAAGTAGCCACAGAAGCATTCCTAAGGAACTCTGCTGGACATGGGTGGCTTTGATACGTTCGACTACCTGTCTCGGTTTAATTCTACAATGCTTTGTTTGTTTGTTCCTTTTTAACTTTGTTCACTCGTTTGTCATCGATCTACCTTCAATTATACTCCAATTAGGCTCAAATTGCTGGATAACTTTCTCCATAATTATGTAATTCAGTTTTGATTTATTTGCCAAAGTTCTATTCAATTATATTCAAAAAAAGCATCATTTCTTCACAGCAAAACATATCGACTATTTGGCTTGCAATTGTGCGAATTGATCACAGGATATCACGTTTTCCTTATATATGCCCATTGCTTTCAACACAGTCAATGCAATTAACTAAACAAAAGTTTTTTCTTGCTTGTCATAATCCACACCAAAAATATATATAGTGCAGAGAAAGGAGAGTTATCAGATCATTAAAATTTGCCATTGGTTATTCTGCATAAATTGACAGCAATAATCTCTGTGAAAATATACTAGTATGCAGAAATATAAATTTTCCCTTCAATGGCAAATAACTTGAGAACTGAGATCTGCAGCTAATTTATGAATCTTAATTTGTAATGTCAGGTTTCAATTTTGTTCCAAAATCTGGAAAGTCACTGTGAAACTACTTCAGTGAATGTTGAAATAATAAACAAATAGACATTCCTCAATTGGGACGATGTTATGATGGCATGAGGATCTCGAATCATATTATTGGGACTCATGACGACAAACAACCATGTTTGGGTGATCATTGTTGTGCATATCGTACATACTTTCCCAAATTTTTTGTAATTATCATCCATTAGTTGTTGACCAATGTCTCTGCATTCCAGAGTGTCACGTCCGTTTTCGGACCAGTGTTTCTCTTTGTTCAGGCAATCGGATTTCAAGCAATGCTTCCGTCTAATAAAAAGAGGATTCAATATCAGCATTTGAATTATCGACCCATGGCGAACAATTCAATGTAAATTATATCAGAACGTGTTAATTATGGCAACGCCTGGACTACAGAAAAATTCTAAAGGGAAAAAGCTGCACATAAGAAATTTTCGGTTTGTTTTCCGATTCATGTTGTACTGTTAATAGAGAGAAATTTGAAAAGATTCATGCACACTTGCAAATTTAAAGAAAAGACATGTTATAGTTGGACCGGTCAGCTCAACTCACTCGCAACCTTTCACGATAAGAGAAATGTCATAAAGATTTCCATCAGGTGGCTTTCTGCACATCATTCCACAGTTCTCAGCGATGAATCTTCGAACTAGCAGTATGCAGTAGAATTCCTTGGAGTCTTCTGAAATACAATGAAATGTATCACAAAAATCAAAGAATAAAAAATTCCAAGAGAGAAAATTCGCATTTAACCAAAACAAGACCATCATGCAAAGTGTCTGAAAACTGGATTTTGTCCGTACCTTGTTTATTATTCAACAGCTGACATTCACGTATAGATGAGTAAAAATCCACCAATGCGTTCCCAAAATCGGTTTCAGGCATAGATTTTGCACACTTCAAAAACTTTGCAGTTTCTCTGAGATAAGATTGTAAAATTTAAGTCATTTTTGACATAATTTATGTGGGTTTTACGTGCAATAAAGCTCTATCTGTTCCTTTCCGGCAAATAGGTCGCTATCATTCCGTTCCATCTCGTTCAAATGAGACACTGAATCATTCCATAAGCAACCAGTTAATATTGGATCTTTCTGCAGCTTGTTCCTTAAATAAATGGTCTTAGGTAAAACAAATTCATTTAACAAGTCCAATAGAACTCGAAGCAATTCGAAAGCCATATGAGCCATTGCTTATTGAACTAAAATTTTTGATCTATTCCCTATACTTACTATTCACAGCTTGCTGCGACCTGATGCATTGGGGTATGTGTACTAGATGTCATTTTTTTGTCACCGCATATGTCTCACATGTTTCCATTGTGCTATGCTTATTTTGTATGCACATACACATTCATGTGCATGATTCATTCGTCCAGGGGTCAGTTTCACCGAAAAACTCTGCATTGGGACTACGAGTCATAAGTCCCGTGTTATGAGAGCCACAATGGCCGTTTCATCAAAAATCATAGTTTAAGAGTGAAGAATTATGAATCTATGAGTGCTATGAGTGATTGTTTCACCAAAAATCAGAGTTTACAAATACAGGATCACAAGTTACGAGTGATAGGAGTGATGGATTTTCATAATTTACAACTGTTCAGTTTCACCAAATGAGTTACTCATCGCTATGAAAATGAAAGGACTTATAAATTTGAAGAGATTTTCACGGCCCAAAAGTGGGTTTGCAAGACACGTAGCTATGTTGTGTTTGAGCATTTTTGCCATTTGTTTTGTTCCTTCTCTCGAATTATTATCGATACTAGCACAAAATCGAGATACTAGTGATTGTGATCAAGCTCCACCAATGCGTCGAAAAAAATTTTTCGGCAAAAGATCAATTTCTACCTTCGTGATTTTGTAGCTCATTTTTGCCTATATCGAAGAATGGTGGCTGGAATGTGTTCTGTTTTTTCATCAATATTTTCAATGTGGAGTATGAAAACTCATAAGATTCGTAATGTTGCAGTGTTAGTCGGTCTGGCTTGTAGCCAACTTTTTATAATTGCGCTTTTTGCTAGTAGAGATACACCATAACCAGCACAAACACAACATGGCCTAATCTCTGAAAGGTCATGTTACACTAATAACCCAATTTTCATTACATATATTTTCAATGGATAAAACTGGGATAAAATATAATGGTTTTGCACTCCTTTGTCTAAAATTAACATACTATTGTGGGGGTTACTGGAAGCTTTATCTTAGTGAACCTCCAGAACTTTAAGCCTTTCAAAATATCCATAGTGTAAAATATAGAAATGAATCTTTCCTCGGATAAACAAGAAAACTTAATAGTTCTTTTCATACACAAGATCATATGAAAGTTTAAAAATTTTCGAGAAAATTGGGGAAATCAAAAGGTAGAAATTTTGATTTTTTTGTGACGCACAGTGTATAAGCCCTGTGATCTTTTTTCAATGACTCTCTAGCACTTTGAAGAAAAGCTTGGGTCTAATAGACCAAAAATTTTTTGCATGGGTCGAAAAAGTTCAATAATCAAAAACGTCCCAGTCATGTCAAAATTTTTCCCGGTCATCGGTTTCTATAGTCTGTTTTTCTTGGAATGCTTCCGAATAATGGAAGTGGAAAGCAAGTAGTGTAACGTACCTGCTAAAGCAGTACTGTAAATATGTAGCATACTGTATGTAATAGACATTTATTAGATATTATTTTATTTTCACATTTTATCGTCTCAAGGATGTCTGGGATTCACACCCAAACATTCCTACAAAATTACGTGAAGTACTTTATTTTGATCCGTTCACACCCCGGTAGCCCAATTATGACGCCCTAATTAATTTGCACAAACGGCAGCTGTTCCCCTAGAACCTACACTAAACTACACATTCCACAGCTACCGTAATCCCCCGTAAAAATCGTAAACAACACCTGCACACAGTAAAATACGTAGAAGCCCCGCCGTACAGTAGTCTCAAGTGTAACAGTAGCGGCGGCCCCACAAAACATGTGTATACAGAGAAACCGATACAGGAAGCATGCACAGAAGCACAGAGGTGTGGCCAAGCCCACCGTAGAAAGCAAGTGAAGCACAGAAAGCATACAGTACCAGAAAAGCATTAGAGAGGCGTAATTAAGAAAGCATAAAAAGCGTAGCAGGAAACGACGATTGGCGGAAGAAGATGGACAGAAGCTCGACCTCCCGCGACGCCCAGGGAGTGGCCGAGATTGCCGTATAAAAGAAGAAGCAAAGCGTGATTTGATCATTCTTATTTCTTGTGGTTTTTCCGTTTTGCCTTCCGCGCTCACCCCGTCTTTATACATTTGCAAGTGGCCGACTATTCGAAAGCAACTTAAACCGAGGCCCCCGTTCGTATTATAAATCGAAGCGCGTTTTTATTTGTCGACGTTCAAGCGACCGTCGATTACCCGTTGTTGTGTTGTAACCGTACGCCCGCGCCGCCCCCGTTTTTGTATTCGACGTTCAAGCGACCGTCAATTGTTCGTATATTATCCCCCCGTATTTGTAATCGTATGCCCGCGCCCCCGTCCCGTTAATTGTCCCCGCCGTATCGACCGATTGGTTAGAAGTAAAGTACCTCACACAAATCTGGTCGTTACATATTTTGGTGACCGTACTGTTACGTTAACCACTGGAACTCCCTGCCCCCAATTAGGTGTACTCTTATCCGGGCATTTAGAAGCATTAGATAATACAGTAGTAATCATTTCCTACAGTAAGACAGTACTCGTAGAAAGCAAACTGGAAATCCCCTCTAATGAAACATTAAGCGATACATTTAAACGAATACAGCGAGAAGCAAAAATTGAAGCATTTAAGCAGAAATCCCATCGTAAACCAAGAATGACCCACCAAACGCAAGATCATTTAGGAGAAATCGTTAGAGAGCAGATAAACGATTTATTTTCAGAACATTTTCGTACCCTACGCACACAATTGAATCAGAATACAGTAAACCCTACCCTAATAGACGATCTAAGAACAGCAAACATGGGTAATAACATGGCAAACAATTTCTACGCAAAATCTACAGTATTCACGGGTGGCGTGACCCAACATTGTGGTGAATGGAACAAAGGATTAGAACAATTCATGGCACTCCAAGGCATGAAAGATACAGACGTACAGTTAAAGTTGGCATGTTTAGAAATTCATTTAGATGGAGCCGCGTTGGCAAAATTCAAAAGTTTAGCAAATTCCGAAAACCCTCCCCACACATACGAGCAGTATAAAGTCGCATTACAGGCATTTTTCCCAAACAATAGAGATAATGAGCTACATCAACAATTCTTACGCGAAAGAAAACAAAAGCGTTCAGAAACAGTAACGGAATTCTTATTTGACTTAGAACATCTCGCAACCCTCGCCTACCCTAACTTTAACACAGACGCATGAGAAATGATCATAAAACCCCTCTTTGTAGAAGGCATGCAAAACGAAATCAGGGAAGCAATTAAGTATAGAAGGTTCGCAACTTTAAAAGAAATGTCAGACGAAGCAGCTTACATTAAACAGCAAATTCTTAGAAATGAGTTAAAGTCTAACGCCCTTCCCTTCATACCCCCAAAACCGGAACCCATCTTTTCCCTCACCAAAAACACAGACCAACAGGATCTTTTGCATCAGTTAGAACAACAAGTAAAAGATTTACAGTTGCAGATTAAACAAAAACCTCAACCCCCACAACAAAGTAGCTACAACAATTTCAGTAACAATACTTTCAGCAGAAATAATGCTTACAGGAACAATACCACCCCCAGGCAACCCACATGCTTCCAGTGTGGACAAATCGGACACGTAGCTCGCAATTGTAAATCAGTAGGCACCCGAAAATCATGTGAAATCTGTTTCCATAATAATCACAGTACACGTGATTGTAAAAGCCGATGCATCCACTGCTCCCAAACAGGACATAGATCAGATAACTGCCTTTCAAAACCCTACTCCAATTTTCAATGTTTTCTATGCAAGCAGAGAGGTCATACAAGCAGGTATTGTCCAAATCAGCAGAGTCGTAATATTCAAAATTGCATTGAGTACAGGCAACCCCAACCCCTCATGGACATTGACGACTCCGCATTTTACTCAAAATTACCCGCCATAACTAACGGCCCTCAGACTACTTTAGGAACTATCATGCCCAACACCCACCGCCGTAGTGACGAATACGTCCTTGATCTGGACGTACCCGATTGGTGCGCCATGTCACCACCCCCCACGCCTGAAGCCGCAAAAATCGAAAAATCGCTGCCCACCATCCCCGTAGGCTACAAGATCCCCCGAAAGCAAGACACTAGGCCGCCCACCACCCCGGAAACCCCGTCGAAAACAGGCCGCAACTTGTTATCCCTTCTCCATGGCCTGACCCCTGAACCCTACCAATTTGGCCCCCGCCAAACATTGCTACCGACCCCCGCAAGTAAGCAAGTCCAAACCCCATCCCATAACTCAACTTCTAAAGTTTTACAGAATGTTCAGATTTCAAACCGGCCACCCCCCCCCCCAGCTCAAAATCGCAAAACGACAACACCAAAAGCCCCAACACCAAACCGACCACAAAGAAAACATACAGTGCCCCGCTGCCTCCACTAAAACATTCTATTGGCCGATGTTTTGTATTTTTCTTTGTATAATAATCCCCACATCGTGTAGTGCCCAATTTCAGATGTGTGGAACTTCATTGAGCGGTCACTCAGTCAGCATACCAAAACTTGTATCATGCATGCCCCCTTCCACAGTAGACAAACCCATACAAACATTCGGAAAAATCTATATCCCCTCCACTAAGCCCCACATTACAGACGCATACAAATGCAGTGTTCGCAAACGCAAAATTTGTACTAATACAGGATTTTTGGATCAAAAGGTATTGTCTTCGACCAAACCGAAATGCAAAATCTAACCCCACATGTTTGTAAGGCAATCGTTATAGACAAAGAACACAACGGTCAAAAATTATATGAAACCCAACCAGGATTTTGGTCAACAAATAACTCCCTAAGCGTAGAATACACATGGTGTTGTACAGACCATTGTACCTTGGTGACTAACGTCATCATAGAAATAGGACAAATAGCATCTTGGAATGGAAAATCTATGACAGGTACATTAGGCGACCTAGGGTCATGCAAACCGAGATCAGCTCATTGTGTCACAGCCGACGGATCCATTATCTGGAACGAAACAGCATTTGAAAACTTATGCCCCTTCGAACACAAAAATACACATCCCATAAAACTCACGCCAACCCACATGATAATAGAAGAGCTACAAGGTGCATTTTCGGTTAAAAACACACTCTTTTCAAACCCCAACTGCCCAGAAATCCAAGACAGCATTCTAACCGAACAAGGCATTATTGTACAATTAGACAAAAGCACACCACATCGTAACACATTTTTAACCCCAAAAACCAACGAAACTCGTACTACACTATACGATTTTGATGATTTTGAACCCATCAATGCAAAACTAAACTATCTAGCAGACAAAATACAGGAATTCGAAATTCAAAATTTCAAAAATGTATGGAATGAATTATGCAGACAGGCACAGCAACACCTTGATCTCCTATGGCAAATTTTACGTCTTGATGCAACCCTTGGAGCACATGCATTCCTACAGCGAACGGACATCATAGCAGAATTCACAGGGGAAGCCCTCACAGTCTGGCCCTGCAAGCAAGTAAACGCATCCAAAGTCTTTTACAACCACAAAATCAACCAAACATGCTACAAACTTTTGCCCATCCTCGTAGGAACTGAACTCATGTTTTCAAATCGAGGAGGCAACGATTTGACCCCTTTTTCACAAACTGTTGACTGCCATCACATGCATGTAGCCCTTTACAAACAGAATAATACATGGGTCAGTGAAACCGGATCCCCGCATGTCACAAATTTACCCTTAGAAATCGTCTGGAACCAAAATTTCTCCCTTTTTCATTTTAATACACCCGCCATTTTTCATGATCAACTTGCAACCATTTCAACCAACTTACTCTTTTTGAAACAATACATTTACAAAACTCACACACTCGAAAACATTGTCAAAAAACTCGTCAATTACACCGCCCAAATGTCTCTCAATTCCGATACAGTTTACAACATGATCTCAGGCACTGGCCAAGCACTCGGAAATACACTCTCTGGCGCCGGTCAAGGCATAGAACATGTAATAACCGGTACCACCCAAAGTCTCACAGACGGATTAAACAATTTACTCAAAGGACCCTGCAAATCATTATTAATCTAGCCGTTATTACTGTAGTTATTGCAGGCTTCTTTTATTCATTTCTCGTTCTTCGAAAATATTTCCCCTCCCCAAAGCATCAAGTCACACATGAACATGCACACGAAATACCATCAAACAACAGACATTTACATGAGACCATACCCCCATCATTCGGCCATGCTCTCTTAGAATTAGCTAATCGTCGTGGGGCACAAACACAGCAGAAATACGTCCTTGTCGATATTGATACCCCCTGAACTCCTGCAATCCAACTCATTAATCAAATTCACCAATCTGCATCAAACAAGCCACCCCAAAACGTACCTGAGAAACATACCCCTCATATTCCCATCACACTTAACGGCAAATTAATGACAAAAGGCATGATTGACACTGGTGCAGTTTACTCACTCATTGATTCCCGAATCGCTCAAATCCTACAGTTAGACATGAAACCCCCGTTAGTCCAAGCAAAAGCCGCAAATAATCTTCCGATTCACTTTGTAGGGACCACTTTTGTCACAGTGACAGCCCAAACAATCCAGGAAACAATCATGGTCCATGTCCAAAAAGATTGCACAGCAGACATCCTTCTAGGCAGAAACTTTCTCAGTCGATTTTCGGAATACACTATCAACAATCAAAAATCACAGGTCTAATTTGGCAATGTTATACTACCCTGTGATGGCCTAGAATATAGCCCTCTTTCAACTCGTGGTGGAACTTATTTGGATGAGAAATTAGAATTACCACCCTGTACAGTAACCGAATTTACTGTCCCATTGCCCAAATCGTACCTACAAGTTAAACAGCTTGAATTCACCCCGAAACCCAAACAGAACCCTAAAGTCCATTTCGCAGCTTGTATATCTGAGAATCAAAACAGTCGCATACGCATATCGGTCCTAAACACACAAGAAACAGCCCAAATTCTTTACCCTGGAACATGCATTGGTACAGTCTCCTGTTACATCCCGAAACAAAATACTCCCGCTAACGTAACCCCTTCCACGCAAAACCAGCCCAACCGTTTTGATACATTCACATGGTTAAAAGAAAATGTTAATTTAACCTCCAGTGACCTCACAGAAGCAGAAAAAACGCAACTCCTATGCACCCTATCGAAGTACCCTACATTATATGCTAAATCCAAAATGGACGTAGGCAGAACCACCCTCGTTTCACATACAATTGACACCAATGGCTCCCAACCCGTATGTAGACAACTTTATCGGACTTCCCCAAAAGAAAAGCAAATCATACAAGCAGAAGTTGAGCAACACGCAGCAGCAGGTGTCATAAGCCAAAGCAATTCCCCATGGTGTACCAACACAGTTTTAGTCCCCAAAAAAGATGGAGGCCATTGTTTATGCATTGATTTTAGAGGCCTCAACAAAGTCACCAAAAAAGATACCTACCCCTTACCCCGTATAGACGAAATTCTAGACACCCACCGTGGAATGAAATATTTCACCTCCTTTGACCAATCCAATGCATACTATTCCATTCCCATAGCACAAGCAGACAGAGAAAAAACGGCCTTTAATTGCTCAGCTGGCCAGTATCAATTCAATTACCTCCCCTTTGGACTCACCAATGCCCCAGCCACATTCCAAAGGTTAATGGATGTTATTCTTTCGGGTCTGCAATGGAACACATGCCTTGTATATCTCGATGATGTTTTGGTATTTGCAGACTCCCATGCCCAGATGCTGGAACGTTTAGACACTATTCTTGCCCGATTCTCACAAGCAGGCCTTAAGCTAAACATACAAAAATGCAAATTCTGCCAGCCCCAAGTCCAATACTTAGGCCACGTCATTTCTCAGCAAGGCATTTCACCAGATCCCCATAAGGTACAGGCCATTTATGACATACCCACACCCAAAAGCTCAAAAGAAGTTAAGTCATTCCTTGGCCTACCCTCATATTATCGCAGATTCATCCCAAATTACTCCCAAGTTTCTAGCCCACTCACATCGCTACTCGAAAAGAATTCCGAATTTTCCTGGGGCCCTGAACAGCAAAATGCATTCACTAAGCTAAAAGAATTACTCATTCATGCCCCAATACTGCAGCACCCCGATTTCACAAAACCCTTTATTCTGCAAACCGACGCCTCAAAACTCGGAATCGGCGCCATTCTCAGTCAGCTAGATAGTAAAGGTCAGGATCGCCCCATTGCTTTTGGGAGCTGCACATTGAAACCTGCAGAACGCAACTACCCAATCACTGAGTTGGAAACCCTTGCAGTAGTCGAATTTGTCAAGTATTTCCGCCCCTATCTTTTCCAGCAACATGTTATTGTACACACTGACCACACAGCAGTTCAGGCAGTCTTACAAAAGGAAAACCCGTCCCCTCGCATTGCCCGTTGGGGATTAGCCCTCTCTGGTATTCAACTCGACATTCGACCTAAGAAAGGCACTGCTAACCACAACGCAGATGCAGTTTCTCGATTCCCCTCACAGAGAGCAAAACAATCCTTTGATATTGAGCAATTAGAAACCCGCCCCGAAATATCCACTATCAATTCGATTTTGGAAGCTGAAGCAACTGAACAAGAAGAGCAACAGAAAAATTTCGCCGAACTCCAACGCACTGACCCAACTGTCAAGAGTATTTTAGCAAAAATCGCCCAAAAACACCCCCTTACCCTTATCAAATTCGCATTGCATCAAAACATTCTCTTACGTATAGTCGACAGACAGGCAAAACTATACATTCCCAAGTCGCAAGTCCAGCATCTCATCGCCTCACATCATGACAGCAAATTCACAGGTCATTTTGCGGCCAGGAAAACTTTACACTTGCTCAGACAGAAATATTTTTGGCCCCAAATGAGCCATGATATCAAACGTTACTGCAAAACTTGCCACCCATGCCAGACACAGAAAGCTCTTAGGCACAAAGTGCATGCAAACTTGGTACCAATTCAGCCGACTGGCCCCTTTGATAGAGTCGGTGTTGATTGCATGGGACCGTTACCCCTCACAGAAGACGGCAACCGATTCATTGTTGTTTTCATCGATTATTTCACAAAGTATGTAGAGGCATTCCCGACCCCTGACATCACTGCAGCCACTATTGCCAAGTTATTCGTAACCAAAATTGTTTGCCGTCATGGGTCCCCAAAAATCATCCATTGTGATCGTGGCACTGATTTCGTATCCGATCTTTTCTCACGGATCACCAGTTTATGCAATACTCAGAAAATTCACACCTCGCCATATCATCCCATTGCCAATGGGGAAGTTGAGCGTTGCAACCAAACCTTAGCCACCCGTATCCGCATGTACATCAATTCAAATCACACTGATTGGGATACTTATCTCCCGTACCCCGTTTTTTCGATCAACATTCATAAAAATGATAGCACTTCGTATCCCCCATTTGAATTACTCCATGGTAGGCAAGCTAATCTGCCGTCAGACGCAGCCTTAAACTTTTTCCCCACGTCCTACATGGTTGATCTAGACGATTACGCCCTTCGTGTAAAATCGCATTTTACAGAAGCACTCTCAACCGTGCAGAAAAGTTTGCAAAAAGCCCAAGCCCACTATACCCGTCAGTATAACAAGCATGCTCAGAACATACATTACAAGGCAGGTGATCTTATTCTCTACAAAAATCACTCCTGTAAACAAGGACTGACTCCCAAATTCCTCCCACGCCAAAACGGACCCTATACAGTTACAAATTTCATGTACCCCAACGTTACCCTCAAACACCCCCGTAAGAATATTACATTCACAGTGCATGCAAACGAGACAACCCCTTTCTACCCTCGGAAAGCAACTATCGAATCTATCCCCACCCCTCCTCAACCTCGAAAGCCTTGAACGAGGACGTTCAACTCCGGAAGGAGGGAAATGTAATGTACCTGCTAAAGCAGTACTGTAAATATGTAGCATACTGTATGTAATAGACATTTATTAGATATTATTTTATTTTCACATTTTATCGTCTCAAGGATGTCTGGGATTCACACCCAAACATTCCTACAAAATTATGTGAAGTACTTTATTTTGATCCGTTCACACCCCGGTAGCCCAATTAACATGCCCTAATTAATTTGCACAAACGGCAGCTGTTCCCCTAGAACCTACACTAAACTACACATTCCACAGCTACCGTAATCCCCCGTAAAAATCGTAAACAACACCTGCACACAGTAAAATACGTAGAAGCCCCGCCGTACAGTAGTCTCAAGTGTAACAGTAGCGGCGGCCCCACAAAACATGTGTATACAGAGAAACCGATACAGGAAGCATGCACAGAAGCACAGAGGTGTGGCCAAGCCCACCGTAGAAAGCAAGTGAAGCACAGAAAGCATACAGTACCAGAAAAGCATTAGAGAGGCGTAATTAAGAAAGCATAAAAAGCGTAGCAGGAAACGACGATTGGCGGAAGAAGATGGACAGAAGCTCGACCTCCCGCGACGCCCAGGGAGTGGCCGAGATTGCCGTATAAAAGAAGAAGCAAAGCGTGATTTGATCATTCTTATTTCTTGTGGTTTTTCCGTTTTGCCTTCCGCGCTCACCCCGTCTTTATACATTTGCAAGTGGCCGACTATTCGAAAGCAACTTAAACCGAGGCCCCCGTTCGTATTATAAATCGAAGCGCGTTTTTATTTGTCGACGTTCAAGCGACCGTCGATTACCCGTTGTTGTGTTGTAACCGTACGCCCGCGCCGCCCCCGTTTTTGTATTCGACGTTCAAGCGACCGTCAATTGTTCGTATATTATCCCCCCGTATTTGTAATCGTATGCCCGCGCCCCCGTCCCGTTAATTGTCCCCGCCGTATCGACCGATTGGTTAGAAGTAAAGTACCTCACACAAATCTGGTCGTTACATATTTTGGTGACCGTACTGTTACGTTAACCACTGGAACTCCCTGCCCCCAATTAGGTGTACTCTTATCCGGGCATTTAGAAGCATTAGATAATACAGTAGTAATCATTTCCTACAGTAAGACAGTACTCGTAGAAAGCAAACTGGAAATCCCCTCTAATGAAACATTAAGCGATACATTTAAACGAATACAGCGAGAAGCAAAAATTGAAGCATTTAAGCAGAAATCCCATCGTAAACCAAGAATGACCCACCAAACGCAAGATCATTTAGGAGAAATCGTTAGAGAGCAGATAAACGATTTATTTTCAGAACATTTTCGTACCCTACGCACACAATTGAATCAGAATACAGTAAACCCTACCCTAATAGACGATCTAAGAACAGCAAACATGGGTAATAACATGGCAAACAATTTCTACGCAAAATCTACAGTATTCACGGGTGGCGTGACCCAACATTGTGGTGAATGGAACAAAGGATTAGAACAATTCATGGCACTCCAAGGCATGAAAGATACAGACGTACAGTTAAAGTTGGCATGTTTAGAAATTCATTTAGATGGAGCCGCGTTGGCAAAATTCAAAAGTTTAGCAAATTCCGAAAACCCTCCCCACACATACGAGCAGTATAAAGTCGCATTACAGGCATTTTTCCCAAACAATAGAGATAATGAGCTACATCAACAATTCTTACGCGAAAGAAAACAAAAGCGTTCAGAAACAGTAACGGAATTCTTATTTGACTTAGAACATCTCGCAACCCTCGCCTACCCTAACTTTAACACAGACGCATGAGAAATGATCATAAAACCCCTCTTTGTAGAAGGCATGCAAAACGAAATCAGGGAAGCAATTAAGTATAGAAGGTTCGCAACTTTAAAAGAAATGTCAGACGAAGCAGCTTACATTAAACAGCAAATTCTTAGAAATGAGTTAAAGTCTAACGCCCTTCCCTTCATACCCCCAAAACCGGAACCCATCTTTTCCCTCACCAAAAACACAGACCAACAGGATCTTTTGCATCAGTTAGAACAACAAGTAAAAGATTTACAGTTGCAGATTAAACAAAAACCTCAACCCCCACAACAAAGTAGCTACAACAATTTCAGTAACAATACTTTCAGCAGAAATAATGCTTACAGGAACAATACCACCCCCAGGCAACCCACATGCTTCCAGTGTGGACAAATCGGACACGTAGCTCGCAATTGTAAATCAGTAGGCACCCGAAAATCATGTGAAATCTGTTTCCATAATAATCACAGTACACGTGATTGTAAAAGCCGATGCATCCACTGCTCCCAAACAGGACATAGATCAGATAACTGCCTTTCAAAACCCTACTCCAATTTTCAATGTTTTCTATGCAAGCAGAGAGGTCATACAAGCAGGTATTGTCCAAATCAGCAGAGTCGTAATATTCAAAATTGCATTGAGTACAGGCAACCCCAACCCCTCATGGACATTGACGACTCCGCATTTTACTCAAAATTACCCGCCATAACTAACGGCCCTCAGACTACTTTAGGAACTATCATGCCCAACACCCACCGCCGTAGTGACGAATACGTCCTTGATCTGGACGTACCCGATTGGTGCGCCATGTCACCACCCCCCACGCCTGAAGCCGCAAAAATCGAAAAATCGCTGCCCACCATCCCCGTAGGCTACAAGATCCCCCGAAAGCAAGACACTAGGCCGCCCACCACCCCGGAAACCCCGTCGAAAACAGGCCGCAACTTGTTATCCCTTCTCCATGGCCTGACCCCTGAACCCTACCAATTTGGCCCCCGCCAAACATTGCTACCGACCCCCGCAAGTAAGCAAGTCCAAACCCCATCCCATAACTCAACTTCTAAAGTTTTACAGAATGTTCAGATTTCAAACCGGCCACCCCCCCCCCCAGCTCAAAATCGCAAAACGACAACACCAAAAGCCCCAACACCAAACCGACCACAAAGAAAACATACAGTGCCCCGCTGCCTCCACTAAAACATTCTATTGGCCGATGTTTTGTATTTTTCTTTGTATAATAATCCCCACATCGTGTAGTGCCCAATTTCAGATGTGTGGAACTTCATTGAGCGGTCACTCAGTCAGCATACCAAAACTTGTATCATGCATGCCCCCTTCCACAGTAGACAAACCCATACAAACATTCGGAAAAATCTATATCCCCTCCACTAAGCCCCACATTACAGACGCATACAAATGCAGTGTTCGCAAACGCAAAATTTGTACTAATACAGGATTTTTGGATCAAAAGGTATTGTCTTCGACCAAACCGAAATGCAAAATCTAACCCCACATGTTTGTAAGGCAATCGTTATAGACAAAGAACACAACGGTCAAAAATTATATGAAACCCAACCAGGATTTTGGTCAACAAATAACTCCCTAAGCGTAGAATACACATGGTGTTGTACAGACCATTGTACCTTGGTGACTAACGTCATCATAGAAATAGGACAAATAGCATCTTGGAATGGAAAATCTATGACAGGTACATTAGGCGACCTAGGGTCATGCAAACCGAGATCAGCTCATTGTGTCACAGCCGACGGATCCATTATCTGGAACGAAACAGCATTTGAAAACTTATGCCCCTTCGAACACAAAAATACACATCCCATAAAACTCACGCCAACCCACATGATAATAGAAGAGCTACAAGGTGCATTTTCGGTTAAAAACACACTCTTTTCAAACCCCAACTGCCCAGAAATCCAAGACAGCATTCTAACCGAACAAGGCATTATTGTACAATTAGACAAAAGCACACCACATCGTAACACATTTTTAACCCCAAAAACCAACGAAACTCGTACTACACTATACGATTTTGATGATTTTGAACCCATCAATGCAAAACTAAACTATCTAGCAGACAAAATACAGGAATTCGAAATTCAAAATTTCAAAAATGTATGGAATGAATTATGCAGACAGGCACAGCAACACCTTGATCTCCTATGGCAAATTTTACGTCTTGATGCAACCCTTGGAGCACATGCATTCCTACAGCGAACGGACATCATAGCAGAATTCACAGGGGAAGCCCTCACAGTCTGGCCCTGCAAGCAAGTAAACGCATCCAAAGTCTTTTACAACCACAAAATCAACCAAACATGCTACAAACTTTTGCCCATCCTCGTAGGAACTGAACTCATGTTTTCAAATCGAGGAGGCAACGATTTGACCCCTTTTTCACAAACTGTTGACTGCCATCACATGCATGTAGCCCTTTACAAACAGAATAATACATGGGTCAGTGAAACCGGATCCCCGCATGTCACAAATTTACCCTTAGAAATCGTCTGGAACCAAAATTTCTCCCTTTTTCATTTTAATACACCCGCCATTTTTCATGATCAACTTGCAACCATTTCAACCAACTTACTCTTTTTGAAACAATACATTTACAAAACTCACACACTCGAAAACATTGTCAAAAAACTCGTCAATTACACCGCCCAAATGTCTCTCAATTCCGATACAGTTTACAACATGATCTCAGGCACTGGCCAAGCACTCGGAAATACACTCTCTGGCGCCGGTCAAGGCATAGAACATGTAATAACCGGTACCACCCAAAGTCTCACAGACGGATTAAACAATTTACTCAAAGGACCCTGCAAATCATTATTAATCTAGCCGTTATTACTGTAGTTATTGCAGGCTTCTTTTATTCATTTCTCGTTCTTCGAAAATATTTCCCCTCCCCAAAGCATCAAGTCACACATGAACATGCACACGAAATACCATCAAACAACAGACATTTACATGAGACCATACCCCCATCATTCGGCCATGCTCTCTTAGAATTAGCTAATCGTCGTGGGGCACAAACACAGCAGAAATACGTCCTTGTCGATATTGATACCCCCTGAACTCCTGCAATCCAACTCATTAATCAAATTCACCAATCTGCATCAAACAAGCCACCCCAAAACGTACCTGAGAAACATACCCCTCATATTCCCATCACACTTAACGGCAAATTAATGACAAAAGGCATGATTGACACTGGTGCAGTTTACTCACTCATTGATTCCCGAATCGCTCAAATCCTACAGTTAGACATGAAACCCCCGTTAGTCCAAGCAAAAGCCGCAAATAATCTTCCGATTCACTTTGTAGGGACCACTTTTGTCACAGTGACAGCCCAAACAATCCAGGAAACAATCATGGTCCATGTCCAAAAAGATTGCACAGCAGACATCCTTCTAGGCAGAAACTTTCTCAGTCGATTTTCGGAATACACTATCAACAATCAAAAATCACAGGTCTAATTTGGCAATGTTATACTACCCTGTGATGGCCTAGAATATAGCCCTCTTTCAACTCGTGGTGGAACTTATTTGGATGAGAAATTAGAATTACCACCCTGTACAGTAACCGAATTTACTGTCCCATTGCCCAAATCGTACCTACAAGTTAAACAGCTTGAATTCACCCCGAAACCCAAACAGAACCCTAAAGTCCATTTCGCAGCTTGTATATCTGAGAATCAAAACAGTCGCATACGCATATCGGTCCTAAACACACAAGAAACAGCCCAAATTCTTTACCCTGGAACATGCATTGGTACAGTCTCCTGTTACATCCCGAAACAAAATACTCCCGCTAACGTAACCCCTTCCACGCAAAACCAGCCCAACTGTTTTGATACATTCACATGGTTAAAAGAAAATGTTAATTTAACCTCCAGTGACCTCACAGAAGCAGAAAAAACGCAACTCCTATGCACCCTATCGAAGTACCCTACATTATATGCTAAATCCAAAATGGACGTAGGCAGAACCACCCTCGTTTCACATACAATTGACACCAATGGCTCCCAACCCGTATGTAGACAACTTTATCGGACTTCCCCAAAAGAAAAGCAAATCATACAAGCAGAAGTTGAGCAACACGCAGCAGCAGGTGTCATAAGCCAAAGCAATTCCCCATGGTGTACCAACACAGTTTTAGTCCCCAAAAAAGATGGAGGCCATTGTTTATGCATTGATTTTAGAGGCCTCAACAAAGTCACCAAAAAAGATACCTACCCCTTACCCCGTATAGACGAAATTCTAGACACCCACCGTGGAATGAAATATTTCACCTCCTTTGACCAATCCAATGCATACTATTCCATTCCCATAGCACAAGCAGACAGAGAAAAAACGGCCTTTAATTGCTCAGCTGGCCAGTATCAATTCAATTACCTCCCCTTTGGACTCACCAATGCCCCAGCCACATTCCAAAGGTTAATGGATGTTATTCTTTCGGGTCTGCAATGGAACACATGCCTTGTATATCTCGATGATGTTTTGGTATTTGCAGACTCCCATGCCCAGATGCTGGAACGTTTAGACACTATTCTTGCCCGATTCTCACAAGCAGGCCTTAAGCTAAACATACAAAAATGCAAATTCTGCCAGCCCCAAGTCCAATACTTAGGCCACGTCATTTCTCAGCAAGGCATTTCACCAGATCCCCATAAGGTACAGGCCATTTATGACATACCCACACCCAAAAGCTCAAAAGAAGTTAAGTCATTCCTTGGCCTACCCTCATATTATCGCAGATTCATCCCAAATTACTCCCAAGTTTCTAGCCCACTCACATCGCTACTCGAAAAGAATTCCGAATTTTCCTGGGGCCCTGAACAGCAAAATGCATTCACTAAGCTAAAAGAATTACTCATTCATGCCCCAATACTGCAGCACCCCGATTTCACAAAACCCTTTATTCTGCAAACCGACGCCTCAAAACTCGGAATCGGCGCCATTCTCAGTCAGCTAGATAGTAAAGGTCAGGATCGCCCCATTGCTTTTGGGAGCTGCACATTGAAACCTGCAGAACGCAACTACCCAATCACTGAGTTGGAAACCCTTGCAGTAGTCGAATTTGTCAAGTATTTCCGCCCCTATCTTTTCCAGCAACATGTTATTGTACACACTGACCACACAGCAGTTCAGGCAGTCTTACAAAAGGAAAACCCGTCCCCTCGCATTGCCCGTTGGGGATTAGCCCTCTCTGGTATTCAACTCGACATTCGACCTAAGAAAGGCACTGCTAACCACAACGCAGATGCAGTTTCTCGATTCCCCTCACAGAGAGCAAAACAATCCTTTGATATTGAGCAATTAGAAACCCGCCCCGAAATATCCACTATCAATTCGATTTTGGAAGCTGAAGCAACTGAACAAGAAGAGCAACAGAAAAATTTCGCCGAACTCCAACGCACTGACCCAACTGTCAAGAGTATTTTAGCAAAAATCGCCCAAAAACACCCCCTTACCCTTATCAAATTCGCATTGCATCAAAACATTCTCTTACGTATAGTCGACAGACAGGCAAAACTATACATTCCCAAGTCGCAAGTCCAGCATCTCATCGCCTCACATCATGACAGCAAATTCACAGGTCATTTTGCGGCCAGGAAAACTTTACACTTGCTCAGACAGAAATATTTTTGGCCCCAAATGAGCCATGATATCAAACGTTACTGCAAAACTTGCCACCCATGCCAGACACAGAAAGCTCTTAGGCACAAAGTGCATGCAAACTTGGTACCAATTCAGCCGACTGGCCCCTTTGATAGAGTCGGTGTTGATTGCATGGGACCGTTACCCCTCACAGAAGACGGCAACCGATTCATTGTTGTTTTCATCGATTATTTCACAAAGTATGTAGAGGCATTCCCGACCCCTGACATCACTGCAGCCACTATTGCCAAGTTATTCGTAACCAAAATTGTTTGCCGTCATGGGTCCCCAAAAATCATCCATTGTGATCGTGGCACTGATTTCGTATCCGATCTTTTCTCACGGATCACCAGTTTATGCAATACTCAGAAAATTCACACCTCGCCATATCATCCCATTGCCAATGGGGAAGTTGAGCGTTGCAACCAAACCTTAGCCACCCGTATCCGCATGTACATCAATTCAAATCACACTGATTGGGATACTTATCTCCCGTACCCCGTTTTTTCGATCAACATTCATAAAAATGATAGCACTTCGTATCCCCCATTTGAATTACTCCATGGTAGGCAAGCTAATCTGCCGTCAGACGCAGCCTTAAACTTTTTCCCCACGTCCTACATGGTTGATCTAGACGATTACGCCCTTCGTGTAAAATCGCATTTTACAGAAGCACTCTCAACCGTGCAGAAAAGTTTGCAAAAAGCCCAAGCCCACTATACCCGTCAGTATAACAAGCATGCTCAGAACATACATTACAAGGCAGGTGATCTTATTCTCTACAAAAATCACTCCTGTAAACAAGGACTGACTCCCAAATTCCTCCCACGCCAAAACGGACCCTATACAGTTACAAATTTCATGTACCCCAACGTTACCCTCAAACACCCCCGTAAGAATATTACATTCACAGTGCATGCAAACGAGACAACCCCTTTCTACCCTCGGAAAGCAACTATCGAATCTATCCCCACCCCTCCTCAACCTCGAAAGCCTTGAACGAGGACGTTCAACTCCGGAAGGAGGGAAATGTAATGTACCTGCTAAAGCAGTACTGTAAATATGTAGCATACTGTATGTAATAGACATTTATTAGATATTATTTTATTTTCACATTTTATCGTCTCAAGGATGTCTGGGATTCACACCCAAACATTCCTACAAAATTATGTGAAGTACTTTATTTTGATCCGTTCACACCCCGGTAGCCCAATTAACATGCCCTAATTAATTTGCACAAACGGCAGCTGTTCCCCTAGAACCTACACTAAACTACACATTCCACAGCTACCGTAATCCCCCGTAAAAATCGTAAACAACACCTGCACACAGTAAAATACGTAGAAGCCCCGCCGTACAGTAGTCTCAAGTGTAACAGTAGCGGCGGCCCCACAAAACATGTGTATACAGAGAAACCGATACAGGAAGCATGCACAGAAGCACAGAGGTGTGGCCAAGCCCACCGTAGAAAGCAAGTGAAGCACAGAAAGCATACAGTACCAGAAAAGCATTAGAGAGGCGTAATTAAGAAAGCATAAAAAGCGTAGCAGGAAACGACGATTGGCGGAAGAAGATGGACAGAAGCTCGACCTCCCGCGACGCCCAGGGAGTGGCCGAGATCGCCGTATAAAAGAAGAAGCAAAGCGTGATTTGATCATTCTTATTTCTTGTGGTTTTTCCGTTTTGCCTTCCACGCTCGCCCTGTCTTTATACATTTGCAAGCGGCCGACTATTCGAAAGCAACTTAAACCGAGGCCCCCGTTCGTATTATAAATCGAAGCGCGTTTTTATTTGTCGACGTTCAAGCGACCGTCGATTACCCGTTGTTGTGTTGTAACCGTACGCCCGCGCCGCCCCCGTTTTTGTATTCGACGTTCAAGCGACCGTCGATTGTTCGTATATTATCGCCCCGTATTTGTAATCGTACGCCCGCGCCCCCATCCCGTTAATTGTCCCCGCCGTATCGACCGATTGGTTAGAAGTAAAGTACCTCACACAAATCTGGTCGTTACAGTAGTATTTCAGATTTTCACGATTTCCTGCTAGACAATATATCACATAGGACTGGAAGTTTGTGAGCTTGCTGTCCTAACCTTTAACAATTTTTCGAGTGAAAACTTTTATGGTAAAGAGCAGTATTTCAACGATTTTGATAACAGTGCTGATTTGTGTCTCTTCTCGATTTGGAAGCATTTTATAAAAAACAGACTATAGTGCCTAATCGTCTAGCCTCCTTTGTGGAAATAACTGCAAAACAACGATTTCAACTCAGAGGAAACTAATCATCAGTTCACATAATGTACCCATGGTTGACCCATTGTTCATCAAATTCAATTTCGACTGCTGTCTTTTTCCTTCCAGTTAGAAGAGAGACTCTCATCATATCTGATCGTGATCCTCCAAAGACTTTCCATATTATGTTTAAAATCAAAGCCCTGCAGACTTTTATAATCTCCAAGAACATGTTCAACGCCCAAGATAATAAGAATTACCATCGAAATGAACTTTTCGTTCCAAAATCGAAACTCTTGCTGCAACATATGCAGGATATTTCACTACTGAGAGCCTTCATTCCAACAGGAACGAGAGCCAATAGTACGCTGTTTACATCCTGTAGCTTATCTAAGTGATGCTCGATATCAACATACATATGGAGCTGAAATCGTTTAATGATTCAAAAACGTCTCAAGAGAGTGAAATTGTAGTATTCAAGAATGATAGTGTCACACTATTACCAAAAGCTTGAACATCCGCCAAATCCTCCTGACTCAATCAATAGTTTATTGATATATAAAAGCAACCTGACTTCCGTGTCATTTCTGGAATACGAAATTGACTGAAATTCTAAATCAAGACTATTTCTCTCCTACTGTTTCAGTTTTTTCTTCATTTGCGAATCTATCGGCGATTTTCTAAACAGTATATGACTCCCTAAGACCCCTGCTCGAGCAAAATTCAAACTGATACAACACCATATGTAAAATTTTAAGACTTTGACTCTCTAAAGCGCGCCAGAAGACCCTTTTTGTTCTTGATGACCAAATTTTTCTTCCAGCTTAGCTGAACAGAAATCTCTACGTGCAAATAAGAAAAAAATATGCCTCAATTCTATCAAAACTTGGCGTCTGTTCAAACTACAAAAAACATCCAGTGTGCATGTGTATGTGATCGGCATGTGTCGAAGAAAATCTCGATTTGCTTTTTCCGACGTGTTTTGCGTCGTGGTTTTTGAACCGACGAGAAATTTAGATCTCAAATTATTGAAAATTTAATTTTTCGTTAATTTTTTTCCGAATCTTTGATTTTGGGATCCCTTTTTCGAAATTTTGTGACCAGAATGTCGAACATTTTCATCTGAAATTCTGTCGATCGAAAAGTTTTGTCACAACACACAGAAAATTTTCCAAAAATAAGACAATTATACAAGGATTTTGTAATAGTTAGTTTTTTTCTTAAAAATGGCTAAAGCAACATTTTTTTATTCTCTGGCTTGGAAAATATAGTAATCAGTTCACTCCTGATGATAGCAACACTTGACTGGTTCTCCATGCTCGGCTTCGAGTGTTGTACATTTTCTTTCCACTTGCAAAGATTTCAAAAGCCCTATAGTGTCTGATTGTCATCGTTCAAACACTTTCAACGCTATTTTTAGAGTATACTCACTGATCATTTTTATCGCCTCCAAGTACATTTTCGATGCCCAATATGAGAATTATCACCAGCAATACGAACATTTCCTTCCAAATTGGAAATTCCCGGTGTACCAGATCCTTCGGTATTTCACAACTGAAAGCTGTCATTCCAACAGGAACAAGAGCAATATGCTAATATAAAGATATCTACATTTCTTGGCTTACATAATCAATGTTCAACGGTAGCATAAATTTGAAGCTAAAATCAGCATATCCAGTCCAACGAAATATTATTCAAAAAACGTTCCGAGCAAGGTGGAATTGTTGAATTGGAAAGATGACAGTGTCAAACTATTACGAAAAGACTGAACATCGGTGAAAATCTATTGACGTTGTCCTGAGTTTCATGATATATGTATGTGTCGAGGAATTTTTCTAGTTGCTCCTATGAGGAAAACCAGGAAAAGCTTCGCATAAAAAATATTTTTGCAGGGACACATGAAGTTGATTTTAAAAAATTGATGAAGTTACAAGAGGTAATTGCTAAGTTTGTTTGGAGGCAGATTAACTAATGCAACTTTTTTTCAGCAGTAACTGTAGGCAACTGATATACACCATGTCCCGACAATTGAGCGCCGGAAAATTGAGCGTCGACAATTGAGCGCCGACAACTGAGCGCCAGACAACTGAGCGCCATGACAACTGAGCGCCGACAACTGAGCGCCAACAACTGAGCACCAACAACTGAGCGCCGACAACTGAACGCCCACAACTGAGCGCTGACAACTGAGCGCCAACAACTGAGCGCCGAGACAACTGAGCACCGACAACTGAGCGCCGAGACAGCTGAGCGCCAGACAACTGAGCGCTGACAACTGAGCGCCAACAACTGAGCGCCGAGACAACTGAGCACCGACAACTGAGCGCCGAGACAGCTGAGCGCCAGACAACTGAGAGCCAGATAACTGAGCGCCGACCACTGAGCGCCGACAACTGACCCCCGACTATTTAATGTCAGATAAATAACCCAATCAGTTTGAAGTAACTTTTTTGCATTTAGGCTTAGGCTTAGGTTTAGGCTTAGACTTAGGCTTAGGCTTAGGCTTAGGCTTAGGCTTAGGCTTAGGCTTAGGCTTAAGCTTAGGCTTAGGCTTGGGCTTAGGCTTAGGCTTAGGCTTAGGCTTAGGCTTAGGCTTAGGCCTAGGCTTAGGCTTAGGCTTAGGCTTAGGCTTAGGGTTAGGCTTGGACTTAGGCTTAGGGGCTTAGGCTTAGGGGCTTAAGCTTAGGGGCATAGGCTTAGGGGCTTAGGCTTAGGCTTAGGGGCTTAGGCTTAGGCTTAGGCTTCGTCATACGAATCAAAAATGACCATATTTGTTTGATTCATAATATTAGACGTATGGACATATATACATTACGGTAGATAATCATTACGGTAGATAATCACTGAAATGCTAGTATTCCCTAGCGCTCAGTAAATGAAAAAAACGCTCAATTTTAATGCATTAAATAGTCAGTGCTCAGTTGTCGGCACTCAAATGTCTGGCGCTCAGTTGTCGGCGCTCGTCTGCCGCTCAGTTGTCACGGCGCTCAATTGTCACAGTGCTCAGTTGTCTGGTGCTCAGTTGTCCGTGCTCAGTTGTCCGCAATCAGTTTTCGGCGCTCAGTTGTCACAGTGCTCAATTGTCCGGCGCTCAATTGTCCAGCGCTCAATTGTCAGTGCACCGATATACACTTATCAGAAGCTGATAAGGAGTGCTCTGAAGATTTCAAGTCCTTCAAGCAATCTGACTTTTGTATAATTTTAAGTACCTAAAATTGACTGGGATTCTATATCAAAAACCACATCAAGCAGGTTTGCTATGCTCAATAGTTTTTTTAATTTTTATTTTTTTCGCCTAATGTTTCAAGTTTTCCCGTCTCCTTTTCCATAACCTGAAGTATGGGTTAGGATTATCCACAAATAATGATGACAATCGGACAATCTAGAGTTGGAATACCTGACTTGTTTAGTGGGATAGTTCAGGTTTCGTCTTCCGTGACAGAGTATTTGATTATGAGAAGTAGTAAGGATACAGGGTAAACTGTTCAGTTTCAAAAAGTGATTCTCATGTCTGTTGGTGAATCTAGAGTGTTTACGATGTCACGTCTGGGTGGCGACCCATCTTTACACTTGTGTAATGCAAAAAGTACCCACAGTCAGTGAAAGGATAAAATGTGTGATAAGGCATAAACGGTACAAAGTGCCTGCTAAATGATAGCCTAAGCCTAAAGCCCAATTCAGAAGTGCAATCGCCGACGGTCGGCGATAAAAATCCTAGGATTTTTTCACTTAAGCTTGAAGGGCCATTTATATTTGATTTTTCGACGGAACGGATCGCCAATAGCCTGAAACGTTCAGCCTGAAAATCTACTGTTGATCGGAAAGTATAACAGCAATATTGTAGAAAATGACCGACAGTAACGTCCAACCGAACCGAAGGGAACAAAAATTTACCTTTCCTTCGATAACGTTGTGTCGTTTGTCTGTGCCTGAGTCGATATCCCAAGTCTGAGTCCAAGCCTATGCGGGAGCCAGGTTCATGCTGTTGCCTCAAGTTATGCGTCATAACCACTTACTGTAGGTACCTTTTGTATCTTTTGCATTACACACGTTATATAAGATGGGTATCCACCAGGCGCACTAATGCCATTAATTGTTGTGCTATGTCGCTTTCACTTCTTTTTGTATCCGAAGATTGTGAATTAGGATATTTTTGTTTGTGAGTTTTTGTATAATAAATATGAAATCAAAATGTGTGATTTAGCTTCAGTCAAACTGATCGGAGATCAGCGTGGGTAATAGTAAAAAACCCCAGTAGGTAGCGCAGTGCATTCTGAGTTTTGGCATCCAAAAAAGTTCAAATGATTGAGGAATGTTCGATTGACACGTGATCTTTAGCTCTCCATGAGCTAGTCAGTCTCCTTATTTTAACATAATTATAGCTTATAAGACACTTCACATGTCTCGTATCATCTACCAGGTTCCGTATGCAATTTACTCTATTTAGCCGCTCAAATTCTCATACTATTAACCATTTGATTTACCGCTGGCTATCGATAATACGAATGTATTGTTATATCGAATGTATCGTTGTCATGAAGACATGCAATTTTATTTTTGTTTTATAGCATTGGCTGATTCTCGATGTACAGAATACACATTTTTTGTCTAGGTTGTCCACTATCATTTTGCCTGAAAACCTGTGTGGGGCTCAGGCTTAGGCTTTGACTAAGGCCTAGGCTTACACTGAGCTTAAACTTATGCTTAGCCTTAGGCTTAGGCTTAGGTTTAGGCTTAGGTTTAGGCTTAGGCTTAGCCTTAGGCTTAGGCTTAGGCTTAGGCTTAGGCTTAGGCTTAGGTCTAGGCTTAGCTTCTGACATTTTTCACGGTACCGATACATTCGGTCTACAGAGAAATCTTTTTTTTTTGTGGACGTGTTTGGAATACCAATACGTACGAAATACCCATATGTTTAGGACGCTGATCTATTAGGTGTACGGATAAGTTTCGTTTTTATTGTATAACATTGTTCTGGATGTTGAAACATTCGGTATACTGATACAAACGGGATATCGATACATTCGGTATACCGATAGATTTGGTATACCGATAAAAAATCGATTTTATAACCTCCAACAACAACTCCAGGAATCAACGATTGATCCGACTTTTAGGGTTCATCATTAATTGTTCATAAAACTGAAATTCAATATGCATTATTATAAAAAGTCATTACAACAGGCACAATATCGGTTATCACTGTAGTCTACTCATGGCATGGTCGACTCACTGGGAATTTATTCATTGAAAAAAGTGGTGATTATATCACTTGGTCAACTTTTTTTGATGGTCGCATTACTGGGCGGTCGACTCACTGGGACTCAGTGGGATAATGACCTACTAAGATAATACAATATTTTATTATTTTGTTCAATAGATTTCACTAAATCTATGAAACTGCATTTAAAATACTTAGTCGCAGCATTTTCTTATAGATAAAATAACAATAAATGCATCAGAGGATTACATGATTAACCATAGAAGCAGTCCTACTAATACGGCAAGAATTTCTCGGTTTCTGAACTATATACTATATGTCACATATCGCACGGTCGTACAAAACCCCTTCATAACTATCACAACACTGGCTCGGTAGTTCAATCCGAAGAATGCTGCACTATAGTCACAGAGACCCGGGTTCGAATCCCAGTTGAGCATTATTTTTCGAACAGTGTTTGGCAATGGTTACCATGGCAATGCGTACATGTCATGGCGAGGCTTGGATTGGTCCCACATTGGTGGGCCACAGAACCTGCATCTTCAATGGACGAGGTCGTCCTTCTTTCAAGGGGCGGAATGTCAAGTGTTGCACGGCCGTACATCACCCCTTCGTAACTATTGCAACACTGGCTCGGTAGTTCAATCGGAAGAACGCTGCACTATAGTCCCAGAGACCGGGGTTCGAATCCTGGTTGAGCATTATTTTTCGAACAGTGTTTGGCAATGGTTATGATGGCAACGCGTTTACCCATTACGTGTCATATACATGCAGATAAAAATTCGTGGTTCCTTTAGTACAGTCATTAATAAAATCACTGTATCATTATTGTCAGTTGTGGTAGATTACTGTTCTCAATGAATCCAGACTTTGGTGGTTCAATATAAATTTTTTCAACATATCTCCTCAAGATGATCTGACCCTGATCAACATAATGTGGACATCAAACTTACCGTAAAATAGTGTCACTCAGACATGCACGGCATGAATTTTTCAGGTGGGAGGTTACATGGACTTTTTTCCCTTGGGGGTAATGCGGTGGGTGAGCAAAAAAAACAAAAAAAAGTTCTGCAAACTTGTTTTTCATACAAAATATGCAAAAAAATCATGAAAAAGCTGTCTTGGAAAAAGTTCAGAGGGGTGTTTGATGAATTTTTTCGGCCAGAGGGGTTGGCCAGGTTCTCAGGTATGGGGGTTTACACCCTGCCCCCCATGTGCATGTATGGTGTCACTAACATTTCACACTTCCTGAAACACATATTTACCAAGTCCTATACGAATTTAAAAGAACAAATGAAAATCAATTTTCACTTCTCAAATTTTGATTGATGAACAAAAGCTAAATTTGAGAATGAAGTCTTGTTTTTGGATATTGATTATTGACAGTTATATTTGAACATCACAAATATCAATATCGTTTTGTTTTCATTGTGCTTAATTTGACAAAACTAAACAAAAAACGAGTCTCGTTACGCTTTTCTTAATTGTAAATTCTTAACCAATCAATGCGACTTTTTTTCGTTATAGCTCGAATTGACAAACGAAAATAGGCTGACCTGATGGGGCACGGACACAACATTCATCTTATTTCGTTGATCTAGGGTCATCCAAGTCATCTTCCCATGAAAATATATGGACATCGTTACCAAGACATTTTGGTTATAACACGAAGTCATTTGAGATCACCTGAACTTTTTTACAGGACCTGGTTCGCAGAATTCAGAAGCAGATGCTGGACCATTCTGCGGTCAGTTGCACAAATATCTCTCCAGTACAGCTGCTACCTAGTGTCACTGATTTGGCCAAGATCTAGCAACTAAATGAAAAGCTCAGTCGTTCATTTCAAGCATGTTCTAACTGTATACGACTGAATCCAGTCAGACCGGTCCTGACAGGTTTTTTTGACTTAGCCTGGGAACTACGCTCAATCTGATTACAGGGCTTTGCATCAGACATGCACGGCAAGAATTTTCCAGAGGGGCGAGGGTCCAATGACTTTACCGAAATGGGTTTGGGGGGCTGGGTGAATAAAAAACTAAAAGAAAATTCCATAAGCATGTTTTTCAGACAAAATATGCATAAAAATTTCATTGATGGGTATCTGGTGATTTTTTCAAGTCAAACGGATGTACAGGGTGTCAGGTAGGAGAGTTTACCTCCCCCTCGTCTTCCCTATGAGAATTATTGCTTAGCATTCCTAACAGTACAGTTATGATTTTACCGACTTTCAAACTCTGTTATGTTTAAGAATCAACAGCCAACTATTTGAATGAAAATATTCAGTTCAGATAATTTACAGTTTTCAAAATTTTTCAAAATTCTCAGAATTTCGTGAGTATAGCAGTCATCTTCTCAGAAAAGCAAGCCTTGAAATTGTTTTCACAATTTTTCTGTGCGAGAATTTTTGAGCCAGAATTTTTGAAGCTAAGTGACAAATTACTTGGAAACGCAATCAAAAATGCTACTAAAACATATTAAAACACGTTATTTTTTGATTTTCGCCTGGAAGTCAAACAACTTCTAAATTTCGAATTTTCCATACATTAGTTATTTATCAAAAAAAAATATTTCCAATTTGTAGAAATTAGGTTGATCATTTCTCGATTGAAATTTTGGAAAATTCATTCGCTGTTTTTATACGTTTAAATTTGTGTTCTCATGCTTGACGAGTAGTCCAGAATTCTGAATTAAAATTTCTGATATTTGAGCTTGATGAAGATTCTATTATCCTTGAAAAGTGCAGAGTTCTTCGAAAAGGTGAAAAATTAATTTCTTATGTAACGACCAGTTTTGAGAAGCACTTTACTTGATCCGGAGACAACGGATGTTATGGTGGACAAAGGGGCGCGGGACGTGGTAGCAATGATAATATAAAATGACAGTCGGCGGTCACTTGATCATCGATTATGAAAATGAATGGTGCACTCACTTTCAAATATAATAACGGCTCCGTTTAATTGCTTTCGAATAAAAACGGATTGCTTGCAAATGAAGAACGGCGCGAGATATCTAAAGTGATACGAACACAAGAACTAACTAAATCATGCTTTATTTCTCTTTAAATATGGCGTTTTTGGCCACTCTCTGGGCGTCGCGGGAGGTCTTGCTTCTGTCCATCTTCTTCCGCCAATCGCCACTTCCTGCTTTATTATTCTCGCTAATTTAGTCACGCCCTCTAATGCTTTCCTAGTACTGTATACTTTTCGTGTTTTCCCTATGCTTGCTTCCTACGGTGGGCTTGGCCACACCTCTGTGCTTCTGTGCATGCTTTCTGTATCTGTTTCTCTGTGTACACATTGTCACGTGTCACACAGCAGTACATAACCCCTTCATAGCAATCGCAACACTGGCTCGGTAGCAGTAGCATAGCCAGGATTTTTTTTCGTAGGGTGCTCACAAATTTTTTTGGATCAAATATGTTAATTATTTTTAATCAATGATCAGCAATAACAATACATAACAAATTTAAGAAATTCTTCAATGCAATGTGACATGATTCTATAAATCACAAAATATTACAACATTAGTTAAAAATCTAGACGTTGTTTTTCAATTCAAAATTTTTCAATAATTTTATCTTTGTCCAGACTAGTTGGTCGATAAATATTCAGTAAAGCCACTCCAGTTACTCTTTTTTCACCCATGGTATTTCGCAGATAAGTTTTGACTTGTTTCAGGGTTGAAAAACTTCGTTCCGCGGTGCAAGTTGTGGCAGGAATTGTGGCGAATAACTGAAAAGAATGAAACATAAGCTTCAATCATAATATGAATGTGTTTTATTACTTGTAATAAATGAAAAATATTTGGCTCAAAATTTGGGTTGCAGACGGATAAAGTATCCTCAATTGTAGACGGTAAGCTATCTTGACTAGAAAATTGTGATGCCCACATGCTATATTCAGCTTCAAACTTGCTTCTGGTACAGTCGAGATCTTCTACAAAATCATCGAAAATTCGTTCAACTTTGCTTTTATCTTCTGAAAAAATGCCATTATAAATTCAATGTGGATTGCATATACTTTTTTACCTACCAGGAAAATAAGCTGGTATCAACCATTGCAAACGATAGATCATGTTTGTTTCTTGATTAAAACGCAATTTCAGATTGTCCTTGACTTCCCGTAAATATGCTTTGTAAATTTCATGATGATACTGCTGTCGAGCACTGGTATATTTCTGTTTGTTGAATGATGGTATTGATTCAGACATGCCATCGATTTTGCCCATAGCTGCGAATAATTTGATAAAATTAAAACTAGAGTAAATTAGACATTTTAAACTAAAAGGCTAAAAATCTGCTTACCAACAAATGAATCGTCAAAAAAACGGTTAAACTGTTTTTCATCATTCATCGCAAGTTCAACAAATTCAATAAATCGGGATATCTTTGAGTGCATTTCCATAAGATCGATATTTTGCTTCTGTAAGCTTGAACTGATTATGATAAATTGGTCCAAAAATTTTGAAACCATTTTTAGCACAAAAATGAATTCAAAAGTACACATATAAGCATTGAACGATGCTGCCTGTAAACATAAATGCTACATTTTTATAGAGACAAAAAATAGATTTACATCAGCATCTTTTGAGATATTTTTAATTTGTTCAAGTGATTCAATAATTGTCGAAAATAGCTCATTGAAACGATCGATTGAATGATGTTTTTCAACCCATCTGAAACAAGCATAAATTACATTAAGCTTACTGGGATTGATGTTATTACATACCTCGTAAGGCATAATTTGATCAACTTATCATGTACATATGATGGATGGGTTTCGATTATTTTCCGTAAATATTCTTTGCGTTTTGGCGAATTCAAAAAGTAGAAAGTTATTTCCTGGAAAAATAAGAGTAATCAAGCTGCAAAAGCAGGAAATACAGAAATTACTTGAATTTTAGATATAACAGTGCCAACTGAGGTGACTGAGGATGCTTTACTAAGTGCCAAGTTTAGCTGATGAGATGCACAGTGAATATATCTTGCAGTAGGGCATGTTTCTCGTACCACTGATTGCGCACCTTTGATGCAACCTGTATGACATAAAGAACACATATAGATTTAGAAAAGACACCAGAAAGGTCACAAAATCAGATACCTGACATTGAAGAAGCACCATCATAACATTGTGCCTTCAATTTTGAAAGATGAAGTCCTGTTTCTCGCAAAAATTTCAATAAAGCAATGGCAATTGATTTTCCAGTCATTTCTGACAAATGACTGAAACCAAGAAAGCATTCTTTAATTTTTTCCTAGGCAATATAGAAACATTTACATTAGCATACAGTATGAAGAATTTTAAAGGCCTTCTTACTTCATAGATGTAACGTATACTAATGCTCATGATTTCTGTGCCACAGCAATCTGTGGCTTCATCAGCAATTACAGCGAAAATTCCGGCTTTGTTTGCTTCTTCAACATATGTACTCTAGGAAAAAATATTTGACTCGTGACATGTAAATTCTGAAAAAATGCAGCTATCACCTGCAGCACACTGGCACAACAATTGATCAAATCATTCTGGATTTCGGGCGAAATATATTGGGCATTTTTTGCAGCATTCATAAAGTGGTTATGCAAAGCCGAATTTGGATTCTTTTTTAAAATAAATTTTAGAACTTCAACAAAATTTCCATTATTGTGGTCTGTTTGCGCGTCTAGATCAAAATTTTCTCGGTGTCCACGCATTGGAATATTCTGAGAGCCAAACAGAATAATCAGGTCAATGAGTTCAGACAAGCTGAAAAATGCAATTAATATTTGACAAAATTATGTTATACTTAGATTCTCACAATTTTCTGTTCTTTTCGCGGTTTTCTCTATCCTTTCTGTTGCATTGTTGAGCAACATTTTCAGAAGCAGCATTGCTTGTTTCCAAAAAGCTGGCAGCTTTAGACATGCTAAAGCAATGGTATTCATGCTTTTCATGTTGGGAAAAACTTTCGAGCGCTTTCTGAAGAAAAGAACGTAAAATGTTTGGAAAATAAATTCAAAAAATTTAAGCTACTTGGTAATTTGTGAAAGGGCGTTTTACAAGCAATCCAAGCTGTTTATTTGATTGAATTCCTGTTGCAAACAAAGCACATGGAACACAAAAAGCACCACTTTTCAGCTGACTATATTTTAACCAAGAAAACTTTTTTAGCCAATTATTCTGAAAAGATCTTTTATCATTTCCCTTAGGAAAATGAAAATTTTCTGGTGGCATCCAATGATTTTCGAGTAATTCTTTTTTGACAGCATCAGAAATTTGTTGTTCAATATAATTTCCAATATCATCTGAAAAATAAAAATGTTATTCTTATACAATGTATCATGTATTTCTCATACTTTTATTGCTCCAACACACATCAGATTCATTGCTTATAGGATCGTCCGTAGTTGGGGACAATGCTGCATCGGCTTCATCCCCTTCAGGTTCGTCTATCATCACACTGCTTGACGGCATAAAATGGAAAGCATCCAGAGTCTTCTGACGTTTTGCCATTTTAGCCTGAAAAAAATAGATTATACTCAGGGTTTTTTTCTGTGCACACCTTGATGTGAAAATAAAATCAGTCACTAAGAGGAATAAAACTGAGAAAAACGTCATGCCAAATTCAGATTAACTATAGTCCCTCATTTTTATTTGAAATATAAATGATTATTCTTTTTATTCAGCATCCTAGCAGCAGCCAGATATTTGTCAAAAAAATCCGATAAAATTATTATAGAAATCCAATAAAATTATTACAGTAACAACGCACAGCTTTGGATTTGTTTTAGCAACAATTAAACCATGACAATTTTTCAACATAATTCATAAATGCTGTAGGGTGCTCAAGCACCCAAGCACCCCCCTGGCTAAGCCACTGGGTAGTTCAATCGGAAGAATGCTGCACTATAGTCACAGAGACCCGGGTTCGAATCCCGGTCAAGCATTATTTTTCGAACAGTGTTTGGCAATGGTTACGATGGCAACGCATTTACCCATTATGTGTCAACATGTTTTGTGGGACCGTCGCTACCATTGCACTTGAGACTACTGTCTGGTGGGGCTTTTACTTTTTACTGTGTGCAGGTGTTGTTTACGATTTTTATGAGGAATTAAGGTAGCCGTGGAATGTGTATTTTAGTGTAGGTTCTAGGGGACCAGCTGCCGTTTGTGCAAATTAATTGGGGCGTCTTAATTGAGTCAATAGTGGCTACTGGGGTGTGAAAGGATCAAAATAAAGTACTTCACATGATTTTTACAGGAATATTTGGGTGTGAATCCCAGACACCCTTGAAACGATAAATTGCGAAAATGAAATAATATTTAATAAATGACTATCACATACAGTATGCTATATATTTACAGTACTGCATTAGCAGGTACATTACATTTCCCTCCTTCTGGAGTTGAACTTCCTCGTTCAAGGGTTTCGAGGGTGAGGAAGGGTGGGGGCAGTTCTGATAGTTGCTTCTCGATGGTAGAAAGGGGTTGTCTCGTTTACATGTACTGTAAATGTGATATTCTTGTGGGGGTGTTTGAGTGTAACGTTGGGGTACATGAAATTTGTAACTGTATAGGGCCCCTTTTGGGGAGGGAGAAATTTGGGAGTCAGCCCTTGTTTACACGAATGATTTTTGTGGAGAATGAAATCACCCGCCTTGTAATGGATGTTCTGAGCATGTTTGCTATACTGAAGGGTATAGCGGTCTTGAGCTTTTTGCAAATTTTTCTGCACAGTTGGGGGTGCTGCTGTAAAGTGAGATTTGACACGAAGGGCATAATCCTCTAGATCAACCTTATAGGATGTAGGGAAAAAATTTAACGCTGTGTCTGATGGGAGATTAGCCTGCCTACCATAGAGCAATTCAAATGGGGGATACGAAGTGCTATCATTTTTATGAATGTTAATCGAAAAAACGGCAAAGGGTAGATAAGTATCCCAATCAGGGTGATTTGAATCAATGTACATGCGGATACGGGGGGCTAGAGTCTGGTTGCAATGCTCAACTTCCCAATTGGAATGGGATGGTATAGGGTGGTATGAATTTTTTGAGTATTGCATAAACTAGTGATCCGTGAAAAGAGATCAGATACAAAATCGGAGCCACGATCACAATGGATGATTTTTGGGGAGCCATGACAGCAAACAATTTTGGTTTCAAATAATTTGGCGATAGTGGCTGCAGTGATATCAGGGGTCAGAAATGCCTCTACATACTTGGTGAAATAATCGATGAAGACGACAATGAATCTGTTGCTGTCTTCAGTCAGGGGTAAAGGCCCCATGCAATCAACACAGACTCTGTCAAATGGGCCCGTCAGCTGAATTGGTACAAGATTTGCATGTATTTTGTGCCGGAGGGCTTTCTGTGTCTGGCATGGATGGCAGGTTTTGCAATAACGTTTGATATCACGGCTCATTTGGGGCCAAAAATATTTCTGCTGGAGCAAGTGTAGGGTTTTCCGGGACGCAAAATGACCTGTGAACTTGCTGTCATTATGTGAGGCGATGAGATCCTGTATTTGTGATTTGGGGATGTATAGTTTTGCTTGTTTGTTGACTATAGGAAAGAGGATGTTTTGATGCACTGCGAATTTGATCATAGTAAGGGTGTTTTTTTTGGCGATTTTTGCTAAAATATTTTTGACAGTTGCATCAGTGCATTGAAGTTCAGCAAAATTTTTCTGCTGCTCTTCTTGTTCAGTTGCTTCGGCTTCAGGAACAGAATTGATGGTTCATATCTCAGGACGGGTTTCTAGTTGCTCAATATCAAAGGATTGCTTCGCTGTCTCTGAGGGGAAACGAGAAATAGCGTCTGCATTGCGGCTAGCAATGCCTTTCTTAGGTCGAATGTCTAGCTGAATACTGGAGAGGGCTAATCCCCAACGGGCAATGCGAGGGGAGGGGTTTTCTTTCTGCAAAACTTCCTGAACTGCAGTATGGTCAGTGTGGATGATAACATGCTGCTGGAAAAGATAGGGGCAGAAATACTTGATAAACTCAACTATGGCAAGGGTTTCCAACTCAGTTTTTGGGTAGTTGCGTTCGGCGGGTTTCAATGTGTGGCTCCCAAAAGCGATGGGGCGATCCTGACCTTTACTGTCCAATTGGCTTAGAATGGCACCAATGCCAAGTTTTGGGGCATCAGTTTGCAAAATGAATGGTTTTGTGAAGTCTGGATGTTAAAGTATTTGGGCATGAATAAGCAGCTCTTCGAGTTTAGTGAATGCGTTTTTTTGTTCAGGCCCCCAGAAAAAGTCCAAATTCTTTTTGAGTAATGCTGTGAGGGGGCTAGAAATTTGGGAGCAGTTCCAGATGAATCTGCGATAAAAGGAGGGTAGGCCAAAAAATGATTTAACTACTTTGGAGATTTTGGGGGTGGGGATGTCATAAATGGACTGTACCATACTTGTGTCGGGCAAAATGCCTTGCTGAGAAATTACATGGCCTAAGTATTGCACTTGGGGCTGGCAAAATTTGCATTTTTGTATGTTGAGTTTCAGGCCTGCTTTAGAGAAACGAGTGAGAATATTGTCTAAATGTTCTAGCATTTGGGCATGGGAGTCTGCAAAGACTAAAACATTGTCGAGATAGACAAGGCATGTGTTCCATTGCAATCCCGAAAGGATAACATCCATTAACCTATGGAATGTGGCTGGGGCGTTGGTGAGGCCAAAGGGGAGGTGGTTAAACTGATATTGTCCGGCTGAGCAATTAAAGGCTGTTTTTTCTCTGTCTGCTTCTGCAATTGGAATGGAATAGTAGGCATTTGATTGGTCAAGAGACATATAATTTCAACGCAGGATGTCTAGAATTTCGTCTATTCGGGGCAAGGGATAGGTATCTTTTTTTGTTACTTCACTGAGGCCTCTAAAATCAATGCATAAACAATTGCCACCATCTTTTTTGGGGACTAAAACTGTATTGGCGCACCATGGAGAATTGCTCTGGCTTATGACATCTGCTGCTGCTAGTTGCTCAACTTCTGCTTGTATGATTTGCTTTTCCTTCAGGGAAGTCCGAAAAAGGTGTCTACGTACGGGTTGGGAGCCATTGGTGTCAATTGTATGTGAAACAAGGGTGGTTCTACCTACATCCATTTTGGATTTAGCATATAAGGTGGGATATTTTGATAGGGCGCGTAGGAGTTGGGTTTTTTCTGCTTCTGTGAGGTCACTGGAAGTTAAGTTAACATTTTCTTTTAAGCATGTGAATATATCAAAAGGGTTTGGCTGGTTTTGCATCAAGGGGGTTTGTTTAGCAGGAGCATCTTGGTTTGGGATGTAACATGAGACTGTATCCATGCATGTTCCAGGGTAAAGAGTTTGGATTGTGTCTTGTGTGTTTAAGACTGATATGCGTATGCGACTGTTTTGGTTTTCAGAGACACAAGCTGCAAAATGAACTTTGGTATTCTGTTTAGGTTTCGGAGTAAATTCAAGCTGTTTAACTTGTAGGTACGATTTGGGCAAGGGGACAGTAAATTTGGTGACTGTACGGGGTGGTAATTCTAGTTTCTCATCTAAATACATTCCACCACGGGTCAAAAGGGGACTATATTCCAGGCCATCCCAAAGTAGTATGACATTGCCAAATTTGACCTGGGACTTCTGATTGTTGATAGTGTATTCCAAAAATCGACTGAGAAAGTTTTTGCCTAGAAGGACGTCTGCTGTGCAATCTTTTTGGACATGGACCATTATTGTTTCCTGGATAGTTTGGGCTGTTACTGTAACAAAATTGGTTCCTACAAAGTGAATCGGGAGGTTATTTGCTGCTTTGGCTTGGACTAGCGGGGGTTTCATGTCTAGCTGTAGGATTTGGGCAATTCGTGAATCAATGAGTGAGTATACTGCACCAGTGTCAATCATGCCTTTTGTAAATAGCTTGCCGTTTAGTGTGATTGGAATGTGAGGAGTATGTTTCTCAGAAATGTTCTGGGATGGCTTATTTGGTCCAGATTGGTGGATTTGATTTATGAGTTCGATTGCAGGGGTTCTGGGGGTATCAATATCGACAAGGACATATTTCTGCTACGTTTGGGCCCCACAGCTAATTCCAAGAGAGCGTGGCAGAATGATGGAGGAATGGTCTCACGTAAATGCCTGCTGTGTTATGGTATTTCGTATGCATGTTCATTGGTAACATGATGCTTCGGGAAAGGGAAATATTTTCGAACAATTAGAAAAGAGTAAAAGACGCCTGCAATGACTACAGTGATAACGGCTAGATTGATAATGATTTGCAGGGGTCCTTTGAGAATTATTTAATCCGTCTGTGAGGCTTTGGGTAGTGTCGGTTATTACATGCTCTATGCCTTGACCTGCGCCAGAGAGGGTATTGCCGATTGCTTGGCTACTGCCTGAGATCATGTTGTAAACTGTATCCGAATTAAGAGACATTTGGGCGGTGTAATTGATGAGTTTTTTAACAACATTTTCAAGGGTGTGGGTTTTGTAAATGTATATCTTTAAGAAGAGTAAGTTTGTCGAAATTGTTGCGAGTTGATCATGAAAAATTGCAGGTGTGTTGAAATGAAAGAGGGACAAATTTTGGTTCCATACGATTTCTAAAGGTAGATCTGTGACATGTGGGGATCCTGTTTCGCTGACCCATGTATTATTTCGTTTGTAAAGGGCTACATGAATGTGATGGCAGTCGACAGTTTGTGAGAAAGGGGTCAAATGGTTTCCTCCTGGGTTCGAAAACATGAGTTCGGTTCCTAACAGAATGGATAAAAGTTTGTAGCATGTTTCATTAATTTTATGGTTGTAAAAGACTCTAGATGCATTTACCTGCTTACAGGGCCAGACTGTGAGGGCATCTCCTGTGAATTCTGATATTATGTTGGTTCGTTGTAGGAATGCACGTGCCCCAAGGGTTGCATCAAGGCGCCAAATTTGGCATATTAGATCAAGGTGATGCTGTGCCTGTCTGCATAATTCACTCCGGACGTTTTTGAAATTTTGGATCTCGAATTCCTGGATTTTGTCTGCTAGATAGTTTAGTTTTGCGTTAATGAGTTCAAAATCATCAAAATCGTATAGTGTAGTATGGGTTTCGTTGATTTTTGGGGTTAAAAAGGCGTTACGATGTGGGGTGCTTTTATCTAACTGTACAACAATGCCCTGTTTCGTTAGGACACTGTCTTGGATATCTGGGCAGTTGGAGTTCGAAAAGAGTGTATTTTTGACAGAGAATGCACCTTGTAGCTTTTCTATTATCATGTGGGTTTGTGTCAGTTTTATGGGATGTGTGTTTTTGTATTCAAAAGGGCATAGGTTTTGGAATGCTGTTTCATTCCAGATAATGGACCTGTCAGCCGTTACACAATGGCCTGATTTCGGTTTGCATGACCCCAGGTCACGTAATGTACCTGTCATAGATTTTCCAATCCAAGATGCTATTTGTCCTATCTCTATGATGACGTTGGTGACCGATGTATAGTGGTCTGTACAACACCATGTGTATTCTACACTTAGGGAGTTGTTTGTTGACCAAAATCCTGGTTGAGTTTTGTATAATTTTTGACCGTAGTGTTCTTTGTCTATAACGATTGCCTTACAAACATGCGGGGTTAGATTTAACATTTCGGTTTGGTCGAAAACAATATCTTTTGAGCCAAAAAATCCAGTATTAGTACAAATTTTCCATTTGCGAACACTGCATTTGTATGCATCTGTTATGTGAGGCTTAGTGGAGGGGATATAGATTTTTCCGAATGTCTGTACCGGTTTGTCTACTGTGGAAGGGGGCATACATGATACAAGTTTTGGTATGCTGACCGAGTGACCACTCAATGAAGTTCCACAGATCTGGAATTGGGCACTACACGATGTGGGGATTATTATACAGAAAAATATACAAAACATCGGCCAATACAATGTCTAATTGGAGGCGACGGGGCATCGTGTTTTTTCGCTCTGGCTGGTTTGGCGTGGCTGTTGTTGGCGTTTTGCGGTTTTGAGCTGAGGGGTTGGCCGGTTTGTAATCTGAACAGTCTGTAAAACTTTAGGAGTTGAGTCATGAAATGGGGTTTGGATTTGCTTACTTGTGGGGATCGGTAATACTGTTTGGCGGGGACAGAATCTGTAGGGTTCAGGGGTGAGGCCATGTAAAAGGGACAAGAGGTCGCAGCCAGTTTTGGAAGGTGTTTTGGGGGCAGTGGGCGAATTGGTGGTCTGTTTTTGCGGGATTTTGTAGTCCGTGGGGATAGTGGTGGCGATTTTACAACTTTGTCAGCTTCAGGCGTGGGGGGTGGTGACATGGTGCACCAATCGGGAATGTCCAAGTCAAGGACGTATTCCTCTTGACTGCAGTGGTGAGTGGTGGGCATTATAGTTCCTAAAGTAGTCTGAGGGCCGTTAGTTATGGTGGGTAATGTTGAGTAGAATGCAGGGTCATCAATGTCCATTAGGGGTTGGGGTTGCCTGTACTCAATGCAATTTTGAATATTACGACTTTGTTGGTTTGGGCAGTACCTACTTGTATGACCTCTCTGCTTGCATAGAAAACATTGAAAATTTGAGTAGGGTTTCGAAAGGCAGTTATCAGATCTATGTCCTGTTTGGGAGCAGTGGATGCATCAGCTTTTACAATCACGGGTACTGTGATTATTACGAAAACAAATTTCACATGATTTTTGGGGGGCTACTGATTTACAATTACGAGCGTCATGTCCGAGTTGTCCACACTGAAAGCATGTAGGTTGCCTAGGGGTAGTATTGTTCCTGTAGGCATTATTTCTGCTCAAAGTGTTGTTACTGAAACTGTTGTAGTTACTCTGTTGATGCAAAAGGTCCTGTTTATCAGTATTGTTGGTTAGTGAAAAAATTGGTTCAGGTTTTGGAGATATAAATGGAAGGGTGCTGGATATCAGCTCATTTCTAAGGATTTGCTGTTCAATGTAAGCTGCTTCATCTGACATTTCTTTTAGGGTTGCCAATCATCTACGCTTAAATGCTTCCCTGATATCGTTTTGCATGCCTTCTACAAAAAGGGGTTTTATGATCATTTCTCGTGCGTCTGTGTTAAAGTTAGGGTAGGCGAGGTTGTGAGGTGTTCTAGATCAAATAAGAATTCAGTAACTGTTTCTGAGTGTTTTTGTTTTCTCTTGCATAAAAATTGTTGATGTAGCTCATTATCTCGATTGTTTGGGAAAAAGGCCTGCAATGCTATTTTATACTGCTCGTATGTGTTGGGAGGGTTTTCAGAATTGGCTAGACTTTTGAATTTTGCTAATGCGGCTCCTCCTAAGTGAATCTCTAAACATGCCAACTTTAACTGTACATCTGTATCTTTCATGCCTTGGAGTGCCATGAATTGTTCTAAACGTTTGTTCCATTCACCAAAATGTTGGGTCACGCCGCCCGTGAATACTGTCGGTTTCGCATAAAAATTATTTGCCATGTTATTACGAATGTTTGCTGTTCTTAGATCATCAATTGGGGTAGGGTTTACTGTATTCTGATTCCATTGTGTGCATAGAGAACGAAAATGTTCAGAAAATAAATCATTTATCTATTCTCTGACCATTTCTCCTAAATGATCTTGGGTTTGGTTGGTCATTCTTGGTTTACGCTGGGATTTCTGCTTAAATGCTTCAATTTTTGCTTCATGTTGTATTCATGAAAATGTTCGGTTGGATGAGATTTCCAGTTTGCTTTCTACGAATATCTGTCTTACTGTAGGAAATGATTACTACTGTATTATCTAATGCTTCAGGATGCCCCGATAAAGGATACACCAATTTGGGACAGGCAGTTCCAGTGGTTAACGGTATGGTACGGTCACCAAAATATGTAACGACCAGTTTTGAGAAGCACTTTACTTGATCCGGAGACAACGGATGTTACGGTGAACAAAGGGGTGCGAGACGTGGTAGCAATGATAATATAAAATGACAGTCAACGGTCGCTTGATCATCGATTATGAAAATGAATGGTGCACTCGCTTGCAAATATAATAATGGCTCGGTTTAATTGCTTTCGAATAAAAAGGGATTGCTTGCAAATGAAAAACAGCGCGAGATATCTAAAGCGATACAAACACAAGAACTAACTAAATCATGCTTTATTTCTCTTTAAATACAGCGTTTTTGGCCACTCCCTGGGCGTCGCGGGAGGTCTTGCTTCTGTCCATCTTCTTCCGCCAATTGCCACTTCCTGCTTTACTATTCTCGCTAATTTAGTCAGGCCCTCTAATGCTTTCCTAGTACTGTATGCTTTTTGTGTTTTCTCTATGCTTGCTTCCTACGCTGGGCTTTGCCACACCTCTGTGCTTCTATGCATGCTTGCTGTATCTGTTTCTCTGTGTACACATGTTTTGTGGGACCATCGCTACCGTTGCACTTGAGACTACTGTCTGGCGGGGCTTTTACTTTTTACTGTGTGCAGGTGTTGTTTACGATTTTTATGAGGAATTAGGGTAGCTGTGGAATATGTATTTCAGTGTAGGTTCTAGGGGACCAGCTGAAGTTTGTGCAAATTAATTGGGGCGTCTTAATTGGGTCAATAGCGGCTACTGGGGTTTGAAAGAGTCAAAATAAAGTACTTCACATGATTTTCACAGGAATGTTTGGGTGTGAATCCCAGACACCCTTGAGACGATAAATTATGAAAATGATATAATATTTAATAGATGACTATCACATACAGTATGCTATATATTTACAGTACTGCGTTAGCAGGTACGTTACACTTGTTTATTTCTTGGCTGAAATATGTGGCTTTTTTGGTCGACTGAAAATGAGTTTAAAGAAACTTTTCATGCAGTAAATATTTCAGATAACTATGTAGAAATTTTGAATTCAGAAATATTAAAAAATACTAGAATCTTTCAGATGCACGAAACAAAAGTGGTTGTTTGTAGCATAAAAATAGAATCAAGTAATGTTAAGCATAAATCTATATGTATGTAATATCATGTCCGGTTCAAGTGTGTCAGTTACCATTTCGATGGCTTGTGAGATGTAGTCATTGGTGAGTAGCATTGAAGAGTTTTGCATATGAATGCGGTTGAAGAAATTTACTTAGAAAACTAACCACTGAAAAACAGAAAATTTTGAAAAGGAACAATTATTAATTAATCTATTCATAGTCATTGCCTAATTGTATCAGTTCACGGCGCCATTGCTCACTTTCTTGACGTGAGATTTCTAGGCTTTCATTGATCCATGTCTTGTACGAAGGGGAAATTTTTTCATGCAGGTCAATTAATTCTCCATTTTTTTCAACCGTTTTATACTGGAAGCCAACCATTTTGCAATCTCGAGTGCCTCTTTCACAAGCAAAAAGAGGCTTTCCATCTAATCCCTGCAGTTGAATCAAACAACAGGGCTATATAAAAATCAAATGTATAAGAGACATTTCTCACCCAACTAGAAGCACAATTTTCACATTGGTAGTGATGTAGACGTTTCGTGCTAATCATTGCCATTTGGTTTTCAGGTGTCATGTCTGTTCCATCTGTATTCGCTTCAATGGCTACAGGTATTTCATACAAAGGTCCATACAACTCGTTATCTAAATGAATAGAATAAAAAATTATTTGGTTTAGTTATTTTCCAGCTAGATTTATCATCTACAATCAAAACAAATGTAGCTGAAATTACTTTGATCAGATAATATTACAACTCCCTTTATTTTCACTTGAGCCCAAGAGTCCAATAAACATGGAAAACCTGATGAGAATGGATAGCAAGTCAACAATTTCTATTTTCAACCTGAAATCACAACTGTAATACAGTCAGTCAGACAACAAAGGCGGCCACTTGCACATTTTATTCATTTTTTTTTCTGAGCTGTGATATTCCGAAACAGGTACAGAGACCGAAAAATGTCAAAAATATTTAAAAATTCAAAACTTTAGAGTACTTAAGCCATGCGAATGTTTTTTTTTAATGTGGAATAAATGTTTCCACAATATTCAGCACGCAAAACTACTCAAAATAGATATTATTAATTTCAAACTTGTCATACTTCAATGGAACAGAAAGTCAAATGTTTTAGAAACTGTGTCCCAATGCAATATAGTACACTGTCTTTGATGCTTGAATTTTTTTATAGAAGACTTAAAAGCACAGTATTCTAATAAGCTACTGTTGGTCGCACGGTTACATTAGCTAGAATCAACTGACACTCAAATTCCATGGGCAGGGTGGATATTTTTTTCTCAGTCAGTAGACACTCGATTTCCGTACATTTCATGATATATTAAAGATTTTCAAGGAATGAACCTACTAAAAGTGGAATATGATGGGTTCAAACAGAAGGCTGTCCGAATTTAGTATCCCCAAAACCCCTAGAAGAACATGTAAATTATTCATTCAAAAATTCATCACATGATATTATATAAATCTGTTTGAAAGTACTCTATTTTCGGTTACTGTCTGCATTACAATTCTGGATTCAATGCAATTTTTCCTTAGGATCATTTTTTAAGATGCTGTCTAACTCAGTGGTTATGCAGATCAATCAAAATTCAAACCAAAGCATTCTAGTTCTTCATCGAGACTAGTCCTGTATATTTTATAGGAGGGCATGGATTAGACCTTTCATTCTCAACACAAAATAAAGTTTCATTTCAGCACATTTCCTCTCAGACAAAATGATTGATGAAGAAAAAACTTTTTTCAGATTGCTGCTGTGTGATAAATAAAGGAGAAGGCGTTGATAGTTATGGTTAGCATGAAGCTTTGAAACAAGTTTACATGACATGGACAGACAAAGTCCAAAATTCCTGAAGCAAATATTGTCCGATGGAAATCAAATAGAAGGTTCAGCATATTCTTCAAATGCTCACCGTTCCTGTCAAATGTTGCAAAAAGGAACTCCAAATTTGGCTGATAGGTTGTATCGATAGTCAGTGGGATTGGTTGAACATATTTGTTGAACTTGATAGGATTCATCAGCTCAACTAAGGCAATGTTGTTGATGCTGCTTGTGTGACCTTTGAATTCTTCTTTATCAGAAAATTCACGGTGGATTAGAATTTTGTGAACAAATTGTTGTTGTAGCCTTTCTTTAGCCTTGCCAACATACAGGAAGTTTAAACCAGCGGACACTGAGCTTCGTGGATAGGTTGGCCTGAAATCAGCTCAGTTAGAACACTTATGACTAATCAATAATTCATAACCTATAGTCAAAAAAAAGTTACCAAAAATTTTCATCATGTCAGCTCACCCTTGGATTAGATACTGAATAATCCGATTTGTTTCAATTTTTTTGGATAATACTCTCATTAGGAATGAACACTTGATAATCAGCAAGAGAATCTAATGATGACTTTTTTCTCTTTGCAGATATTCTGTAACGCAAACATTTTAAATAAGTGAATCTTGGTATATTCAAAGAATGAATTTTTTCAATTGATCTAGGTGATTCCTCATTTTCCTGATTAAATAAATATTCCAGGCATGGAATGCATGTTCAGTGAACATTGTATCATCCCAAAGTTTTCAAGAAAAAATATCTTACAATTTAACTGCACATGTTGCAGTAGTCAATGCATAGCTCGTTTCTCCTGCATTCGCATAGCGCCATATGTCAGAAATATCGATCAAAACACCATTGCATATGTCCCTTTCAGACTTAATATGTATCATCCAAGGCATAGAATGCATCGTCGACTTCAAGGCATCCACATTTGGAATGAATTCTTTGAAAGCCAGGTCTTTGATTTCTTCTTCATAATGTCCGAACTTAGTTGGATAACCCATAGGCAAAGGGATTCGATTGATCCGGAATGACATTACTGATCCATTAAGATATTGTTCCTGAATAGTTCGGACAGTCCACATAATTGCCTTGCCATCGATTAACACCATCACGTTGATTTTTGATTCATCAGAAGCATTCAACCTGGAACAGAAGTTTCGATGTCATCAAAATTCCCAATAAAGAACAGCATGAAAGACAAACATACAGCATTTAATTAGACTGTTTGTTCACTGAGTAAAGTGTTTAAACTTACATTACTCAAATAATATTATGTTCCCAAAAATAATGATCTAATTTTTTTCTTATTTCGGTTGCTCCAGTCCAACCTCAACAAAGATCTCAATTTCTAAAGTCACCCTTAATGAGAATCTTTATCAATGATAGTGTGTAAGTTGAACAGCCTACACAGCATGAAATTTGAGCCCATCTTGACTCTTTGAGCAACTTAGCAATCGATGTCAAATGTTTTCTGGTGAGCTGTAAGGATTTATAACAGACATTAGAGTGCTGAATTTTACCGAATCTTTGAACCTTGAACATAAAATAACATTAAAACTGGAAGAGTTTTCTGTTTGTTTATGTTCAACTAAGACCAGTTCTGGGTTGGTTGAAAATTGCACTGTATTCATTTTAAAATGTTTGATCCAGAAGTAAGGGTTTTGACAAACATAGCTGTACTAGAGGTCATGAAACTGATTCCAATGATTTTGAAATATCTGAAAAGTCTGATCCTTGAGGAGTCTATTTCATGAATGAACAAATCATTGGATTGGGATAACAAGCCTTTCATAGTTAAAATAAAAGTTTTGATGAGACCTCGCCGCATCAACTATTTCAAAATGAATAGAGGAAAAGTGTTCTGAGGATTATAAGAAGTAGTCATGTAAGTTTTCATGCATAGAAATATCTGATACAGCGGCATGAGCAATCTAAAATTAGGATTTTATGTTCTGTTAATCATTGCACTTCCTGGCCTAATTCATCTAGCTCCATTGGCCTTCTCACAAGGATAAGAGCTAAATCAGAATAAATTAATTTGACATACCTCAATCATCAGGATGGGTATGAAATTATGCCTCTTCACTCTTCCATGAGAAAATGAGAACCATTTTCTATTTCATTAAAATAATTGAACATGGAATCACAATGTGAACTTTATTTCACACTTCTGCAGGACTTTAGAAGAACTATATAGTAGTATGCTGAAGCTTTCAACACACCTTAACTTACCATGACATGCTTATAATGAAAAAACACTTGGAGCTATTTTTGTTGTGGTTAACTGACATGGAAGTTTTTTGTGCAGTTTCAATACAAGCCTTTCGTGAAAAGCATCAAGAAAAAAACAGTTTATCAAAAGTGTGAGACATATATCTAGTAGTAGGTGCCGTAGTTTTGAGGTTGCTAACTTATAATATCAGTTACTACATTGAGTAACCTATCATCATCCACAATGACATTATCAGTAATACTACGTTTACCTCAGCTGTGATAGACAATTTGCCGAAAAGCTGCAAGTATCATAGGCGATGGCATCTACTGACGATAAGTAGCCCAAACAATGAACGAGCGCTGATTCTTCAATTGAAGCACTGACCTTCCATACAGTTGACACTGGTTGATGGCTTTTTGGTTTCCTTGTTGCTGATACATTATTGGCTATAGAATTGCAGATATTTCCTGAAACTAAATAGTCTGTTCAGTTTTTCTAGCTGCAATGGCCATGAACATATAGGTATGAGCTTGCAAAAATCATAGGACTATAAATCTGCAGATTGTGCCCCATTTTCACTTGATTGCTTTTTCTGAACCTTCAATTCCCACTAATCGTCAAAACTAAATATGTTTTATCACATTAACAGTTCAAGCTCATATCATCAATACTCACTATGAAGTGAAATTATCCTTTTTTTGTGACTGGAAATTAGAGTGCGGGACAATAAGTGCGGACATTAGAGCTCAGAAACACTAGATACACTAGATCAGAGAGAAATAGACAACCCAAAAATAAAATAATTTGAAAAATAACTATATTTCGGCTCAAAAATGCTTTCTTGAAATTTTTTAGCAGTTCAGGTCCCACTGTTTTTCCACCATTGAACATTTTTCCAGTTTTTCTTCGTTTTATTCACTTTTCTCTTTTTTATTTCACTTTTCTTACTTTATTTTGCTTATTGATCGCTTTGTTTTCAGTTTTTTGTGTTCTCCTTTGTTCTTTCAAATCTCATTTTTCGTCCACTTTCTCATTACTCATATTCTGTTTACATTTTTTATTCAGTCGCTCATATGGAATTTACCTCTAATTCATTTAAAAAGCCTTTTGTTAGTAGATAAATGGGGGAATCAATACCTGTTTCAGTTGTTAGTAGAACGATGGGGTATGCAAATTTCTCATACAAAAGTTGAGAAAGACACGAAAAATCGCAAATATTTGACCTTTGAATCTGTGAATCAAATTATTCATTTCATTTTGAATCAAATTTTTCATTTTGTTATTTTCGAATAATTTTTGAATTTTTAACTCGCACTCAGAATGACACATGCCGTTTCTTGACAACATTTGAAATAAAAATACTTTCTTAATATTTTTTTCATGTTCGAAAACAATTCAAAATTTGCGCTCATCGCAGATCAGGGAATGTTGGCCCCAAAAAAACAGTTTTTCCACATCGACCTTACATGTTTTATCACATTAATAGTTCAAGCTAAGGCGTGTGTCATTCTGAGTGCAAGTTAAAAATTCTAGAGGTAGTAAATACTGAAATAAATATACTGAAATTAATAAAAATTCACTTATTTCATTTTATTTCAGTATTTACTACCTACTAATATTAGGTAGTAAATACTGAAATAAAAATACTGAAATTCTTGATTTTTCCTCGTTTTTTAAACTGAAACTTTCTGCATTTTTTGGAAAAAAAAATCATTAGATGTTCGGCATGCTTTTTTGTAAAAATTCTCAAGTAAAATTGAAATTTTTGGCATTTTTTCTGAAAAATTTTGACATTTTCCACATTTTTTCCGAAAAAAACTGAAAATTTTGCGAAAATTTCCGGTATTTTTACATATTTTGTGCTAAAAATCCTAGAATTTGAAAAAATTCTACACTTCGGCCATTTTATTCTAATTGTTTATTCCAAAGAAGTTTCATTTGCATTAATTTTATTTAAAAAAAATTTGCATAAGCAAAAATTGTAAAAAAATCGAAAGTTTTTGTCATTTTTCCAAAAAAAATAAAATTTTCGGCAATTTTTCGTAAGGATTCAGAAATTTTGGGAATTTTGTGGGAAATATTTTAACATTTTTCACTTTTTTCCGAAAAGACTGAAATTTTGGAAAAATTTTCGGGTGTTTTTTTGAGAAAATTTCTGAATTGAAAAGTTTCGAGATTTTTTCTTTAAAATCCTACGATTTGAAGAATTCTAGATTTGAGCCATTTTTGCAAAAAAAATAGACTTTTTCTCATTTTTCCAAGAAAAAATCTAAAATTTTCGAAATTTTTTCGAAAAGATTTAGAAATTTTGGGCATTTTTTCCGAAAAGGACTAAAATTTTGCGAAAATTTGGGGTATTTTTAAACTGTAAAATTTTCCAGATTTTTCGATAGAAATCCTAGAATTTGAAAAAATTCTACATTTCATTATAATTGTTTATCTTTGAGAAGTTTCATTTGCGTTTGCAAAAAAATGTTCAAAACGTATTTTTCCAAGAAAATTCAAAAAATTTTCGGCATTTTTTCGAAAAAATTGTCAAATTTGGGCATTTCTCGGAGGAAATTGAAAAATTTTCCTACATTTTTTTGCAAAAAAATCCAACTTTCTGCTTTTTTTCGCATAAAAAATTGAAAAAGTTTCGGCACTTTTTCGAAATAAATTTCAACATTCTCAAAAAAATTGTGAAATTTTCGGATTTTTTTCCGAAAAAAAATTCTAAAGTTGTCAAAAAATTCTAAAATTTTTAGAATTTTTTTTCGGAAAAAATTCCAAAATTTTCGTCATTTTTTCCCAAAAAATTCCCACTTTCCGCTATTTTTCGCATAAAAAATTCAAAAACTTTCTGCACTTATTCGAGAAATTCAAAGATTTGCAGCATTTTTCAAAAAATTGTAATTATTTATTTACTGGTCATTTTAGGTTCATTCATTTTTTTTAAAAAGCGAAAAATTTCGTAAAATAGTGCAAAATTTTATAAGAAAATTGTAAGAAATGCAAAAATTTCCAAAAAAATGAGCCAAAATGCACAATTTTTTAGAGAAATCGAAAAAAACGCAAAATTTGGAGAAAAATCAACAAAAATGCAAATTTTCACGAAAAAAAATTGATGAAGACTAAAAATTCTGCAAAAATTATGAAAATATCCGATAGGAAAATTGTAAAAAAAGGCGAAAATTTCGATGTTCAAGCTGAATTTGAGAATCAAATTTTGATTTTAAAACATTTTTCAGGCTCAAATTTCAATTTTGATTGTTATAATGAAATTTCGATGTCTGATTTACAAAATCAAAATTTAAATTTTAATGTGATTGTAACGACCAGATTTCTGTGAGGTACTTTACTTGGACCAATCGGTCGATACGGCGGGGCAAATACGGGGCAGGGCGAACGGTTACAACAAACAACGGGTAATTCGACGGTCGCTTGAACGTCGACAAATAAAACGCGCTTCGAATAAAAACGGATGGGGGCCTCGGTTTAAATGCTTTCGAATAGTCGGCCGCTTGCAAATGTATAAAGACGGGGCGAACGCGGATCAAAAAATAAAACGATACCAGAATAAGAACCAGAATAATGATCAAAATCACGCTTTGCTTCTTCTTTTATACGGCGATTTTGGCCACTCCCTGGACGCTGCGGGAGGTCGAGCTTCTGTCCATCTTCTTCCGCCAATCGTCGCTTCCGGCTACGCTTTTTATGCTTTCTTAGTTACGCCTCTCTAACGCTTTTCTGGTACCGTATGCTTTCTGTGCTTTGCTTGCTTCCTACGGTGGGCTTGGCCACGCCTTTGTGCTTCTGTGCATGCTTCCTGTATCGGTTTCTCTGTATACACATGTTTTATGGGGCCGCCGCTACTGTTACACTTGAGACTACTGTACGGCGGGGCTTCTACGTATTTTACTGTGTGCAGGTGTTGTTTACGATTTTTACGGGGGATTACGGTAGCTGTGGAATGTGTAGTTTAGTGTAGGTTCTAGGGGAACAGCTGCCGTTTGTGCAAATTAATTAGGGCATGTTAATTGGGCTACCGGGGTGTGAACGGATCAAAATAAAGTACTTCACATAATTTTGTAGGAATGTTTGGGTGTGAATCCCAGACATCCTTGAGACGATAAAATGTGAAAATAAAATAATATCTAATAAATGTCTATTACATACAGTATGCTACATGTTTACAGTACTGCTTTAGCAGGTACGTTACATTTCCCTCCTTCCGGAGTTGAACGTCCTCGTTCAAGGCTTTCGAGGTTGAGGAAGGGTGGGGGTAGATTCGATAGTTGCTTTCCGAGGGTAGAAAGGGGTTGTCTCGTTTACATGCACCGTAAATGTAATATTCTTATGGGGGTGTTTGAGTGTAACGTTGGGGTACATGAAATTTGTAACTGTATAGGGCCCGTTTTGGCGAGGGAGGAATTTGGGAGTCAACCCTTGTTTACACGAATGATTTTTATAAAGAATAAGATCACCTGCTTTGTAATGTATGTTCTGAGCATGCTTGTTATACTGACGGGTGTAGTGGGCTTGGGCTTTTTGCAAACTTTTCTGCACGGTTGAGAGTGCTTCTGTAAAATGCGATTTTACACGAAGGGCGTAATCATCTAAATCAACCATGTAGGACGTGGGGAAAAAATTTAAAGCTGCATCTGACGGCAGATTAGCTTGCCTACCGTGAAGTAATTCAAATGGGGGATACGAAGTGCTATCATTTTTATGAATGTTGATCGAAAAAACGGCATACGGGAGATAAGTATCCCAATCAGTGTGATTTGAATTGATGTACATGCGGATACGGGTGGCTAGGGTTTGGTTGCAACGCTCAACTTCCCCATTGGCAATGGGATGATATGGGGTAGTGTGAATTTTCTGAGTATTGCATAAACTGGTGATCCGTGAGAAGAGATCGGATACAAAATCGGTGCCACGATCACAATGGATGATTTTTGGGGACCCATGACGACAAACAATTTTGGTTACGAATAGCTTGGCAATAGTGGCTGCAGTGATGTCAGGGGTCGGGAATGCCTCTACATACTTTGTGAAATAATCGATGAAAACGACAATGAATCGGTTGCCGTCTTCAGTGAGGGGTAATGGTCCCATGCAATCAACACCAACTCGATCAAATGGGCCAGTTGGCTGAATTGGTACCAAGTTTGCATGCACTTTGTGTCTAAGAGTTTTCTGTGTCTGGCATGGGTGGCAAGTTTTGCAGTAACGTTTGATATCACGGCTCATTTGGGGCCAAAAATATTTCTGTCTGAGCAAGTGTAAAGTTTTCCTGGCCGCAAAATGACCTGTGAATTTGCTGTCATGATGGGAGGCGATGAGATGTTGGACTTGGGACTTGGGAATGTATAGTTTTGCCTGTTTGTCGACTATACGGAAGAGAATGTTTTGATGCACTGCGAATTTGATCAGAGTAAGGGGGTGTTTTTGGGCGATTTTTGCTAAAATAGTTTTGACAGTTGGATCAGTGCGTTGGAGTTCGGCAAAGTTTTTCTGTTTCTCTTCTTGTTCAGTTGCTTCGGCTTCCAAAACTGAATTGATAGTTGATATTTCGGGGCGGGTTTCTAATTGCTCAATATCAAAGGATTGCTTTGCTGTCTGTGAGGGGAATCGAGAAACTGCATCTGCGTTGCGGTTAGCAGTGCCTTTCTTGGGTCGAATGTCTAGCTGAATACCGGAGAGGGCTAATCCCCAACGGGCAATGCGAGGGGACGGGTTTTCCTTTTGTAAGACCGCTTGAACTGCTGTGTGGTCAGTGTGTACGATAACATGTTGCTGGAAAAGATAGGGGCGGAAATACTTGACAAATTCGACTACTGCAAGGGTTTCCAACTCAGTGATCGGGTAGTTGCGTTCTGCGGGTTTCAATGTGCGGCTCCCAAAAGCAATGGGGCGATCCTGACCTTTACTATCCAGCTGACTGAGAATGGCGCCGATTCCGAGTTTTGAGGCGTCAGTTTGCAGAATGAACGGTTTTGTGAAATCTGGATGCTGTAGTATTGGGGCATGAATGAGTAATTCTTTGAGCTTAGTGAATGCATTTTGCTGTTCAGGGCCCCAGGAAAATTCGGAATTCTTTTTGAGTAGCGATGTGAGTGGGCTAGAAACTTGGGAGCAATTTGGGATGAATCTGCGATAATATGAGGGTAGGCCAAGGAATGACTTAACTTCTTTTGAGCTTTTGGGTGTGGGTATGTCATAGATGGCCTGTACCTTATGGGGATCTGGTGAAATGCCTTGCTGAGAAATGACGTGGCCTAAGTATTGGACTTGGGGCTGGCAGAATTTGCATTTTTGTATGTTTAGCTTAAGGCCTGCTTGTGAGAATCGGGCAAGAATAGTGTCTAAACGTTCCAGCATTTGGGCATGGGAGTCTGCGAATACCAGGACATCGTCGAGATACACAAGGCATGTATTCCATTGCAGACCCGAAAGAATAACATCCATTAACCTTTGGAATGTGGCTGGGGCATTGGTGAGTCCAAAGGGGAGGTAATTGAATTGATACTGGCCGGCTGAGCAATTGAATGCCGTTTTTTCTCTGTCTGCCTGTGCTATGGGAATGGAATAATATGCATTGGATTGGTCAAGGGACGTAAAATATTTCATTCCACGTAGGGTGTCTAGAATTTCGTCGATACGGGGCAATGGGTAGGTATCTTTTTTGGTGACTTTGTTGAGGCCTCTAAAATCAATGCATAGACGATGGCCTCCATCTTTTTTGGGAACTAAAACTGTGTTGGTACACCATGGGGAATTGCTTTGGCTTATGACACCTGCTGCTGCGAGTTGCTCAACTTCTGCTTGTATGATTTGCTTTTCTTTTGGGGACGTCCGATAAAGTTGTCTACGTACGGGTTGGGAGCCATTGGTGTCAATTGTATGTGAAACGAGGGTGGTTCTACCTACATCCATTTTGGATTTAGCATATAATGTAGGGTACTTCGATAGGGCGCGTAGGAGTTGCATTTTCTCGGTTTCTGTGAGGTCACTGGAGGTTAAATTAACATTTTCTTTTAACCATGTGAATGTATCAAAACGGTTGGGCTGGTTTTGCGTTGAAGGGGTTACGTTAGCGGGAGTATTTTGTTTTGGGATGTAACATGAGACTGTACCAATGCATGTTCCAGGATAAAGAATTTGGGCTGTTTCTTGTGTGTTTAAGACGGATATGCGTATGCGACTGTTTTGATTTTCAGAGATGCAAGCTGCGAAATGGACTTTGGGATTCTGTTTGGGTTTTGGGGTGAATTCAAGCTGTTTGACCTGTAAGTACGATTTGGGCAAGGGGACAGTAAATTCGGTTACTGTACGGGGTGGTAATTCTAATTTCTCATCCAAATAAGTTCCACCACGAGTTGAAAGAGGGCTATATTCTAGGCCATCACAGGGTAGTATAACATTGCCAAATTTGACCTGTGATTTTTGATTGTTGATAGTGTATTCCGAAAAGCGACTGAGAAAGTTTTTGCCTAGAAGGATGTCTGCTGTGCAATCTTTTTGGACATGGACCATGATTGTTTCCTGGATTGTTTGGGCTGTCACTGTGACAAAAGTGGTTCCTACAAAGTGAATCGGGAGATTATTTGCTGCTTTTGCTTGGACTAGCGGGGGTTTCATGTCTAACTGTAAAAGTTGGGCGACTCGGGAATCAATGAGTGAGTAAACTGCACCAGTGTCAATCATGCCTTTTGTCATTAATTTGCCGTTAAGTGTGATTGGAATATGAGGGGTATGTTTCTCAGGTACATTTTGGGGTGGCTTATTTGATGCAGATTGGTGAATTTGATTAATGAGTTCGATTGCAGGAGTTCGGGGGGTATCGATATCGACAAGGACGTATTTCTGTTGCGTTTGTGCCCCACGACGATTAGCTAATTCTAAGAGAGCATGGCCGAATGATGGGGGAATGGTCTCATGTAAATGTCTGTTGTTTGAAGGTATTTCGTATGCATGTTCATGTGTGACTTGATGCTTTGGAGAGGGGAAATATTTTCGAAGAACGAGAAACGAATAAAAGACGCCTGCAATAACTACAGTAATAACGGCTAGATTGATAATGATCTGCAGGGGTCCTTTGAGTAAATTGTTCAATCCGTCTGTGAGACTTTGGGTGGTACCGGTTATTACATGTTCTATGCCTTGACCGGCGCCAGAGAGTGTATTTCCGAGTGCTTGGCCAGTGCCTGAGATCATGTTGTAAACTGTATCGGAATTGAGAGACATTTGGGCGGTATAATTGACGAGTTTTTTGACAGTGTTTTCGAGTGTGTGAGTTTTGTAAATGTATTGTTTCAAAAAGAGTAAGTTGGTTGAAATAGTTGCAAGTTGATCATGAAAAATGGCGGGTGTTTTAAAATGGAAGAGGGAGAAATTTTGGTTCCAGACAATTTCTAAGGGTAAGTTTGTAACATGGGGGGATCCTGTTTCACTGACCCATGTATTATTCTGTTTGTAAAGGGCTACATGCATGTGATGGCAGTCAACGGTTTGCGAAAAAGGGGTCAAATCGTTGCCTCCTGGATTTGAAAACATGAGTTCAGTTCCTACGAGAATGGGCAAAAGTTTGTAGCATGTTTGGTTGATTTTATGGTTGTAAAAGATTTTAGATGCATTTACTTGCTTGCAGGGCCAGACTGTGAGGGCTTCTCCTGTGAATTCTGCTATGATGTCGGTTCGCTGTAGGAATGCACGCGCTCCAAGGGTTGCATCAAGACGCAAGATTTGCCATACGAGATCAAGGTGACGCTGTGCCTGTCTGCATAATTCATTCCATACATTTTTGAAATTTTGGATTTCGAATTCCTGTATTTTGTCTGCTAGATAGTTTAGTTTTGCATTAATGGGTTCAAAATCATCAAAATCGTATAATGTAGTATGAGTTTCGTTGGTTTTTGGGGTTAAAAATGCATTACGATGTGGGGTGCTTTTGTCTAATTGTACGATAATGCCTTGTTCGGTTAGAATGCTATCTTGGATTTCTGGGCAATTGGGGTTCGAAAAAACTGTATTTTTGACCGAGAATGCACCTTGTAGTTCTTCTATTATCATGTGTGTTTGCGTGAGTTTGATGGGATGTGTATTTTTGTATTCGAAAGGGCATAAGTTTTCAAATGCTGTTTCGTTCCAGATAATGGATCCGTCGGCTGTGACACAATGACCTGATGTTGGTTTGCATGACCCTAGGTCACCTAATGTACCTGTCATAGATTTGCCATTCCAAGATGCTATTTGTCCTATTTCTATGATGACGTTAGTGACCGAGGTACAATGGTCTGTACAACACCATGTGTATTCTACGCTTAGGGAGTTATTTGTTGACCAAAATCCTGGTTGGGTTTCGTATAATTTTTGACCGTTGTGTTCTTTGTCTATAACGATTGCCTTACAAACATGTGGGGTTAGATTTTGCATTTCGGTTTGGTCGAAGACAATACCTTTTGATCCAAAAAATCCTGTATTAGTACAAATTTTGCGTTTGCGAACACTGCATTTGTATGCGTCTGTAATGTGGGGCTTAGTGGAGGGGATATAGATTTTTCTGAATGTCTGTACGGGTTTGTCTACTGTGGAAGGGGGCATGCATGATACAAGTTTTGGTATGCTGACTGAGTGACCGCTCAATGAAGTTCCACACATCTGAAATTGGGCACTACACGATGTGGGGATTATTATACAAAGAAAAATACAAAACATCGGCCAATAGAATGTTTTAGTGGAGGCGGCGGGGCACTGTATGTTTCCGTTGTGGCCGGTTTGGTGTTGGGGCTTTTGGTGTTGTCGTTTTGCGATTTTGCGCTGGGGGGGTGGCCGGTTTGAAATCTGAACGTTCTGTAAAAGTTTGGAATTTGAGTTATGGGATGGGGTTTGGACTTGCTTACTTGCGGGGGTCGGTAGCAATGTTTGGCGGGGGCGGAATTGGTAGGGTTCGGGGGTCAGGCCATGGAGAAGGGATAACAAGTTGCGGCCTGTTTTCGACGGGGTTTCGGGGGCGGTGGGCGGCGTTGTGTCCTGCTTTCGGGGGATCTTGTAGCCTACGGGGATGGTGGGCGGCGATTTTTCGATTTTTTCGGCTTCAGGCGTGGGGGGTGGTGACATGGCGCACCAATCGGGTACGTCCAGATCAAGGACGTATTCGTCACTGCGGCGGTGGGTGTTGGGCATGATAGTTCCTAAAGTAGTCTGAGGGCCGTTAGTTATGGCGGGTAATTTTGAGTAAAATGCGGGGTCGTCAATGTCCATGAGGGGTTGGGGTTGCCTGTACTCAATGCAATTTTGAATATTACGACTCTGCTGATTTGGACAATACCTGCTTGTATGACCTCTCTGCTTGCATATAAAACATTGAAAATTGGAGTAGGGTTTTGAAGGGCAGTTATCTGATCTATGTCCTGTTTGGGAGCAGTGGATGCATGGGCTTTTACAATCACGTGTACTGTGATTATTACGGAAACAGATTGCACATGATTTTCGGGTGCCTACTGATTTACAGTTACGAGCTACGTGTCCGATTTGTCCACACTGGAAGCATGTGGGTTGCCTAGGGGTGGTATTGTTCCTGTAAGCATTATTCCTGCTGAAAGTATTGTTACTGAAATTGTTGTAGCTACTCTGTTGCGGGGGTTGAGGTTTTTGTTTGATCTGCAACTGTAAATCTTTTACTTGTTGTTCTAACTGATGCAAAAGGTCCTGTTGGTCTGTATTTTTGGTTAGGGAAAAGATGGGTTCGGGTTTTGGGGGTATAAATGGAAGGGTGTTAGATTTCAGCTCATTTCTAAGGATTTGTTGTTCAATGTAAGCTGCTTCGTCTGACATTTCTTTTAGAGTTGCGAACCTTCTATACTTAATTGCTTCCCTGATTTCGTTTTGCATGCCTTCTACAAAGAGGGGTTTTATGATCATTTCTCGTGCGTCTGTGTTAAAGTTAGGGTAGGCGAGGGTTGCGAGATGTTCTAGATCAAATAAGAATTCCGTTACTGTTTCTGACCGCTTTTGTTTTCTTTCGCGTAAGAATTGTTGATGTAGCTCATTATCTCTATTGTTTGGGAAAAATGCCTGTAATGCGACTTTATACTGCTCGTATGTGTGGGGAGGGTTTTCGGAATTCGCTAAACTTTTGAATTTAGCTAACGCGGCTCCTCCTAAATGAATTTCTAAACATGCCAACTTTAACTGTACGTCTGTATCTTTCATGCCTTGGAGTGCCATGAATTGTTCTAATCTTTTGTTCCATTCACCAAAATGTTGGGTCACGCCGCCCGTGAATACTGTAGGTTTCGCGTAGAAATTGTTTGCCATGTTATTACGAATGTTTGCTGTTCTTAGATCGTCTATTAGGGTAGGGTTTACTGTATTCTGATTCAATTGTGTGCGTAGGGTACGAAAATGTTCTGAAAACAAATCGTTTATCTGTTCTCTAACGATTTCTCCTAAATGATCTTGCGTTTGGTGGGTCATTCTTGGTTTACGATGGGATTTCTGCTTAAATGCTTCAATTTTTGCTTCACGCTGTATTCGTTTAAATGTATCGCTTAATGCTTCGTTGGAGGGGGTTTCCAGTTTGGTTTCTACGAATACTGTCTTACTGTAGGAAATGATTACTACTGTATTATCTAATGCTTCTAAACGCCCGGATAAGAGTACACCTAACTGGGGGCAGGGAGTTCCACTGGTTAACGTAACGGTACGGTCACCAAAATATGTAACGACCAGATTTCTGTGAGGTACTTTACTTGGACCAATCGGTCGATACGGCGGGGCAAATACGGGGCAGGGCGAACGGTTACAACAAACAACGGGTAATTCGACGGTCGCTTGAACGTCGACAAATAAAACGCGCTTCGAATAAAAACGGATGGGGGCCTCGGTTTAAATGCTTTCGAATAGTCGGCCGCTTGCAAATGTATAAAGACGGGGCGAACGCGGATCAAAAAATAAAACGATACCAGAATAAGAACCAGAATAATGATCAAAATCACGCTTTGCTTCTTCTTTTATACGGCGATTTTGGCCACTCCCTGGACGCTGCGGGAGGTCGAGCTTCTGTCCATCTTCTTCCGCCAATCGTCGCTTCCGGCTACGCTTTTTATGCTTTCTTAGTTACGCCTCTCTAACGCTTTTCTGGTACCGTATGCTTTCTGTGCTTTGCTTGCTTCCTACGGTGGGCTTGGCCACGCCTTTGTGCTTCTGTGCATGCTTCCTGTATCGGTTTCTCTGTATACACATGTTTTATGGGGCCGCCGCTACTGTTACACTTGAGACTACTGTACGGCGGGGCTTCTACGTATTTTACTGTGTGCAGGTGTTGTTTACGATTTTTACGGGGGATTACGGTAGCTGTGGAATGTGTAGTTTAGTGTAGGTTCTAGGGGAACAGCTGCCGTTTGTGCAAATTAATTAGGGCATGTTAATTGGGCTACCGGGGTGTGAACGGATCAAAATAAAGTACTTCACATAATTTTGTAGGAATGTTTGGGTGTGAATCCCAGACATCCTTGAGACGATAAAATGTGAAAATAAAATAATATCTAATAAATGTCTATTACATACAGTATGCTACATGTTTACAGTACTGCTTTAGCAGGTACGTTACATGATTTTCAGAATCAAATTTTGATTTTAAGAATAAATTTTATGATCAAATTTTAATTTTTGATTTTAAAATTTAAAATTTCGATCTTATCCTCGAATTTTTTGCAAAAAACTAAAAGATCCACATTATTAAAGAACCATTTTTAATTGCGTTTTTCAGGCTTAAATTCTGACTTTTTAATTTCAAGATGAATTTTTGATTTTTTCACAATACAACTGTGATTTTGATTCTTATAATCAAATTCAGAATTTTCAGAATTTTAAAAATCAAATTTTGAATTTCAATTTGATTTTCAGAATGAATTTTTGATTTTTAATTGATTTTTAGGCTCAAATTTTGATTTTCAAAGTGACTATGCGAATGAGTTTTTGTTTTTCATTGTGATTTTCAGTATCAAAATTTTGATTTTTAAAATCAAATTTTGAAATTTTGGAATCGGATTTTAAACTTTAATGTGATTTTTTGAATTCATTTTTTTTTATCTTGGGAATCAAAATTTTGATCTGATCCTCAAATTTTATGAAAAACTTCAAAAAAATCCACATTTTTTTTAGAAATTTGAAAAAAAACATCAATACTAAATTACAAGAGAAATATTGTTTGAGAGACCCTGTCGCAATTTTCGTGTATAGCAAAATTTTCTCCATTTTTCGCAAAAAAAAGTCGAAAATTTTTGACATTTTCAAAAAAAAACATTCTAAAATTTTTGGCATTTTTCGGAGAAAAATCTAAACTTTTCGCAATTTAAAAAAAAATCTATTTTATGCATTTTTTCCAAAAAAATCTAATTTTTCGTTATTTTTGCCACAAAAACTGCTTTTCGCCATTTTTTAGAATTATTTTTTGTTGAAATTTCCGACATTTCCTCCGAAAAATTGCAAACTTTCTCGGCATTTTTGTCGAAAAAATTTAAATTTCTGCCATTTTTTTCCTACAAATTGTCCGCACTCTTTCGAAAAAATTCTAATTTTTGGTTATTTTGCTGAAAAATATGAATATTTCGGCATTTTTTCGAAAGAAAAGTGCAAATTTTTTTGAATTTTTGCAAAATGTCAATGGGCTGCATTTAAAATAGAACTAATTTTGATGGTAATGTTGTACGACCTATGCAACGTATTTGGGGAATATTTTTCTGATTACATAGGAGCCAAGATTCCAAGTAAATGAGCACAGCATCCATCTTCCAAAGCCGCAAGTGAAACTTGATACATCCGAGACCCCAGTGGAAGGCATCGGACATGCAGTCAGCAGACTTTGTGCTCCCAAAAAAGACACGTCCAGACAAGACATGGACACCTCTACGACACATGTCAGATGCTAATTTTTGAGGATTAATGTCACCTGGCACTGCACCTGGACTGAATTTACATTTGCATGAAGCATGATTAATCATCAGCAACAAATATTCGATTGCCAACGAATTTATCAGCAATATGCACAAAATAATGTTGAAAGCACCGGCCAGAATTCAAGTTTTTAAAGATACAACAAATGGTGCAACAAACGCATACTAATTTCTAAAATTCACAATTAACCTTCTGTTCCTTAAAATTTATAGGCCTAGCTCTGCCTCGGGATGCTATCGTCACCCGCTGGGGGTCGTGGATCAATTGCGGCATTTAATACTGTAAAAACTAAGGCAACATCAAAAATTTTCTCGATGCTTTACAAGACGACGCAGCGACTGTGCACAGAGCTAAGGCCTTAATTGATAACGAATCGTTGAAAGATGAACTTTTCAACATTGCGACATACGAGTTTTTGCCGACTGCTATTGAAAAACTGGAAACACAGGGGCTGGCTGAAGAGAAACAGTGGAAAATCTTTACGGATGCGTTGCAATGCATGGACGGCTTTGCAAAAGAAAAGTTGTTGGCCAGTTTGAATAGAAATCCAGATGTTAAAGCATTTGTTGAGAATAAGGATCCTGAATTTCGTTTACAGACTGCATATGCTCCTTTGGTGTCAGTTGATGTAGAAAGTTCGTTTTCTTTGTACAAATCTATTCTGTCGGACCATCGTCAAAATCTCACATTAGATGACATAGAAATCTTGAACGTACTGACGTTCAATGAGTTTTTGTTTGCCTGAAGATGTTATATGGAGTAATAAACTTTGTTATGCGAGCCTACAATTTTTCCATTATAGCATATGATTTAGCCTATATTTTAGCATATATTTCGGCATTTTTTAGCATATAAAAATCCAGCTTCTAGTTATTAGGCACTACTAATGTACGCTACCAAGTGAAATTAACCATCTATGCCTGATACATCCCAGACCCCACTTGAGGGCATCGGAGATGCAATCAGCAGACTTTGTGCTCCCAAGAAAGACACGTCCAGACAGGACATGGACACCTCTACGACACCTGTCAGATGCTAATTTTTGAGGATTAATTCCACCTGGCACTGCACCTGGACTGAATTTACATTTACATGAAGCATGATTAATCATCAAAATATGCCCTAATTCACACTTTGCCATTTTGCAGCTAGATTCGCAATGCCTACACAATAAAAGGCGTTAACAATCCAGGCTGTTTTGTACACAATGAAGCTGGTCTTCATAGACCTTAGCGGTGGTGGTCAAACCAGTTGGAAGCAACTGTCCAGGAGTGTAAAAATTTGCATAATTTTTTGCGAAAATATATATATTCTAGTTATTCCTCATTTTCTCATCACATGTACCATATTAGAAATCCATTAGTACTCTTTATTGTTTTTTCCTAGTTGGAAACCAGACTTTTTTTCCAGTACCTTGTTTTTGTCGCACTCGTAATTTACTGAGCAAGAAATGGAAAGGTTGACACATTCTAAAGCAAAAAACACTTTTTTTCAAAATAGAAAAATGGGTTCATATGTTTTGAACCCTCGGACAATTTGGAACATCATGGATGCCAACTCGGAAATTGGAGAAGATTCAGTCTTTTGGTTCTAGAGAGAGAGTCTTCTGGTTCTTTACGCGATTACACTCGCTGCTTTCAGTGGTTTTTCTTTACGCGACTTTGCTTGCTCGCATCTCACAGTCCGTTGGACTTTGATACAATTTGCGTTTCGGTTTGAGGCAATTGCGTTGCCTATAATTTTGGGCAATTTTCCTAAAAAATCTATTTTCGGCGTTTTTTCCAGAAACATTCTTAGATTTTCCGCATTTTTTCTAAAAAATTTCAACTTATAAATTTTTTCCTAAAAATCAAAAATTTCCGATATTTTTCGAAAAATTTTAAAATTGTCGGCATTTATTCGGAAAAATCGTAAAATCTCAAACTTTTGGGCATTTTTTCGGAAAAATTCTAAAATTCTGTAGTATTGGGCACTTTTGGGAAAAATTTTTAAATTTTTCACACATTTCCTAAAGATTTATTTTCGCATTTTTTTGACAAAAATTCTGAAATTCTAGGAATTTCTGCAATTTTCGACGTTTTTTTATAAAAAATTCTGAAATTTTTGGCACTTTTCAGAAAAATTTTGAAATTTTTGGCATTTTTTTTTTATTTCAATTTTTCGGAATTTTTGCAAAAAATTCCAACTTTTTGACATTTTTCCAGAGAAATTTCAAAATTTTTCAAATTTTTCGGCATTATTTTGAGTGAATTTTAACTTTTTCCGCATTTTTTCGGGAAAAAATTCCAATATTTTCAGCATTTTTTGAGAAAATTTCTAAATTCTACAATTTTCGGCATTTTCTGGAGAAATGTTCTAAAATCTTGAAACAGCTGTAAATTTTGGGCATTTTTCCGGAAAATTATAGAATCTTAAGCATTTGTTGCAGAAAAATTTAAAAATTTTCGGAAAGAAACTCCAAAATCCGGGCGTTTCCCCGAAAAAAAATCTAAAATTTTTAGAATGTTTCAAGAAAATTCTAAAATTTCCATAATTTTTCGAACAAATTTCACAAATTTTAAGATTTTTTTCAGAAAAATTCCAAAATTCCGGAATTTTTCCAAAAAAATTTCTCAAATTTCCAAAATTTGACTAAGAAAATAATTCTAGAATTTTTAAAAATTTTCCAAAAAATTGTAAAATTTGAGAATCTTTCGAAAAAATTTTTAAACTTTTCAGAATTTTTCCAAAAAAATTCAAAGATTTTCAAAAGTTTTCTATAATTGACAAATTTTACCAAAAATTCAAAATTTTTCAGAATTTTTCCGAAAAAGTTGCAAAATTTCCAGGATATTTTTAAAAAATTGAAAATTTTCCAAAAAATTCTAAAATTTCAATTTTTAAAATTCTTTTTTTGACACAACTCAGAGTGGACGATTGCCTAGTTTGACCACCATACACATAACATAACCTGGTGTGCAAGAAACGAAAAATATAGAAATGAAAAAAGACAATACAACAAAGAACAAAACAAAACAAACAAATAAAATACAAAAAGTGAGAGAAAAACAAAACCAAAGAAAAGAAAAATGCAATAAATAAGAAAGTGAAAAAAAACAATAAAAAAACGAAATACAAAGAAAAGAAAGAATGAAAAAGAAAGCATAGTAAAGAAAAACATAAACAAAAAAAATGTGAAAGGCAACTTGTTTAATTCATAAAGAATAAAAAAATTGTTCATGTCCAGTGACAATTTATAGCTTTTAATTTGAATACAACTGATATGAAAACGACAAATTCTGTTATCTTCATTTCAAATTTCAAAATTTCAAATTTCAAAAAAATTCTTCATTTCAAAAAATTCTGTTATCTTCATTTCAAATTCTTTTCTATAGACAAAGTATGCACTCGCACTTTTCGGAACGGTCGCAATGGCCAGCTCGGCAGTCTTTTGCTTGGCATTTCCTTGCGCAGCGCAAATCATCTGAAAAAAATTTTTTCACAAATAATTTCTTGAAAAAATGCAAAATTTTTGGTAAATTCTTGGAAAAAATTTTTATTAGATTTTTTGAAAAACGAAAATTGACAATTTTCAGTGAATTTTTACAAAAAATGCAAAATTTTGACGAGAATTTGTAAAAAAAATTGCACAATTATTAATAAATTTGTGAAAAAATGCAGCATTTTGAAGAAATTTGTAAAATAGAATGCACAATTCTCGATAAATTTTATGAGTGTGTAAAATTTTTCGGAAATTTTTTGGAAAAAATGAAGGATTTCGATAAAATTTTCAGAAAAATGCCTAAAAAAATTTTTGTCCATAAAGCCGAAAAATTTACATCATGCACTTCGAAAAAATTGGCCAAAATTTTGACAATTTAGAAGTAAAATTTGAAATTCATTGCTAAAAATCGCGAAATTCGAAAAAAATTCGCCAATTTTAAGCTCTAAAATTCTAAAATTTGAATGCTGCACAAAAATTGGAAAATTTTTCAAATATGTCGAACACGCATTTTCTACTCAAAAACAAAATTTGAAATTCATTTTAATGTAGAATATTTCCGGATTTTCTGCTCAAAAACCCATTAAAATACCGAAAAATTGGAAATATCTTCACATGTTTCTCGATCAGAAAAATTTAAATTTTACATATTTTTCAATTAAAAACGGTTTTTGATCGAAATTTCGAAAATTTAAAATATTTCGCTATTTTGAATATGGTAATTTTTGGAATTTTCACTCCAAAATTCTATCTTGCTTAAAAATTCGAAATAAGAAAAAAGGCATAAAAAGTTACCGTAAGAAAGGGGCAGGAGTTACTACAGTAAGAATTACAGTAGTATTCTATTAATTTTTAAATTTATCGACTTATTATTTTTTTGTCGTTTTTTAAAATTGTCCGAAAATGTTAAACTTGTTACCGCAGTAAGCTTGCACTAAACACGGCGAATTGGACTTGATTATCGGATCCATAACGGCCAGCATCAAAATGGCGACTATGATGAGCACGGATTTCATGTTCCAAGTGTTCGGACAGTTGACCTAAAACTGTAAACAATGGTAGCTGCAGACCATATTTGAAGGAGCCAGGACCAGGTTCATGACATGGGCACCTGTGGTCAAGGCCCCTGCCAGACCCTACTTAGGCTGCGCTGGTGTCAGGGTTGGGCCTTGGACAAGTGGCCTCTAGAATAGGTTGGCTCGCTCTGAGGCCGTGGCCCAAGCGCCGCCAACCGACACCCTAGCACTTTTACTGTATAGAGAATTGGACCAAGTAGGAAAATTTTGGCTTTTTGCAAAATAATTTTCCTTATCTAGGAAAACAATTCGTTGCTGATTGAGCTAAAGTTTCCACTTGGATTCCAAAGAAAAGATAAGAATTTTATCACGTGAATGAACAAAAATTATTTTTTAAACAAGACTTACCTGAAAATGTGTCCAAAATACAAAACAAAGCTGGTCCAATAAAGAAAAAATTGTCCAAAAAGACCGCTCAGCAAATTGTAGAAAGGAAATTTTGCAGGGAAAAGAAGAAAAGATGACCAATTTTGTACTGGTCAATAGGCAAAATTTTGACCAACCAACCAACCACCAAAACGGTCATCCTAATCCCTAGAAGCCATTTTTCTATTGAAGAAAAATCCGGTTTTCGCCGGTCAAGTCTTAAATCTGGATGTTTCCCTGACCCCTGCGAAATGAACAACTATCATTATATTTTATTTACTGGTCATTTTAGGTAATTTTTTCACAAAATTTTAACTTTTTTCGACTAAAAATTGAGAAATTTCGCGCTTTTTCGAGCAGAAATCCTACAAATTCCCATTTTTTTCTCACCAAAATGCGAAAATACTCCTTTTTTTCGGCTCGAAATATTGTGAAACTCAATTTTTTTGGGTAAAAAATCAGAATTCATCTATAAAAAAGCCAAATTTTAGTGTCTAGATTTTATGATAAATATGACGGGTTCACATTCTCTTAAATTTTAAAGATGAAACCACATTTTTACCGTTTAAAATTTAGGAAAATTTGTCGAAAATATCAATTTCCCGCATTCAAATTTTGACGAAAACTGATTTTTTGCGTTTTAAAATTTAAATTTAGGCTTAAGGCTTAAATATCTAAAATTTCCGGCATTTTTGGAAATTTCGAAAAATTATCAAAATTTTTCCCGCAAATTCTGAAATTGTCAAGTTTTTTACAAAAAATATTCGAGAAATTTCAAAATTTATAAAAAACATTTCTAAACTTTTCAAAATGTCTAGAAAATATTCTAAACTTCTTCAATTTCTGGCATATTTTCCAAAAAATTTCAAAATTTCCCGAATTTTTTTGGTGAAGTTTTAGAATATATGTATAGTTTTCAGCATTTTTTCAAATGATTCTTAAATTTTCCAGGCTTTTTCTCGAAAAATTTTAACATTTGGTAATTTTGCCAAAAAACCCCATTTGTTTGGCATTTTTTCAAAGAAATTTCAAAATTTTCCGCATTTTTGGAAGAAAATTTCGCATTTCCGCGAAAAAATACCGAACGTTCCCGAATTTTTCCGCGTTTAAGATAAATTCAAAAATTTCGAGCATTATTTTGGAATTAATTTCTAAATTCTACAATTTTCGCCAATTTGTACAGGTCAATAACAAAAATTTCGACTAGTTGTAAATAATATTGTAAATTAGACAACTTGAATATACCCATTTAGAATTTGAAAAAAATTGAGTTTTTGGAACAAAATTATGAAAGAATTTCAAATCAAAAATTTCATGCAAAATTCTAATTTAAAAAAAAAATTTCACAAATTCAGCATCAAGAAAATTTTTCGCAATTTCCATCAAGTTTTCAGAGAAAAATTTCACCTCCAACTTTTGTCCTGGTTACAAAATAAAGTCAGGCTAGATTGATGTAAAGTTAGCTTGCAATGCTTAAACTGTTTTTTTCAATATTGATGATGTAAAGTGTTGTAATGATGTCATTCATGTAAAAAGGAAGTGTAAACCTGCTCTAATATTGCTGTAAAGTGTCATCATGTCATAATACAAAATTTGCCTTACTGTAGCACTAAAATTCTCAGAGTGTAAAGCCTGCTGAACTCAAATTTAAAGCCATGATGTATAACAAACTTGTGTGAACAAAATCATTAGCTTACTGTAGCACTTGCTCAATGCAAATTCTGACACTGGCCTGAAGTGTGATTATTTAATAAAATGTGTTCGCCACGCAACAGTAATTGATTATAGAACACAAAAAATTTCAACATTTTTCACATTTTTTCGGGAAAAAACTTAAATTTTGGAAAAATTTCTTTTTTTTTGAGAAAATTTCTAAATCGTAAAATTTTCCATGCTTTTTGATAAAAATCCTAAAATTTAAAAAATCCTACATTTTCGGCTTCGTAATTTAAAAAAATTTATTTTGCGCGTTTTTTCCGAATTTTTCCAAATTTTTGTCACAAAAATTCATTTTCGCCCTTTTTGCAGATGGATTTGTGAAATATGCGGCATTACCTCGCAAAAATTGCAAACATTTTTGGCATTTATTTGAAAAAAAAATTCTTGAATTTTGGAATTTTTCGCAAAAAAAATTCCTAGACGTTCCGCATATTTTTTCCAAGAAATTGTCAAGTTTTGGGCGTTTTTTTGGAAAAAATTGAGATTTTGGACATTTTTTCTTTAAATTTTGGACATTCTATTGAAAAAATTCTATATTTTCGTGATTTTTGCTAAAAAATCTAAAATTTTCGGCAATTGTCCGAAAAAAGTTCAAATTTTGGGAATTTTAACAAAAAATTGAATTTTTTTATTATTTTTTCCAAAAAATCTAAAACTTTCGTATAATTTAAAAAAATCTTCTATTTTCCGCATTTTTTCTTAAAAATTCTAACTTTTCGTTATTTTTGGCGTTTTTTCGTAAGGATTTAGAAATTTTGGGCGTTTTGTAAGAAATATTCTAACATTTTTCACTTTTTAATTTTGGGAAATTTTCGAGTCTTCTTTTGAGAAAATTTGTAAATTGAAAAATTTCGACATTTTTTGTTTAAAATCCTACGATTTGAAAAATTCTAGATTTGGGCCATTTTTGCAAAAAAATCGAACTTTTTCTCATTTTTCCCAAAAAAAGTCTAAAATTTTCGACATTTTTTTGGACGAAAAATCTAAAACTTTCGTATAATTTAAAAAAAATCTTCTATTTTCCGCATTTTTTCTTAAAAATTCTAACTTTTCGTTATTTTTGGCGTTTTTTTCGTAAGGATTTAGAAATTTTGGGCGTTTTGTAAGAAATATTTTAACATTTTTCACTTTTTAATTTTGGGAAATTTTCGAGTCTTCTTTTGAGAAAATTTGTAAATTGAAAAATTTCGACATTTTTTGTTTAAAATCCTACGATTTGAAAAATTCTAGATTTGGGCCATTTTTGCAAAAAAATCGAACTTTTTCTCATTTTTCCCAAAAAAAGTCTAAAATTTTCGACATTTTTTTGGACGAAAAATCTAAAACTTTCGTATAATTTAAAAAAAATCTTCTATTTTCCGCATTTTTTCTTAAAAATTCTAACTTTTCGTTATTTTTGGCGTTTTTTTCGTAAGGATTTAGAAATTTTGGGCGTTTTGTAAGAAATATTTTAACATTTTTCACTTTTTAATTTTGGGAAATTTTCGAGTCTTCTTTTGAGAAAATTTGTAAATTGAAAAATTTCGACATTTTTTGTTTAAAATCCTACGATTTGAAAAATTCTAGATTTGGGCAGTTTTTGCAAAAATCGAGCTTTTTGCCATTTTTCCAAAAAAAAGTCTAAAATTTTCGACATTTTCTAAAGATTTATTTTCGCATTTTTTTGACAAAAATTCTGAAATTCTAGGTATTTCTGCAATTTTCGACGTTTTTTTATAAAAAATTCTGAAATTTTTGGCACTTTTCAGAAAAATTTTGAAATTTTTGGCATTTTTTTTTATTTCAATTTTTCGGAATTTTTGCAAAAAATTCCAACTTTTTGACATTTTTCCAGAGAAATTTCAAAATTTTCCGAATTTTTCGGCAATATTTTGAGTGAATTTTAACTTTTTCCGCATTTTTTCGGGATTTTCAGCATTTTTTGAGAAAATTTCTAAATTCTACAATTTTCGGCATTTTCTAGAGAAATGTTCTAAAATCTTGAAACAGCTGTAAATTTTGGGCATTTTTCCGGAAAAATATAGAATTTTAAGCATTTGTTGCAGAAAAATTTAAAAATTTTCGAAAAGAAACTCCGAAATCCAGGCGTTTCCCCGAAAAAAAATGTAAAATTTTTAGAATGTTTCAAGAAAATTCTAAAATTTCCATAATTTTTCGAACAAATTTCACAAATTTTAAGATTTTTTTCAGAAAAATTCCAAAATTCCGGAATTTTTCCAAAAAAATTTTTCAAATTTCCAAAATTTCACTAAGAAAATAATTGTAGAATTTTTAAAATTTTTCCAAAATATTGTAAAATTTCAGAATCTTTCGAAAAAATTTTTAAACTTTTCAGAATTTTTCCAAAAAAATTCAAACATTTTCAATACTTTTCTATAATTGACAAATTTTACCAAAAATTCAAAATTTTCCAGAATTTTTCCGAAAAAGTTGCAAAAAGTCGAAAAACAAAACAAACCAATAAAAGACAAAAAGTGGGAGAAAAACAAAACGAAAGAAAAGCAAAATGCAATAAATAAGAAAGTGAAAGAAAACAATAAAAAACGGAATACAAAGAAAAGAATGGAAAAGAAAAAAAAGAATGTAAAAGAAAGCAGGGAAAAAAAGATGATAAAGAAAAACATAAACAAAAAAAATGTGAAAGGCAACGCACAACTTGTTTAATTCATAAAGAATAAAAAAATTGTTCATGTCCAGTGACAATTTATAGCTTTTAATTTAAATACAACTGATATGAAAACGACAAATTCTGTTATCTTCATTTCAAATTTCAGAATTTCAAATTTCAAAAAAATTCTTCATTTCAAAAAATTCTGTATCTTCAATTCAAATTTCAAAATTTCAAATTTCAAAAAAATTCTTCATTTAAAAAAATTCTGTTATCTTCATTTCAAATTTCAAAATTTCAAATTTCAAAAAAATTCTTCATTTCAAAAAATTCTGTTATCTTCATTTCAAATTTCAAAATTTCAAATTTCAAAAAAATTCTTCATTTCAAAAAATTCTGTTATCTTCATTTCAAATTCTTTTCTATAGACAAAGTATGCACTCGCACTTTTCGGAACGGTCGCAATGGCCAGCTCGGCAGTCTTTTGCTTGGCATTTCCTTGCGCAGCGCAAATCATCTGAAAAAAATTTTTTCACAAATAATTTCTTGAAAAAATGCAAAATTTTCGCTAAATTCTTGGAAAAAATTTTTATTAGATTTTTTGAAAAACGAAAATTGACAATTTTCAGTGAATTTTTACAAAAAATGCAAAATTTTGACGAGAATTTGTAAAAAAAATTGCACAATTATTAATAAATTTGTGAAAAAATGCAGCATTTTGAAGAAATTTGTAAAATAGAATGCACAATTCTCGATAAATTTTATGAGTGTGTAAAATTTTTCGGAAATTTTTTGGAAAAAATGAAGGATTTCGAAAAAATTTTTAGAAAAATGCCTAAAAAAATTTTTGTCCATAAAGCCGAAAAATCTACATCATGCACTTCGAAAAAATTGGCCAAAATTTTGACAATTTAGAAGTAAAATTTGAAATTCATTGCTAAAAATCGCGAAATTCGAAAAAAATTCGCCAATTTTAAGCTCTAAAATTCAAAAATTTGAATGCTGCACAAAAATAGGAAAATTTTTCAAATATGTCGAACACGCATTTTCTACTCAAAAACAAAATTTGAAATTCATTTTAATGTAGAATATTTCCGGATTTTCTGCTCAAAAACCCATTAAAATACCGAAAAATTGGAAATATCTTCACATGTTTCTCGATCAGAAAAATTTAAATTTTACATATTTTTCAATTAAAAACGGTTTTTGATCGAAATTTCGAAAATTTAAAATATTTCGCTATTTTGAATATGGTAATTTTTGGAATTTTCACTCCAAAATTCTATCTTGCTTAAAAATTCGAAATAAGAAAAAAGGCATAAAAAGTTACCGTAAGAAAGGGGCAGGAGTTACTACAGTAAGAATTACAGTAGTATTCTATTAATTTTTAAATTTATCGACTTATTATTTTTTTGTCGTTTTTTAAAATTGTCCGAAAATGTTAAACTTGTTACCGCAGTAAGCTTGCACTAAACACGGCGAATTGGACTTGATTATCGGATCCATAACGGCCAGCATCAAAATGGCGACTATGATGAGCACGGATTTCATGTTCCAAGTGTTCGGACAGTTGACCTAAAACTGTAAACAATGGTAGCTGCAAACCATATTTGAAGGAGCCAGGACCAGGTTCATGACATGGGCACCTGTGGTCAAGGCCCCTGCCAGACCCTACTTAGGCTGCGCTGGTGTCAGGGTTGGGCCTTGGACAAGTGGCCTCTAGAATAGGTTGGCTCGCTCTGAGGCCATGGCCCAGGCGCCGCCAACCCACACCCTAGCACTTTTACTGTATAGAGAATTGGACCAAGTAGGAAAATTTTGGCTTTTTGCAAAATAAAGCAAAAATTTTCCTAATCTAGAAAAACAATTCGTTGCTGATTGAGCTAAAGTTTCCACTTGGATTCCAAAGAAAAGATAAGAATTTTATCACGTGAATGAACAAAAATTATTTTTTAAACTAGACTTACCTGAAAATGTGTCCAAAATACAAAACAAAGCTGGTCCAATAAAGAAAAAATTGTCTAAAAAGACCAAATTTTGCAGGGAAAAGAAGAAAAAGACCAATTTTGTACTGGTCAATAGGCAAAATTTTGACCAACCAACCACCAAAACGGTCATCCTAATCCCTAGAAGCCATTTTTCTATTGAAGAAAAATCCGGTTTTCGCCGGTCAAGTCTTAAATCTCGATGTTTCCCTGACCCCTGCGAAATGAACAAGTATCATTATATTTTATTTACTGGTCATTTTAGGTAATTTTTTCACAAAATTTTACACTTTTTTCGACTAAAAATTGAGAAATTTCGCACTTTTTGCGGCTGAAAGCTCAAAAAAATCAAAAATAAAAAAAACTCGAATTACTAAAAAAATTCTAAAATAAAATATGTGAAATTTTCAGAATTGAAAAAAAAATTCCGAAATATTTGCAAAAAATTCTAAAATTTTGCGCCTTTTTTAAAAAAATTCCAACGTTTCGATCTTTTTTCCGAAAATTATTCAGAAACTTTGGGGTATTTCCCTGGAGAAATTCCAACATTTTCCTCGTTTTTTTAAACTGAAACTTTCTGCATTTTTTCCGGAAAATTTTGACATTTTCCACATTTTTTCCGAAAAAAACTGAAAATTTTGCGAAAATTCCCCGTATTTTTACATATTTTGTGCTAAAAATCCTAGAATTTGAAAAAATTCTACACTTTGGCCATTTTATTCTAATTGTTTATTCCAAAGAAGTTTCATTTGCATTAAATTTATAAAAAAAAATTTGCATAAGCAAAAATTGTAAAAAAATCGAAAGTTTTTGTCATTTTTCCAAAAAAAATAAAATTTTCGGCATTTTTTCGTGAGGATTAAGAAATTTTAGGCATTTTGTGGGAAATATTTTAACATTTTTCACTTTTTTTCCGAAAAGACTGAAAATTTGAAAATTTTCAAAATTCTCTAAAGACTAAATAAAATTCAGAATTTTCCGACGAAATTTGCAATTTTCATAACAAAATTCAAAATTTCCGAAACAAAATTTTAAAATTTTCTAAAGCAAATTCAGAACCTTGCGCGGAAGAAAATTTTAATTCCAATTTAGAAAAATTTAGAAATTTACCGAAAAAAATTTCATAAAATTCGAAATTTCCGAAATTTTGATAAATTTTTAGAAATTCGAGAAAACTTTTTTGCTCAAGTCATTGCCAAGAAATTTTTTTTCTCAACTGGTAAACTTGATATTTCGACATTGCTAATTAATTAATTTCATAATTTTCGTCATTTTTTCAAAAAAATCCAACTATTTGTCATTTTTCCAAAAAAATTGTAGAATTTTGCGAAAAATTCCATTATTTTTTGGAAAAATATTCAGAAATTTTTGGCATTTTCTCGGCAAATTTCTAATATTTTGCACGTTTTTATTTTGAAAAAACTGAAATTTTGCGCATTTTTGCTAAAAAACTAGAAATTTACAAAAAAAATTTAAAAATCTCGGGCATTATTTCGAGAAAATTTGTAAATTCTAAAATTTTCGAAATTCTTTGGAAAAAAATTTCTAAAATTTTCGACATTTTTTCCGCCAAAAAATATTTAAGATCTCGAGAGTTTTCCCAAAAACTTTAAAATTTTTCCAGAAAAATTGAAAAATTCCAAAAATTTTTCAAAAAAAATTCTTAAAAATTGCCGCATTTTTTGGAAAAAATTGAGAAAATTTTTCGAAGAAAATAAATTTTTCCCACACTTTCCGAAAAAAACTGAAAATTCTGCGAAAATTTCCGGTATTTTTGCATATTTTGTGCTAAAAATCCTAGAATTCGAAAAAATTCTACATTTTGGCCATTTTATTCTAATTGTCTATTCCAAAGAAGTTTCATTTGCATTAATTTTATAAAAAAAAAATTTTCATAAGCAAAAATTGTAAAAAAATCGAAAGTTTTTGTCATTTTTCCAAAAAAAAATTAAAATTTTCGGCGTTTTTTCGTGAGGATTAAGAAATTTTAGGCATTTTGTGGGAAATATTTTAACATTTTTCACTTTTTTCCGAAAAGACTGAAATTTTGGAAAAATTTTCGGGTGTTTTTTTGAGAAAATTTCTGAATTGAAAAGTTTCGAGATTTTTTCTTTAAAATCCTACGATTTGAAGAATTCTAGATTTGAGCCATTTTTGCAAAAAAATAGACTTTTTCTCATTTTTCCAAGAAAAAATCTAAAATTTTCGAAATTTTTTCGAAAAGATTTAGAAATTTTGGGCATTTTTTCCGAAAAGGACTAAAATTTTGCGAAAATTTGGGGTATTTTTAAACTGTAAAATTTTCCAGATTTTTCGAAAGAAATCCTAGAATTTGAAAAAATTCTACATTTCATTATAATTGTTTATCTCAAAGAAGGTTCATTTGCGTTTGCAAAAAAATGTTCAAAACGTATTTTTCCAAGAAAATTCAAAAAATTTTCGGCATTTTTTCGAAAAAATTGTCAAATTTGGGCATTTCTCGGAGGAAATTGAAAAATTTTCCTACATTTTTTTGCAAAAAAATCTAACTTTCTGCTTTTTTTCGCATAAAAAATTGAAAAAGTTTCGGCACTTTTTCGAAATAAATTTCAACATTCTCAAAAAAATTGTGAAATTTTCGGATTTTTTTCCGAGAAAAAATATTCTAAAGTTGTCAAAAAATTCTAAAATTTTTAGAATTTTTTTTCGGAAAAAATTCCAAAATTTTCGTCATTTTTTCCCAAAAAATTCCCACTTTCCGCTATTTTTCGCATAAGAAACTCAAAAACTTTCTGCACTTATTCGAGAAATTCAAAGATTTGCAGCATTTTTCAAAAAATTGTAATTATTTATTTACTGGTCATTTTAGGTTCATTCATTTTCTTTTGAAAAGCGCAAAATTTCGTAAAATAGTGCAAAATTTTATAAGAAAATTGTAAGAAATGCAAAAATTTCCAAAAAAATGAGCCAAAATGCACAATTTTTTAGAGAAATCGAGAAAAACGCAAAATTTGGAGGGAAATCAACAAAAATGCAAATTTTCACGAAAAAAAATTGATGAAGACTAAAAATTCTGCAAAAATTATGGAAATATCCGATAGGAAAATTGTAAAAAAAGGCGAAAATTTCGATGTTCAAGCTGAATTTGAGAATCAAATTTTGATTTTAAAACATTTTTCAGGCTCAAATTTCAATTTTTGATTGTTATAATGAAATTTCGATGTCTGATTTACAAAATGAAAATTTAAATTTTAATGTGATTTTCAGAATCAAATTTTGATTTTAAGAATAAATTTTATGATCAAATTTTAATTTTTGATTTTAAAATTTAAAATTTCGATCTTATCCTCGAATTTTTTGCAAAAAACTAAAAGATCCACATTATTAAAGAACCATTTTTAATTGCGTTTTTCAGGCTTAAATTCTGACTTTTTAATTTCAAGATGAATTTTTGATTTTTTCACAATACAACTGTGATTTTGATTCTTATAATCAAATTCAGAATTTTCAGAATTTTAAAAATCAAATTTTGAATTTCAATTTGATTTTCAGAATGAATTTTTGATTTTTAATTGATTTTTAGGCTCAAATTTTGATTTTCAAAGTGACTATGCGAATGAGTTTTTGTTTTTCATTGTGATTTTCAGTATCAAAATTTTGATTTTTAAAATCAAATTTTGAAATTTTGGAATCGGATTTTAAACTTTAATGTGATTTTTTGAATTCATTTTTTTTTATCTTGGGAATCAAAATTTTGATCTGATCCTCAAATTTTATGAAAAACTTCAAAAAAATCCACATTTTTTTTAGAAATTTGAAAAAAAACATCAATACTAAATTACAAGAGAAATATTGTTTGAGAGACCCTGTCGCAATTTTCGTGTATAGCAAAATTTTCTCCATTTTTCGCAAAAAAAAGTCGAAAATTTTTGACATTTTCAAAAAAAAACATTCTAAAATTTTTGGCATTTTTCGGAGAAAAATCTAAACTTTTCGCAATTTAAAAAAAAATCTATTTTATGCATTTTTTCCAAAAAAATCTAATTTTTCGTTATTTTTGCCACAAAAACTGCTTTTCGCCATTTTTTAGAATTATTTTTTGTTGAAATTTCCGACATTTCCTCCGAAAAATTGCAAACTTTCTCGGCATTTTTGTCGAAAAAATTTAAATTTCTGCCATTTTTTTCCTACAAATTGTCCGCACTCTTTCGAAAAAATTCTAATTTTTGGTTATTTTGCTGAAAAATATGAATATTTCGGCATTTTTTCGAAAGAAAAGTGCAAATTTTTTTGAATTTTTGCAAAATGTCAATGGGCTGCATTTAAAATAGAACTAATTTTGATGGTAATGTTGTACGACCTATGCAACGTATTTGGGGAATATTTTTCTGATTACATAGGAGCCAAGATTCCAAGTAAATGAGCACAGCATCCATCTTCCAAAGCCGCAAGTGAAACTTGATACATCCGAGACCCCAGTGGAAGGCATCGGACATGCAGTCAGCAGACTTTGTGCTCCCAAAAAAGACACGTCCAGACAAGACATGGACACCTCTACGACACATGTCAGATGCTAATTTTTGAGGATTAATGTCACCTGGCACTGCACCTGGACTGAATTTACATTTGCATGAAGCATGATTAATCATCAGCAACAAATATTCGATTGCCAACGAATTTATCAGCAATATGCACAAAATAATGTTGAAAGCACCGGCCAGAATTCAAGTTTTTAAAGATACAACAAATGGTGCAACAAACGCATACTAATTTCTAAAATTCACAATTAACCTTCTGTTCCTTAAAATTTATAGGCCTAGCTCTGCCTCGGGATGCTATCGTCACCCGCTGGGGGTCGTGGATCAATTGCGGCATTTAATACTGTAAAAACTAAGGCAACATCAAAAATTTTCTCGATGCTTTACAAGACGACGCAGCGACTGTGCACAGAGCTAAGGCCTTAATTGATAACGAATCGTTGAAAGATGAACTTTTCAACATTGCGACATACGAGTTTTTGCCGACTGCTATTGAAAAACTGGAAACACAGGGGCTGGCTGAAGAGAAACAGTGGAAAATCTTTACGGATGCGTTGCAATGCATGGACGGCTTTGCAAAAGAAAAGTTGTTGGCCAGTTTGAATAGAAATCCAGATGTTAAAGCATTTGTTGAGAATAAGGATCCTGAATTTCGTTTACAGACTGCATATGCTCCTTTGGTGTCAGTTGATGTAGAAAGTTCGTTTTCTTTGTACAAATCTATTCTGTCGGACCATCGTCAAAATCTCACATTAGATGACATAGAAATCTTGAACGTACTGACGTTCAATGAGTTTTTGTTTGCCTGAAGATGTTATATGGAGTAATAAACTTTGTTATGCGAGCCTACAATTTTTCCATTATAGCATATGATTTAGCCTATATTTTAGCATATATTTCGGCATTTTTTAGCATATAAAAATCCAGCTTCTAGTTATTAGGCACTACTAATGTACGCTACCAAGTGAAATTAACCATCTATGCCTGATACATCCCAGACCCCACTTGAGGGCATCGGAGATGCAATCAGCAGACTTTGTGCTCCCAAGAAAGACACGTCCAGACAGGACATGGACACCTCTACGACACCTGTCAGATGCTAATTTTTGAGGATTAATTCCACCTGGCACTGCACCTGGACTGAATTTACATTTACATGAAGCATGATTAATCATCAAAATATGCCCTAATTCACACTTTGCCATTTTGCAGCTAGATTCGCAATGCCTACACAATAAAAGGCGTTAACAATCCAGGCTGTTTTGTACACAATGAAGCTGGTCTTCATAGACCTTAGCGGTGGTGGTCAAACCAGTTGGAAGCAACTGTCCAGGAGTGTAAAAATTTGCATAATTTTTTGCGAAAATATATATATTCTAGTTATTCCTCATTTTCTCATCACATGTACCATATTAGAAATCCATTAGTACTCTTTATTGTTTTTTCCTAGTTGGAAACCAGACTTTTTTTCCAGTACCTTGTTTTTGTCGCACTCGTAATTTACTGAGCAAGAAATGGAAAGGTTGACACATTCTAAAGCAAAAAACACTTTTTTTCAAAATAGAAAAATGGGTTCATATGTTTTGAACCCTCGGACAATTTGGAACATCATGGATGCCAACTCGGAAATTGGAGAAGATTCAGTCTTTTGGTTCTAGAGAGAGAGTCTTCTGGTTCTTTACGCGATTACACTCGCTGCTTTCAGTGGTTTTTCTTTACGCGACTTTGCTTGCTCGCATCTCACAGTCCGTTGGACTTTGATACAATTTGCGTTTCGGTTTGAGGCAATTGCGTTGCCTATAATTTTGGGCAATTTTCCTAAAAAATCTATTTTCGGCGTTTTTTCCAGAAACATTCTTAGATTTTCCGCATTTTTTCTAAAAAATTTCAACTTATAAATTTTTTCCTAAAAATCAAAAATTTCCGATATTTTTCGAAAAATTTTAAAATTGTCGGCATTTATTCGGAAAAATCGTAAAATCTCAAACTTTTGGGCATTTTTTCGGAAAAATTCTAAAATTCTGTAGTATTGGGCACTTTTGGGAAAAATTTTTAAATTTTTCACACATTTCCTAAAGATTTATTTTCGCATTTTTTTGACAAAAATTCTGAAATTCTAGGAATTTCTGCAATTTTCGACGTTTTTTTATAAAAAATTCTGAAATTTTTGGCACTTTTCAGAAAAATTTTGAAATTTTTGGCATTTTTTTTTTATTTCAATTTTTCGGAATTTTTGCAAAAAATTCCAACTTTTTGACATTTTTCCAGAGAAATTTCAAAATTTTTCAAATTTTTCGGCATTATTTTGAGTGAATTTTAACTTTTTCCGCATTTTTTCGGGAAAAAATTCCAATATTTTCAGCATTTTTTGAGAAAATTTCTAAATTCTACAATTTTCGGCATTTTCTGGAGAAATGTTCTAAAATCTTGAAACAGCTGTAAATTTTGGGCATTTTTCCGGAAAATTATAGAATCTTAAGCATTTGTTGCAGAAAAATTTAAAAATTTTCGGAAAGAAACTCCAAAATCCGGGCGTTTCCCCGAAAAAAAATCTAAAATTTTTAGAATGTTTCAAGAAAATTCTAAAATTTCCATAATTTTTCGAACAAATTTCACAAATTTTAAGATTTTTTTCAGAAAAATTCCAAAATTCCGGAATTTTTCCAAAAAAATTTCTCAAATTTCCAAAATTTGACTAAGAAAATAATTCTAGAATTTTTAAAAATTTTCCAAAAAATTGTAAAATTTGAGAATCTTTCGAAAAAATTTTTAAACTTTTCAGAATTTTTCCAAAAAAATTCAAAGATTTTCAAAAGTTTTCTATAATTGACAAATTTTACCAAAAATTCAAAATTTTTCAGAATTTTTCCGAAAAAGTTGCAAAATTTCCAGGATATTTTTAAAAAATTGAAAATTTTCCAAAAAATTCTAAAATTTCAATTTTTAAAATTCTTTTTTTGACACAACTCAGAGTGGACGATTGCCTAGTTTGACCACCATACACATAACATAACCTGGTGTGCAAGAAACGAAAAATATAGAAATGAAAAAAGACAATACAACAAAGAACAAAACAAAACAAACAAATAAAATACAAAAAGTGAGAGAAAAACAAAACCAAAGAAAAGAAAAATGCAATAAATAAGAAAGTGAAAAAAAACAATAAAAAAACGAAATACAAAGAAAAGAAAGAATGAAAAAGAAAGCATAGTAAAGAAAAACATAAACAAAAAAAATGTGAAAGGCAACTTGTTTAATTCATAAAGAATAAAAAAATTGTTCATGTCCAGTGACAATTTATAGCTTTTAATTTGAATACAACTGATATGAAAACGACAAATTCTGTTATCTTCATTTCAAATTTCAAAATTTCAAATTTCAAAAAAATTCTTCATTTCAAAAAATTCTGTTATCTTCATTTCAAATTTCAAAATTTCAAATTTCAAAAAAATTCTTCATTTCAAAAAATTCTGTTATCTTCATTTCAAATTCTTTTCTATAGACAAAGTATGCACTCGCACTTTTCGGAACGGTCGCAATGGCCAGCTCGGCAGTCTTTTGCTTGGCATTTCCTTGCGCAGCGCAAATCATCTGAAAAAAATTTTTTCACAAATAATTTCTTGAAAAAATGCAAAATTTTTGGTAAATTCTTGGAAAAAATTTTTATTAGATTTTTTGAAAAACGAAAATTGACAATTTTCAGTGAATTTTTACAAAAAATGCAAAATTTTGACGAGAATTTGTAAAAAAAATTGCACAATTATTAATAAATTTGTGAAAAAATGCAGCATTTTGAAGAAATTTGTAAAATAGAATGCACAATTCTCGATAAATTTTATGAGTGTGTAAAATTTTTCGGAAATTTTTTGGAAAAAATGAAGGATTTCGAAGAAATTTTTAGAAAAATGCCTAAAAAAATTTTTGTCCATAAAGCCGAAAAATTTACATCATGCACTTCGAAAAAATTGGCCAAAATTTTGACAATTTAGAAGTAAAATTTGAAATTCATTGCTAAAAATCGCGAAATTCGAAAAAAATTCGCCAATTTTAAGTTCTAAAATTCTAAAATTTGAATGCTGCACAAAAATTGGAAAATTTTTCAAATATGTCGAACACGCATTTTCTACTCAAAAACAAAATTTGAAATTCATTTTAATGTAGAATATTTCCGGATTTTCTGCTCAAAAACCCATTAAAATACCGAAAAATTGGAAATATCTTCACATGTTTCTCGATCAGAAAAATTTAAATTTTACATATTTTTCAATTAAAAACGGTTTTTGATCGAAATTTCGAAAATTTAAAATATTTCGCTATTTTGAATATGGTAATTTTTGGAATTTTCACTCCAAAATTCTATCTTGCTTAAAAATTCGAAATAAGAAAAAAGGCATAAAAAGTTACCGTAAGAAAGGGGCAGGAGTTACTACAGTAAGAATTACAGTAGTATTCTATTAATTTTTAAATTTATCGACTTATTATTTTTTTGTCGTTTTTTAAAATTGTCCGAAAATGTTAAACTTGTTACCGCAGTAAGCTTGCACTAAACACGGCGAATTGGACTTGATTATCGGATCCATAACGGCCAGCATCAAAATGGCGACTATGATGAGCACGGATTTCATGTTCCAAGTGTTCGGACAGTTGACCTAAAACTGTAAACAATGGTAGCTGCAAACCATATTTGAAGGAGCCAGGACCAGGTTCATGACATGGGCACCTGTGGTCAAGGCCCCTGCCAGACCCTACTTAGGCTGCGCTGGTGTCAGGGTTGGGCCTTGGACAAGTGGCCTCTAGAATAGGTTGGCTCGCTCTGAGGCCATGGCCCAGGCGCCGCCAACCGACACCCTAGCACTTTTACTGTATAGAGAATTGGACCAAGTAGGAAAATTTTGGCTTTTTGCAAAATAAAGCAAAAATTTTCCTAATCTAGAAAAACAATTCGTTGCTGATTGAGCTAAAGTTTCCACTTGGATTCCAAAGAAAAGATTAGAATTTTATCACGTGAATGAACAAAAATTATTTTTTTAAACTAGACTTACCTGAAAATGTGTCCAAAATACAAAACAAAGCTGGTCCAATAAAGAAAAAATTGTCCAAAAAGACCGCTCAGCAAATTGTAGAAAGGAAATTTTGCAGGGAAAAGAAGAAAAGATGACCAATTTTGTACTGGTCAATAGGCAAAATTTTGACCAACCAACCACCAAAACGGTCATCCTAATCCCTAGAAGCCATTTTTCTATTGAAGAAAAATCCGGTTTTCGCCGGTCAAGTCTTAAATCTGGATGTTTCCCTGACCCCTGCGAAATGAACAACTATCATTATATTTTATTTACTGGTCATTTTAGGTAATTTTTTCCCAAAATTTTAACTATTTTCGACTAAAAATTGAGAAATTTCGCGCTTTTTCGAGCAGAAATCCTACAAATTCCCATTTTTTTCTCACCAAAATGCGAAAATACTCCTTTTTTTCGGCTCGAAATATTGTGAAACTCAATTTTTTTGGGTAAAAAATCAGAATTCATCTATAAAAAAGCCAAATTTTAGTGTCTAGATTTTATGATAAATATGACGGGTTCACATTCTCTTAAATTTTAAAGATGAAACCACATTTTTACCGTTTAAAATTTAGGAAAATTTGTCGAAAATATCAATTTCCCGCATTCAAATTTTGACGAAAACTGATTTTTTGCGTTTTAAAATTTAAATTTAGGCTTAAGGCTTAAATATCTAAAATTTCCGGCATTTTTGGAAATTTCGAAAAATTATCAAAATTTTTCCCGCAAATTCTAAAATTGTCAAGTTTTTTACAAAAAATATTCGAGAAATTTCAAAATTTATAAAAAACATTTCTAAACTTTTCAAAATGTCTAGAAAATATTCTAAACTTCTTCAATTTCTGGCATATTTTCCAAAAAATTTCAAAATTTCCCGAATTTTTTTGGTGAAGTTTTAGAATATATGTATAGTTTTCAGCATTTTTTCAAATGATTCTTAAATTTTCCAGGTTTTTTCTCGAAAAATTCTAACATTTGGTAATTTTGCCAAAAAAACCCCATTTGTTTGGCATTTTTTCAAAGAAATTTCAAAATTTTCCGCATTTTTGGAAGAAAATTTCGCATTTCCGCGAAAAAATACCGAACGTTCCCGAATTTTTCCGCGTTTAAGATAAATTCAAAAATTTCGAGCATTATTTTGGAATTAATTTCTAAATTCTACAATTTTCGCCAATTTGTGCAGGTCAATAACAAAAATTTTGACTAGTTGTAAATAATATTGTAAATTAGACAACTTGAATATACCCATTTAGAATTTGAAAAAAATTGAGTTTTTGGAACAAAATTATGAAAGAATTTCAAATCAAAAATTTCATGCAAAATTCTAATTTAAAAAAAAAATTTCACAAATTCAGCATCAAGAAAATTTTTCGCAATTTCCATCAAGTTTTCAGAGAAAAATTTCACCTCCAACTTTTGTCCTGGTTACAAAATAAAGTCAGGCTAGATTGATGTAAAGTTAGCTTGCAATGCTTAAACTGTTTTTTTCAATATTGATGATGTAAAGTGTTGTAATGATGTCATTCATGTAAAAAGGAAGTGTAAACCTGCTCTAATATTGCTGTAAAGTGTCATCATGTCATAATACAAAATTTGCCTTACTGTAGCACTAAAATTCTCAGAGTGTAAAGCCTGCTGAACTCAAATTTAAAGCCATGATGTATAACAAACTTGTGTGAACAAAATCATTGGCTTACTATAGCACTTGCTCAATGCAAATTCTGACACTGGCCTAAAGTGTGATTATTTAATAAAATGTGTTCGCCACGCAACAGTAATTGATTATAGAACACAAAAAATTTCAACATTTTTCACATTTTTTCGGGAAAAAACTTAAATTTTGGAAAAATTTCTTTTTTTTTTGAGAAAATTTCTAAATCGTAAAATTTTCCATGCTTTTTGATAAAAATCCTAAAATTTAAAAAATCCTACATTTTCGGCTTCGTAATTTAAAAAAATCTATTTTGCGCGTTTTTCCCGAATTTTTCCAAATTTTTGTCACAAAAATTCATTTTCGCCCTTTTTGCAGAAGGATTTGTGAAATATGCGGCATTACCTCGCAAAAATTGCAAACATTTTTGGCATTTATTTGAAAAAAAAATTCTTGAATTTTCGAATTTTTCGCAAAAAAAATTCCTAGACGTTCCGCAAATTTTTTCCAAGAAATTGTCGAGTTTTGGGCGTTTTTTTGGAAAAAAATTGAGATTTTGGACATTTTTTCTTTAAATTTTGGACATTCTATTGAAAAAATTCTATATTTTCGTGATTTTTGCTAAAAAATCTAAAATTTTCGGCAATTGTCCGAAAAAAGTTCAAATTTTGGGAATTTTAACAAAAAATTGAATTTTTTTATTATTTTTTCCAAAAAATCTAAAACTTTCGTATAATTTAAAAAAATCTTCTATTTTCCGCATTTTTTCTTAAAAATTCTAACTTTTCGTTATTTTTGGCGTTTTTTCGTAAGGATTTAGAAATTTTGGGCGTTTTGTAAGAAATATTCTAACATTTTTCACTTTTTAATTTTGGGAAATTTTCGAGTCTTCTTTTGAGAAAATTTGTAAATTGAAAAATTTCGACATTTTTTGTTTAAAATCCTACGATTTGAAAAATTCTAGATTTGGGCCATTTTTGCAAAAAAATCGAACTTTTTCTCATTTTTCCCAAAAAAAGTCTAAAATTTTCGACATTTTTTTGGACGAAAAATCTAAAACTTTCGTATAATTTAAAAAAAATCTTCTATTTTCCGCATTTTTTCTTAAAAATTCTAACTTTTCGTTATTTTTGGCGTTTTTTTCGTAAGGATTTAGAAATTTTGGGCGTTTTGTAAGAAATATTTTAACATTTTTCACTTTTTAATTTTGGGAAATTTTCGAGTCTTCTTTTGAGAAAATTTGTAAATTGAAAAATTTCGACATTTTTTGTTTAAAATCCTACGATTTGAAAAATTCTAGATTTGGGCCATTTTTGCAAAAAAATCGAACTTTTTCTCATTTTTCCCAAAAAAAGTCTAAAATTTTCGACATTTTTTTGGACGAAAAATCTAAAACTTTCGTATAATTTAAAAAAAATCTTCTATTTTCCGCATTTTTTCTTAAAAATTCTAACTTTTCGTTATTTTTGGCGTTTTTTTCGTAAGGATTTAGAAATTTTGGGCGTTTTGTAAGAAATATTTTAACATTTTTCACTTTTTAATTTTGGGAAATTTTCGAGTCTTCTTTTGAGAAAATTTGTAAATTGAAAAATTTCGACATTTTTTGTTTAAAATCCTACGATTTGAAAAATTCTAGATTTGGGCAGTTTTTGCAAAAATCGAGCTTTTTGCCATTTTTCCAAAAAAAAGTCTAAAATTTTCGACATTTTCTAAAGATTTATTTTCGCATTTTTTTGACAAAAATTCTGAAATTCTAGCTATTTCTGCAATTTTCGACGTTTTTTTATAAAAAATTCTGAAATTTTTGGCACTTTTCAGAAAAATTTTGAAATTTTTGGCGTTTTTTTTTTATTTCAATTTTCCGCATTTTTTGCAAAAAATTCTAAAAAAATTTTCGCATTTTCCGCAAAAAAGTCGAATTTCCAGAATTTTTCCGCATTTAAAATTATCAGAATTTTTCCGAAAAAGCTCTAAAATTTTGAAAATTTTTCCAAAAAAATTTCTCAAACTGCCAAAATTTCACTAAGAAAATAATTCTAGAATTTTTAAAAGTAGGCGGCTTGCCGGAGCTTGCACGACTGTAGGCGCTGCCAGAGGCATCGGCTGCGCCGTAAAACCAGCCAATACTAGTTCCAGCTGCTTCTGCTGCTGATCTAATCTCGCTTTCTGCTCCGCAAGCTGCTTAGTAAAAATCTCTTTCTGTCTCTCGATTTCCTTTTCAGCTTGCTCCCTGAGCCTTGCTTCAATTTCCTCTATTGCTGGACTTGCAGCAATCGTTATCAGATTGCTTTTATCCAACATCTGCTCTGCCCTAACATCCATTCCAGAAAGTAAACTTTCTGTCTGATCTAATAAAGAGGTTACCTGTGCTTCTTGATCAGGCTGTATCAATGATTCAACAGTGACCTCCTTAGCCACTTCTAAATCATCTCCTACCTGATTCAAGTCTATGGGGGTGTTGAGGTCTGCAGGTATCGCTTGTTGCTGTGCTTTCGCCGCAACAGGCTCAGCCTGCATCCCCTGCACCTGATCCAAACTACTCATATCAACTCCAGATTGTTGACTCACCGTTGTGCTTACCTCAGTGCCTGTAACCGGCACTGCTGGCTGCTTACCTGTCGGCGTCACTACAACCTTATCGCCAATATGCGTAATCGTGAAACCTGGAGCATCGGACGGCAATATCGGCTCAAAAAATGGCGGTTCGTAACCTGGAATGTATTCCAGTTGATACGCTAACACGCTCTTTTTCTGGTTCTCCTTCGTTGCGTCCTCGCCCATATCAATCGGGTATCGCAAACCTGGGACTCCAACAGCTATTTGACGGAAGTAAAACCTCTGATAGCAGTACGGATTATCTTTGTACTGCGGACACTCCGCCAAATGCTTCCTCTTATCTACCGGTCTTTGCTCCCATGATTTTGTCTTGGGCCAAAATCGGATCGGTAGAAATCCGAAACGATTTCCCCAACATGTAATAGCATCGCCCTTGGTTGGCGTATGCACCTCTGTTACTGGAAGACTATTCAAAAATGATAAATACTGACCATACCTATCTCCCCTCCACAACATCTTCAAGAGTTGTTCCTTTCCCTCAGGGCTAAAGGATCTCAAATAGTTATGGTCAAGGAGAGAGGTAAGGTACTCTTCCGCTTCCTCTCTACAAGCTGGCCAAAATAAATGAAACGTTAGCGGAACTTTATTACACACTGACTCCAAATTCTTAAAATTGTCCTCAATCAATATTTCAGAATAAGGAGTGATATCCATACTCCAGTGTTGCCTTACGTACGAGTCTTTACCATTCGAAACTCTGACTGGTTCATACTCGTGGTAATCAACTTCCAGAGATGTTATCTCCAACAACTGCTTCGTTTCTTTCCTATACCTTAGGAAATTCTCGTACAAAACCATAGATACTGGTTCACCGAGTCTACTGAAACTCTTCCCTCGATTAACCATATCTATCACCTTGTTCATTATTCGAGTTCTAATCTGCTTTTCCGATAAAGCTTCTACAAACTCTTCATCCTCACTTACCGTATCATTACCGTCTACATTCTTACTTTTTTCTTTAACGGTATAATCAGGATTTAGGGATACTTACTTCTCTCCCTCTCTTCGGATTTGCCTCGTAATGAGGGAAGCTGTACTCCACATAGCCTCCAAATGAGGTGTCCATTTGGGCAGCCATACGGGCATATGCTTCCTGTCTCATTACGTGGTAAATAGCCGACGACTGCGGCTCCTCTACCTCTGGACTTCGGCAAAAAGTCTGCGGAAAATTCTCTCCATGTGTCATATTAAAAAACCTGTACAACCTGTACGCCATTATCTGGATTTGATCCGCTTTCATCAAATCATGCGGAAAATACTGGAATCCGACCTCCACTTCCATAGCTAACTCATAGTGGAAAAAGGCTAAGAAAACCAACAATGAGTAGTAGGCGTCCAGTGCTGAATACCTGATTTCAAACTGCGTCAACATGTGCCTACAGAATCGTTCACGTTGTGCTCTCTGACGGAAATCGATTTGGAAATAACCAACGTCCGCCAGATACAGCTCCGTGAACAACCCTTTCAGCTTAAATGTTTCTGGGCAAAGTCCCAACTTCCTGGACATTGCCAAAAATCTTCCGTTCAATTGATCCCCTACCTTGGCTACGTCATAATAACGGCCATACGAAGATGCAATTCTATACTTGATCTCTGCTGTCAGATCAACATCCTGGTGATTTCTGCCTGCGCCATTAACATTCCAGACGGCAACCAGATCTGTAACCAAGTTGTATCCAACGAGAAGCATGTCCGAATCTAAGAACTCATGAATGAGCGTCCATTCCTTCGGCATGATTGTCGTAGTATCTACAACGAAGGTGTCTCCAGTTACCGTCGAGAAGCTAATGACTCTCGCGAACTCCTTCCCTTTTGGGTTATCAACCCCAGAAGTAGCGAAAACCTTGCTCACGTACTCTTGAGTAACTTTCTCGGTATCAAAACCGATAACTGGCTGTCCTCGAAACCTACTGTCTTTCAAGGTTTCGATCATCTCAGCCACCTTACCTACCTCGACCAATTTCGGTTCCGTCAGTTCCAACGGAAATCTCCCCAACGTTGTGGCAAACCATCGTTCTAATTCGCCGACTCTGACAATGCGTTTAACACTGTAGTCTAAAAAATTCAGGCGAAATGTTTACAACTTTTTAATGAAAATTTTTCCCAAAGCGGACAAACATCGGTTAAATTCTACCTTCACCAAGAAAATTGAAAGCAGGGGAAAATAAGGTACCACACATATATTGGGTTAGTGTTGGCAGATAGTTAAACACAAGTGCAGCCCCGACTTCTACCTTATACGGGAGTACACGCACAGACCACCTGCGTCTTCCATCAATCGACTGCATGCCGTCTCAATCCAATGCCCAAAACGGCCTATCCAATCAATAAATTAAGAATTTCCAAGAAGAAATTTGAAAATATATTTACTATTTTACCCAAAATGAGGAAATTCGTAGAAAATTAGATTACGATGGAATTTGAAAATTTAAATAATTTTGAAATTATCTACCCCTAGCCGACTAGTTGCTACACTCCACTTCTTCCCCATCACATAGTCGAATTTATTCAACTCGCTATGTGTGTAGAGGAATAATGTAGTTTCGCAAAAAGTCCGAATTTTGCGCTACGGGCAGCTTTGCCACACTTTTTCAGGTTGACAGAACAAATATGTTCCCACTAAACTTTTACAATTGTCTAGGCCTTCGTCTAGACACCCGTGGGCTATAACATCCTGCTTTGCCCAAATGATTTTTTGATTAACTAAGTTTAATAACTTAGGGCCCTTACCATCGACTAAAAAATACCGATTGTTTTGCCGCACCTGCAGCTGACCGTAGGTCACGTGGGGGTCCGTGGCCAGATACTGCTTCGTCCGGCGTCCATTGGGGGGCCTGGACATTCCTTCCGCTTCTTTTTCGAATTCTTGGAATTCGGCGCTATCAATTTTTGCAAATTTTTTAAAATTTTTAATACGAGCTGAAAAATCGACAAATTTTCCGCTTTCGCTACTTTTTGTCTATTTTCACTCAAAAACTTCAGCGGTTTTCCCAATTCTTCCAATATTCACAGAATTGGGGGGCAACAACTAAATATTTCCTCCGAAATTAATCGGACTCGGGGAAATTTAAAATTTTGGGCCGCGAAAAAATTTTAGAAATTTAGGTTTTTGTGAAGAGTGGTTTTTTACCAAAAATTTTGAGAAATTTTTAGATTTATGCGAGGGAAAATTAAAAATACACGATAAATACGTGATAAATACATAAATAAATACAATTAAATACAATTTGTACTTAAATACAGAATTGGGGACGAAAAAATATGGGGGGGGGGTATTCATACGCACACACACACACGAAAAAACAGCGCTACGCACTACGGCAGTTTATAATTACCAATTTTTGAATCTACAGTAAACTGCTTGTCCTTAGATGACACGTCACTAGACTGCAGCCATCTGCCGGTCTCGTAGCGAAAGTGCTTTAACCTGCTCACGGATACCACCTGCTTTTTCAGCGGCTCTCTCCAGTGAGCGATTTCAAGCACATTCTCTGATAATCTCCTATTATCAGTAACAACATACGGTCCTTGCCACGGCAGACCCAGTTTTTTCTGTTTATCGACTTTCAGCAAAACCCAATCATTGATGGAATAATCATGAGCTTTTGCTTTACGGTCAAAAAACTTTTTACTGCTCTCCGCAGCCTCCCTGATATTCTCTGAAATGACTTCATAAGTTTCTACTAAACTTTCGGTTAGTATATGCTTATAAGCCTCATAGTTCATCGGCAGAACTATGTTTCTAGCAACACCAATACTAATGCCAAAATTAGCCTCATGACCTCTCAATAAGGCAAATGGAGAACATTTCGTTGAGGTATGAGGTGTGGCATTATACGCAAAAACGACAGATTGCAAATATCTGTCCCACTTATCTGAATCCTCTATAGCAACCTTTCGCAACTGCTTGATCAAGGTTTGGTTAAACCTTTCAACCATTCCATTTCCTTGTGGATGGTAGGCAGTTGTGAAAATCTTCTGACACTCCAATAATTTACAGACTGACGTCATCAAATCAGCTGTAAAGCATGAACCATTATCACTCAACAATTTCGCCGGGGTTCCATGCCTGAACACAATATTCGGAAGAAAACTGTCCACAATGGTTACAGCAGATTGATCCGGAATCATTTCTGCTTCCACCCATTTTGTAAAGTAATCTTGAAATACTATCACATACGGTCTTTTCTCGCTCATGGGAGATATTCCCACAATATCTACAGAGACTATGTCAAATGGTCCTCTAGGAATAATTGGATTTAATGGCGGTATAGTAGCCTTTCCTGGAGTCGCAATTTGACATATCGGACAAAAGCTGATCCAGCTCCGAACATCCTTCTCGATGCTCGGCCACCAGAACCGCTTTTTAATAATAGCAAGGGTTCTCTTAAACCCTTGATGGGTCATCATCACTGCTCCATGATACTGATGCAGGACAACTTTTTTGAGAACAGAGGGGACAACAACTTGATCCTCTGCCTCACCAAAAGTCTCTCTATATAGTATCCCTTGATCGATATAAAAGTTACTTTGAGACTTAGTGCCACTATTAGCACCTAGTTTCTCGAAGATCACCTTTAAATCTTTATCCTTTCCTTGCAACTTTGACATCAAGGTGTTTGAGATAAGCCCTTTCGGTCTACCATCTTCAATCTCTGGGGCTTCTTCAAACTCCTTCTCCTTTGGTTCAAAAATTCTCTTCACCTCTTCTACAGGTTTTGCTTGCCCAGGAGGATGTCCTTTTTCCTCCTGCTGCAAGTTTTTCACCATTTGTCTAGTGACTACGGCCTCAATTTCATATTTCTCAGGCGTTCGATAATTATCAAATTCTGGAGAAATATTAAGTCGAGTTTCATCACTAACACCATACTTTGAAGCCACTGAAGCTGTGGCCATCTTCACCGGAGTGAAAACTCCTATAGCCTCATCCACTTCATCTCCTCTGAGTTCCCGAAGTTGTTTCACTAAAACTTTGTGGTTTTGGTTAAGGACTTCGTCTTCAGTAAGAGATTTCACATCTTCTTTCTGAAAGATAAGTTCCCATTTTGGTGGCAACTTCTCCTTCTGTTCATCCGGTTCCTCCTTCCTGGAGAGGAAATCTGCCATGGCATTCTGTCTGCCAGGCACGTACTCCAACTTGTGATTAAATTGGCAAATGAATGCGTACCACCTCTTGAGTTTGTCATTAGTCTGTGTATTGACCCTCATTGATAATAATGGTTTGTGGTCAGTTTGAATCCTGACCTTTTGACCCAAAAGATAATGTTTATAAATTTTAAGGCCGTAAACCACAGCTAAGCATTCCCTTTCGATGGCGCACCATTTCCTTTCTTCTGCCCGCAATATCCGACTATTGTAGGCAATCACCCAACATTCCGAGTCAGTCTCTTGACATAACACTGCTCCCAATGCAATTCCACTGGCATCCATTTGAAGAATGAATCGCGCAGATCCATCTAGAATTGGATGTCTTAAGAAAGGTACTGAGGTCAATGCTACTTTGAGCTTCTCAAAAGTTGTGTAATGTAACTCCGTCACATTCCATGTTCCCTTCTTGCCTGTTAATTTGTACAAGGGTTCAGCTAGTGCTGCTAGGTCTGGTATAAATTTCTTACACCATTGTAGCATACCTAGGAATCTCTGCATTTTCTTAACAGAATCCGGGAATGGAAATTCCGTTATCGCCTTGACCTTCTTAGGATCCGGAGAAATTCCATTCGCGTCCAAGATGTGTCCTAAAAAGTGCACCTTCTCGGGAAGAAATTCACATTTCTCCAGCTTAAGAGTCAACTTCGCCTTCCTCAACGCTTCTAGCACCATTTTCCAATTCTCTAAGTGTTCCTCGAACGTATTCGAGAAGATGATAATGTCATCTATGTACACTAGGCGAATTTTCCATACTAAATCCCCAAGGATTCTCTCCATCATCCTTTGGAATTCAGCAGGTGCATTCTTCAATCCAAACGGCATCACTTTAAACTGAAACAAGCCCTCTTGGCATATAAAAGCCGTTTTCTCCTTGCCCTCCTCCTCCATCCGGACCTGCCAATATCCCGACTTCAAATCTAGAGTCGTATAGAACTTAGCTCTTCCAAGGCAATCTAAATAGTCATCCATTCTCAGGATGGGATATTTATCATCCTTGGTCACTTCATTTATACCTCTAAAATCAACTACTGGTCTCGTAGTTCCATCTTTCTTTCCAACCAGGAACAAGGGTGCAGCCCACGGTGACTTCGAGGGCTCGATCACTCCCTGATCCAACATTTCCTTTATATGTCGCCTTACTCCTGGACGACTATTAATTGAAGCTCTGTAATATCTCTTTGCTACAGGTCTCGCATCTCCTGTATCTATCTTGCATGTCAGAGCTGGGTTGTAGTAGCCGGATCACCAGGCAAGCTAAAGACATCTCTGTACTTCAACAAAACTTCTATAGCTTCCGTTTTCTTCTCTTCCGAAATTTTCGCCTTCGATATCATCTTGCATAGTGAAGTATAGAACTCTACAGAATCAAATTTTGATAATGCAGGCATTCCTTCCTTCACCATACATGTCTGATATTCCTCTTCCTCCTTTATCTTCTTCATTTCTTTCACCTTCTTGTACGCATCATCATCTTCAATAAGCATAGATTCTGTATAGCCAATGATTTGATCTCTCTCAAACCGACAACCAGAACCCGTGGTATTGGAGATTAGTACTACAAACTCCTCTTGTGATCCGTCTACAACCGCTTTCTCCATTCTGAACTTCCTTTCAGAATCTTTCGATTCCATGATAATTCCGTTCAACGTGGCATCTCCATGTTGATCCCAAAGTTTCGCCTTCATCAAAACATCTGTTCCATATGGAATGTAGGTTTTACTACATGCAACAATTGCAACAGTTGTCTTTAGCAGAAAAACTTTTGGATAAACAATTTGATTTATGCAATCAGTCGACGCCACACTGACTTTAGTCACTTCTTCCATTACGGTTTGCACAGTAGTTACAGAAGGAACTTGAACTACGTCAATCTTACTCTCAATGCCTTGTACCGTACTGGCATTCCTTTTGAAATCAATCACCACACCTAAATCTGGGTGTGCTAAAAAATCTGTGCCCAAGATCAGGTCCTCACCTGCATCTGGTAACACAATAGCATTGACTGGAAAACTTCCAAATTCAGTCTTCATACAAACTGGTACATACCCATAGGCATGCACAACTTTTCCATCAGCTACAGTCACTTTAAGAATACGAGGGTACACTGTATAATCAACGTCTAATGCCCTTTTCAGGAGCTTAGAAGACATGACCGTACACTGAGCTCCTGTATCGATTAAAGCTCTGGTAGCCGTTTCTTTAATAACTACATTTATGTAGAAGGGAACCGTTTTCGGATAATTTTCCAACAATCTTCTCTCCATGTCCATTGCTTTTCTTCCATACTTCACATGAGCCAAATCTCTTTCCTTTACCTTCTCTAGAGGTGTCACCTTATCCAGGTGAATAATACTTCCGAGAACCAAACTAGAAGATTTGTTTCTACTCTGATCACTTTCATCATCCACATCCGTACGGCTTGTCACCATTACGTTATGCGAACTAGGTTGCGACTGGTTCGAAACAAATGATCCAGATTGATCCTGGACTGTACTAGCCTGAATAGCGGGTTGACTAGTTGATGCAGGTTACATCAACTGAGGCTGTCTCTGCAACTGGATGCCTTGTTCCCTAAGTCTGCAGAATTCCCTGTATCTCTCAAACTCTGGGTCATACCCATACATTTGATCTTCTTGGGGGAATCCTACATAATAGGCACCTCTTCCTCTTCCTCTAAATCCAAACTGAGGTCCACCTCTACCTCTAAAACTTCCTCTAAATGAAGCATTCCTATCACCACCATAATACTGATTAGACATGCCACGGTTAAATCCACCCCGTTGCTGTTGCTGATGCCGGTATGCTAATGTCTTACACTCCTCCGTAGCATGAGTATTATTCTTATGATATATGCAGTAGGGTCTCTGCTGCTTCAACTGCTTCTGCTTTTCAGCAGATGCAGTCTTCACAGTAGTCAACTCTTTTAAAGCTTCATTCTGAGTAACCTGTAATTTATCTACTTTCTGAACCAATTGTAGCCATTCCTTTGAGAGAATAGCTAGAAAAGATTCCTTGGCCTGCTCCTCGTTAGACTTTTTGACATCACGAGGCGACGGACCAGGTAGCATCTCTTCCGCATTCTCCTCAATTCTCTCCTCTTCCACTGCCTTTTGCAACTGATTTTGTGGTCTTGACTTCGTCTGGTTATACTTTTTAGTACTTCCATACGGAGCATTCCCGACAAAAGCAATTTCCGGGCACATCTCCTCCATAGCTACAACTTGATTCACTACAATCGGTTTATCCTTGGCTCCAAAAGTAGTAAACACATTCTTATATTTCTTATCAATCTGAGTTACGGCGTATGTGTTGTAGTGTGTTTTCCGCCGATTTTTCATTATTTGTCAAAACGCGTCACAGGCCCGCAGGTGGCAAGTGGAGAGAGCAACGCGGACCACCAGTGGCCTTCTTACTGTAGCGCACGTCGGTACGCGTGCGCTGGTCTCTCTCTATACTTTTTATTCGTTACGTATACTTTGCGTGTATTTTATTTTCTTCACTAGTTGTGTGCCCCGCCGGCCACCACTAGTACGTATTAACCGCCTCCCACCACGCCTTTTCGTCTTTGCTCGCCCGTGCGTGGGAGTAGATTTATTATTGTCATTTTATTTTCGTCTCGCCCGTAGCGTTTTGGTCACGTAAGTTTTCGTACGTTATTGTATAATAATAAATAGGTAGGAGAATCCCTTTATTTTTAGTTAGTGAGAAAGAAGGGAGACAATTAAAGAAACTAGGTTTTCTTTAATTGTTGGGGTAATTATTGTCGGGGTTTAAGTACTAGTAATTAAGTAATCGGGTAAACGTGGGCGTGGGACGCACGTACATTAAGGACGCAACCTCGGAATCCCAATCCTGCTCACACCGCATCATCCCCGACCCCAAAACAAGATATAACACTGGTGACCGTTTGGATTGTACGTTGCCGCTCCCCGCTGTTGCGTTGCATCCGAAAAAGACTTCAAAATTCGACCCCGCCGTAGCTGCGCCAAAGGGTACAAACGAGGTTATTATACCTTGCGAAAAAAGATGCCAACGGTAAGCCACACACCGCCGGACTTCACTCGATTTCCGTCGCGCTCCAGTTCTCCAAACGCCGCCACAGCCGCACGCCGCGCTTTAAGTTTTGACCAGATGATGTTGCCGCGACCGTCAAATATTACGCAATCGACAGTGGTACCCACGGTAAGCCTCCCGCCCCATAATCCGCCCTTGTCTAATTTCAGCACTCCCGCGCTGGACGGGACGGCACAGCCGCAAGCACCGCTCATTCCCGCAACTGTGGCGACAAATATTTCCCAAACTCCGCGGCTTGTAAACCAAAACCTTCATGCCGCCGCCGAAAATCGCCTCAACGCGCCGCCCGCATCACAAATGCCGCCGCCGCCCGCGCCGGCTCGAAGTAATGATGACCAAATTGTCGCCAGAACCGACTCTTCCGAATCCTTTGTCAATATTGAACCGCCGCAAGCCCCAGCCGCCACCCGTGCTTCAGTAAACGATCACCGCAGCAGTCTCGCTATCGCAAACGCCAACGAAGTCCAGAATTTCCGAATTGAAGCACGCGACGCGCTGGAACAACTCAACACCGCCGCTGCGCGTATAACCAACAATGTCCCCACGGTACAAACCATCGATCAAATTATCGGCGCCGTCTCCGATCAATTCCAAGCCCAACAATTACGCGTTCAACGCGAAATTCAAGAACAAACAAAAGCCACTAACGCGCGTTTCGCCGCGCTCGCCGAGCAAATGCAACACTTGATTTCCACAACCGCCGCCGCGACGCACGCGCATAATCCGCCTACACCAAGACCGCCGCCGGTGTCCTCACGGTTTCACGGCGAGGAAACAAGAGATGTTTATATCCCTAACGAAACTCTCCGTGAAACTGAACCGGCTCCAGTCTTTGGAAGGCTACCAAACCAAGTCAAACCCAAAGCACCGTCGACGGATACCTTATATAATAACGAATTCGCCCGCAATACGCGCGCCGATGAAGATTTACACCGTTCCGCGCTTCAAAGACGCCCACCGCCCGCGGCAAACCAATTTGGCTTTTCAGATTATCCACCCGAGGATTATTATGAACACCCGCACCCTCGGTACGACATGCCGCGCACGTCTCATCGTGAGGAAGATAGCCGCATCAAAACAATTGTCGACAATATGCATCCACTGATAATCGACGGCGCCGCAACAAATAAACGCCTGTTACGCTTCTTCATACGACTGGAAAATGAGTTCGGCTACGACGCCTCCAACCACGTAAAGATGAGTGCCCTCCGCCGACTTGCCCGCGATACGCCGAGCGATATGATTCAAGATATGACGCGGTACGAAGACGCCAAACATTTGCTCATGTTCCAGTTGGCGCCCGATTGCAATCCGATGACCCTTAAACGCGAACTTGCGTCAATCACGCCAGAAGCCGGAGAGGAACCCGCCGCATTCCTAAGTAAGGTAATGACTTATGTGCAACTATTGTATCAGCACGAAGATCAAACTTTCCGGCACAAACAAGTAATTGATACCTTTTTGACAAAAATGCCTGTTTTCTATCAACTCACAATTGGCGAACAAGCAAAGGGTTTCACAAATGTTCAACAACTGGGCGACGCCGTAGCCAAAGCCCGTAGTGTCCTCAACGCAACTAAAGCCGAAATCGGAACTGCGGAACGCCCCATCCTGGTAAATCAAGCCGATCAAGATGCACCACCTCCGAAGTCGCCGCAACCGTTTGACCGTCGTTTTGAACGCCGCCGCAGCATGGACCGTCCTCAAAATCGCTACCGCGAGCGCTCTCCCTCAATGGACCGCAGGACGCAAAACCCGGCGATGCAGCCCACTAAATTCGTCTCTTTCCAACCACAAGCAATTGAGCCACCGCCGCCGCAACCGCCGCGCACGGAGATGCTCCTGGAACAATTGATTCAACGATACGACCGCGACTACGAAGAAAGAAAATCTCGACAACGCCCTGAAGAAACGGTACCCAACAATAGGCAACAAAGTCCGCGCCATCAATCTCAAAACAGAGAGCCGTACGCAAATCGCTTCGACCGATCCGCCAGCAGAGACCGCGCACGCACGACGCAACCTACAGGTCTGTGGTGCGACGCTCACAAATCCCGCACACACAACACAGAAGATTGCGTCTGGCTCAAGCGGCAAAACGCTCAACAATCAGCCCGACTTGAACCAAACCGCCCAAACTACGCCGCCCAACCACGGCAAGTTGACTTCCGAAACAACTCGAACGACGTCCGCGGACAACGCGATTGGCGACCCCGCCGCGGAGGACCGCCCCAACGAGGAGCGAACTACGCCCCCGGCGCGCGAAACCATTTCTATGAAGGTAACCCTATACAACGCCCAAATGATTTTGTTCAGAATACCTACGCCGTCTACCCGAACCACCAATTTCCGGCGCCGTGGGAACAACATATTCATTACAACGCGGTACCGGCTCCGTATGTCACAACGCCGATGGATACATCGCGCGCTAGTTCTCAATCTTCAGAAATGCAAATTACCCTGCCCGCCCTCCCGGCACCAAACACCGCGCCCGTACCTGCGCTCGAAACACGCGTTAACAATCATTCAACGTCCGCGGCCAATATGGTTGTTCCATCCAAAGAAATCGCTTCCGCCGCGCCGATTGTCAGCCCCGGCATCGTCCATTGGAACGCAACAGGCCGCGCTTTTCAAGATCCCTGTCATATTCGTTCGTCCGTTTGTCAAATCGATAATCTCACGCCATCTTCCAAATCGTTTGTTCGCAAGTACGCTTCTACGAGAGCCTTTCAAATCCCAATCAAAATTGGAGCCGTCAAAGCACACGCGCTCATCGATACAGGTGCCCAATGTTCAGTCCTCTCATCAGGTTTGGTCAAACGCTCTTTCGACAAGCAATCGCTTCAACTCCCGATTTGTGGAAAAATTAAAGTAGCCGACGGCGCCGTAGTCAACGCTCACGGCCCGGTAGTTGTCACAATGGAATCCGCCTTCGGAGAGCACATGATCAAATGCGTAATCCTTGACGACGACGGAAACGATCAATTCATCATCGGAACCGATTTCCTCGGGCACCCCGATATCCACGCCATTTTAAATTTCAAAGACAATTATATCGAAATTCAAGACGTTAAACTGCCGCTCAAGGTAATCGCCTCGATCCGCCCGCAAACGGAATTGTTTCTCAACGCCGCTAACGACAACGTTTTAGAAGAAATACCCGAGGACGAACGAGTAAGTTGTTATGATGATAAATCTGATATTTTCAGCCAACCCGAAGAAATCGAAGTCGAACAACCCATACGGCAGGCTCAACCTAGTCCACACCTACCGCCCCCTCGGCGGCTGGAGGTTACTGAGCTCGCCGAACCGCATTTTCTCGTCGCCCAAGTTTCCATTTCGATTTCGCCGCACTGCCAACAATGGGTCAAAAGTAGCGTTTTCCCCACAACATCGGCGACAGTCCCCGATGTGATTGTACAACCACTCGCCACGGATAACGTTGCCGCAGAGCTCCCAGTCGAAACCGCAGTGGTCAACATCACCAACAGCCATTGTCCGCTCCTTTTCATCAACAATACGCCGAACAGTATCAAACTCTGACCAAATCAACTCATTGCGATGGCAAAGCACACGCTAGAGTATTCCGAAACCCACGCTGATTGTCAGATAGCAACCGCCGCCGCCGACCGCGACTTAACCGACCACGAGCCGGCCGCATTGGACAAGTCATTCCCAGGCAACACCGCACAACAAAAGCTGGAATACGCCCTGAACAAGATGACGGAAAAGACGTACGTTTCTACAGCGCAAAAAGCGAGAGCCCTCAGGATGCTCCGACAGCACCGCGATGTTTTCAGCCTCCCCGGCGATAAACCAACTATTACCAGCGAATTGACCGTCAGCATCGATACCGGCACCGCAAAACCAGTTTCCCGCCATTATTACCGCGCCGCGATGGAACAGAGACCGATTGTCCGCCGCCATATTCAAGAAATGCTTGACAATGATTTTATCGAACCATCCCGCTCACCTTGGGCCGCACCGCTATTTTTGGTAAAGAAAAAAGACGGCTCTTGGAGACCCGTTGTAGACTACCGCGGCATCAACGATGTTACGCCAAGCGACAAATTCCCAATCCCGCGCATCGACGACTACTTGGACGCAATGGGACACGCAAAATTCTTCACCACGCTCGATCTCAAAGCAGGGTATTGGCAAGTACCCCTCGACGTCGATTCCCGCGACAAAACAACCTTCATCTGCCAAGAAGGTTTGTTTCGATTCAAAGTTTTGCCGTTCGGCTTGAAGAACGCGCCCGCCGAATTCCAACGTCTAATGGAACGAATCCTCCGCCCGTACATTTGGAAAATTTGCCTCGTTTACATAGACGATATTATTATTTTTTCGAATTCGTTTGAAGAGCATTTGGAACACCTTCAAATCGTTTTTGACGCCCTCCGCGCTGCCAACCTCACGCTCCGACCAGACAAATGCGAGTTCCTGCCACCGCAAGTCAAATTTTTGGGACATCTACTTAGCGCCCGCGGAATCGCCGCCGATCCCGAGAAAGTCAAAGCAATCGCCGAATACGAATTTCCGAAGACTAAAAAAGGTATGCAAAGTTTTTTAGGTCTAGTTCAATGGTGCAAGCGATTCATTCCGAATTTGGCGACCTTGTCCAGTCCTTTGTATGGACTCTTACGCAAAGACGCCCAATATTTCGCCACGGACGAACACCACGCCGCATTCAAAGGCATCAAGACAGCCCTTACGTCTTCGCCCTTTCTCCGCTATCCCGTCTACGATGGCAAAGCTCAATTCGTTATTCAAACTGACGCCAGTACGACTGCCATTGGAGCGATTTTGTATCAAGAAAACGAAAACGATCAATGGGTCATCGCCTACAATAGTCGTGTACTCACCGATGCCGAAACCCGCTACAGTACAACTGAGCGTGAATGCCTCGCCATTGTATACGGCTTCCGGATGTACCGCCACTATGTGTACGGCCAGAAAGTTATCGTCCGCACCGATCACAAGCCCCTCGAATGGCTCAAAGACGAGAAACACCGCAATTCACGACTACAACGCTTCGCGATCAGCTTACAAGATTACGATTACAAAGTGGAATATGTTAAGGGTAAGGATAACGCTTGCGCTGATTTTCTGTCTAGGAAAGATGACCGCGACAAATGCCCGATCCAAAACGCTGAAAATTTGACCGCCAAGATCTTCCGTGAAAATTTTCACCCTGCTGGTGCAACTACGGAAACCGACTTAACGGTACCGGAAATACGCCCAGCAGTGGCTTCACTATCCACGGAGGTCGACACCGAAATCAACGCCATCACCCGTGCAATGACAAAAAAGACCATCAGTTCACCCACACTCTCTAATTCAATACCTAAGGACGCCGACCACGAACCGCCTCCGGCCGAAGTCATTACGATCGCCGCTCACGAAGAAGTTTTAGAAGCTCAAGCCGCAGATCCAGCCATAACGAAAATTGTCGCCACCCTCAAAGCAGATAACGCCGCCAAACACCCGCCGATTTTCTTCCTCGAAGATCAAATTTTATACCGGCAAATTAAAGATGTCAAGCAATTAGTCGTACCCGCCTCCATGGTCGACCAAACTCTTCACCAATTCCACGGCGCAAAAATTTTGAATCATCAAGGAACAAATCGGACGCTAGCCGCCATTAAAGCTCACTTTTGGTGGCCCCGCATGGAAGAGGACGTTCGGGATTGGATCAAAACCTGTAAAATTTGCCAACTAACAACGCCGCGCACGGCACCGCCTCCGCCATTGTTGCCAATTCAACCCAAACACCCATTCGAAATCGTGGCAACCGACATCGTCAATATTTCGCCAGTAGGTGAGAAGCGTCCCTACGTTATTGTTTTTCAGGATTACTTTACGAAATTCGTATCCGCGCATCCGATACCGGATCAGAAAGCCTCAACAATAGTGGAATGTTTTATCAACAACGTCGTTCTCACGCACGGTAGCCCACTTGTACTCCTTTCCGATCAAGGTGGATGCTTTACGTCGAAACTCATGCAAGATATTTGTGAACTTCTCAAAATACGAAAAGTCAAAACAACGGCGTACCACCCCCAGTGTAACGGAATGGTCGAACGTTTCAACCAAACATTGATCGCCCAACTCAAAAAGTATACCGCCGACGATCCCGACAACTGGGAGCATTACCTGCCCTACGCCGTGTTCCCTTACAACGCTACACCGCATACAGCCACACGACATTCGCCGTTCAGTTTATTACGAGGATATGAACCGCGCATCACCTTCGACTACGATTGCGCCCGCCGCCTCACATTGCCGTTGAATTAGGACGCTTATCAACATATTCTAACGCAAGCCCAACTCAAGATGCACGAAAAGATCAAAGCTAACCTCGATGCCGCATCCGCCGCCAGCAAAGAATATTTTGACCGCAAAGCTCGAAGACGCGACTTCGCCGTCAACGACTTAGTTCTTTTGACCAACACGCGAAAAGCCAACAAGATTCAACCCGACTTCATCGGGCCTTTCCTTATCACGGACGCCTCCCGCGCAGCCGAAAACGTTGTTACCATTGACGCACTCGACGCGCCCGGCCGCCCGCAGGCCGTCTCCATAACGCGTCTAAAACCGTTCATCCCACGACCGGCAAAAAATACTTTTGACAACGAGGAAGGTGGACCCCGCACGCCCCACACTTCTCGCCGACAATAGTTCGCTTTGAAATTTTCCCTTTGTGATATGGCGCTCATCACGCCGCATTGTACATAATCTTTGTGTTTGTTTAATTTAGATCATGGCGACCTCGATAACGAGCAAGGATGCACGGCAGTTCCAACGTTTCCACTCAATCCGTCGTTTTTGCCTTCAACCGACTTTACAATGTCACTTTACATCCGGTCCCGGTTTCCACACTTTCGCAATAGGAGGGGGTTTCTTCTATAATGTTAGGTTCTGTTGGCGCGAGGCCATTCGGTTTACTTCCGCCCGACCCTGGCCGCTGTCACTCTCATAAGACTAATTGGGAAAGGTTGATTTTACTCTCCATTAACATAGTGGTGTTTGTGTTGCTTTTCGTAATGATAGTGTTTGCATTTTCCTACTTTACACTTTCTTCACCTTTCAGCGGCTGATTCTTTTTACTATTTCATTTCCATCCTTCGCTTCCATCAGCAATAGTCGCATTTTCCAGCCGCTCTCAAAAATTTTATTTTTCAATATGACGACGCCGTCGACCGCATCATCCTCCACGGCCGACGACCCTCCGCCGTACCGCGAATCGATAAACGTAAACGAACGTTACGTCCGCTGGGCCGAACAGCAGCCCCACCAGAACGACTTAAGTTTCGCCTGCGACGGTATTTTCTCATTTTATGCTTTTGCTGCTTATACTTGCATGCTTTTGCTTGGGACCCCATGAGTTTCTCCCCCTCTGTAGTCTTGGGTCAGAGTTCCATGGTCAGCCGTCGCGATCCCGTCATCGTCAAGTTGTGGCCTTCTCAGTCCACAACCGGCCGCTGCCTTGATTTCCGCATACCACAACTCTCGTTATCTCGCTATCGTAGCCCGATCCAGTTGTCCAAGTGCGCCCATCAAGGTGACATCGCCGCCCAAGCCAACGCCGCCTCAAAGCATGTGTACTTCTAACGAATTGACAACACCACCAAGCTTTCCTCTTCGTTCATATTTACATCATCCTTTAAACCCCATGTCGTTCATTCGACGTGGTGTCCCATGTGTCACTGATGAGTATCGCATTCGCTCTTGTTTAGAAAACAACGTCAAACGTCTAACTCGCGTCGCCGATTTGGAGTCGTGGTACATTTCCATGTACGCGCGACCCCCCAACGTCTTGCCGCCGCCGATTTTCCTTTCACCCGGAAGTTTGGGGCAGGCCTTGGCCGCCCAACCCACACCAAACTTCCGTGGCTACACGCTGGTCGGCTTTGACACCGAATCCATCTCGGCCGCCGATTTCAAACAATTTCAATGCCAGCCGACCCCACGGCGTCTAGTTACCCCCGCTACGTTCAACTCGCGTTTCCGAATGGCACGATGTTCGTCTTCGAAACGTTCACCGCCACCCCGGAAGACTGGACCGCGCTTTTCGCCCTAGTCGACGGCGACCACACCATCGTAGTTTCCTTCGATGGAGCCGACGACTGGGCGGGAATCTACGCGCTTCTGGGCACTCAATTTCGCACCGACCGGCAAAAGAAGAACAAAGATCCCGTCGTGAAAGCAATCCACTTCGACGCGTACCGCGTCATTCGCAATATCGATATATCTCCGTCACTGTACGAGTTGGCCCGCCGAATTGGTTTCTTCCCGGAAAAACGCACGCTCAAAGCCACAGTTTCTGCAATGTGGGTGCTAGACGTGTCAAAGCTCACCTTACGCTTTCCCCACGCTCTACGCTTTTTCAACAATCCAACAACGTCGTTCCTACAATCCGACGTCCTGGCATACGCGGCCCTCGACGCCTACTATCCGCTGCTTTTGTTCTTGGCATTTGGTCGTTACGGCTTCATCCCTGAGGTCTACAACGCGCCCGCGTTGTTTCCCCACGACTCGTTGGACGCCGCCGAAATCGACCACCTCGCCGAGTACGTCATCGCCACTTTTCACAACGTCGCGCTGTCGGATGTCCTGCCTCCCGACTACGCCAACCGGATCTACCCGACTACATCGCAAGTGGCCTTGCCCGCGATCATGCGAGATGAAGTTCTTTCGGCTTATAAATTTTTTATGTATGATTGCACATCGTCCGACCACGGTCGGTCTTTCTGTTTAGGAACGGTTCCCAACGGCTTTAAAGATGTTAAATCCTTGACGCGGACAACTCACCCGAAGCTTCTCCCCGTTCGGAAAGTGCCGAAAAAGAAGAAAAAGAAACAGAAGGACGAATGGAACAAGTCACCAGACGTCTCCGACGACGAAGACCCGGCTCTAAAACCACAATCGGTGTTCGACGATCCCAAACGTCTCCAAGCAGCCGTCACGTCGGCTATGAAAAGCAATATTATCCATCGAATCATCGAGCTGCTCAACTTTCCGCTTTCACCGATATACAAGTTGGCTGTCCGCGATCGTATGCCTTACAACGATCCCAACTTGCCGCCGCTCCCCCACGAAGTCGAAGATCTTTGGACCGAACGCGTAGCCGCCGACCAACCCCTACGAGAGCGCACTTATAACGGTACCCATTATCGTTATCACCCTTCAACCATCCTTAATTTTTTACAGATTGATGGAGAATGGTTCCGGAAGCTAACGTCTTTTATGCCGTTAGCCGCGCTCCTAGCTTCACCATGTTCCGCCGTGGAATACGCCTGGGTCAACGACGTCCTCCTCCGCCACGCGCAATCGATGACGCCAGATACACGCGCCGTGTTCTACGAATGCATGTGGTACCGCAACGACGGCAACCCCAATTCGCTTCTCACGACTTGGATGAACCGCATTCCGGAACGCGAGCCCAGTTTTTCCGCCGACCCAAGCACGTACATCTGCAACCGTTTCGCGTTACGCCCGATCGTGTTCGACAAAAACTTCCACATGGAAACGTCGGTCGAAGAAGTTGAAATCGATGAAAACGATTATACGGCCAATCCACATAGCCGTTTCCATTTTTATTCAACGTTCATCGCGCTCATCGACCACCAAAACCGTCTTTCGTTCCCCGCGCCGGTGTATGCGTACCCCATGCCGACTACGGCTTCGGTGCACACGCTCACCGCCGAGGAACTTCTCGACCGCCCTATCGACGTCGAAGTTGAACCCGCCGACGATGAACTACTTGAAACGCCAATCTTCGATCTCAACATAGCGAAGCTGCCGCCGTCAACAGACGTGTCGGCCCTTCCTATGGTACCCGCACCTTCCGATATCACCGCAACCGCCACGCAAATCAACGATTTCCTGAAATTGACGCTCGATGAAATTTCCAACATCGCTCCGGCCCCGATGGACGAATCCACACCCGTCCAACCCGCCGCGATTGACTCCGAGACAATGACGTCAGAACAAATGTTGACTGACATACCCGAAGAGAGCACGGTGGATCAATCCACGTCTATGGACGTCGCCTCTATGGAACCAGCCGCTGCGCCTATCACCACGGCACCCGCCGTGGATCCACGAATATATTTGGCGACGCCGGCCGTTTTGCCGGGACCTCCGCTTATTGCTACTGTTGCCGCAGCCAGGTATAGTGCTCCTGTACGTTTTTCGCAACAGTTTATTTCAGCTCCGCAATGGGACGCTTTGGCCGCAGCACTAGCCGCGCATCATTTTCCGCCACCGCCGCCAGGTATGTTATTTCCCGAACATCAATGGAAAGACTTCCCCGAAGCGTTGAAAGAACGAATACAAGAAATTTTGTTGCCACAACCGACGTTGATCGCTCCGGCCCCGCAAGTCGCTCAAATGGCTCCTGCGATGGCCCAACCCGTCACGCAACCACCGGCCCCGTTACCGCCGCCGGTCATATCGCAACCGCAAACGCTCCCGCAACCGACGCAACCAGCGATTCTACCGCCGCTGACGGCGCCTGTGGATGTCCAAACCCCACAGGCATCCAGCACGTCTGTACCGGCTTTAGATCGCTATGGTAATCCCATCCGAAGACCCGGTCGGTATGAACATTCCATCAAACGAAAACAACAGCTCCAGGACGAATCGGCGTACCGCAAATCTCACAAGACAAAAACATCGGACGAACCGAGTACACGGCGTACGCCGCCACCCAGCACCTCGCGTGCTGAGCGCGGCCGAACGCCCAGCGAGCGTACCACTCGACGCCGTGAACAACGCGATAAACAAAGAACCCGCGAAGAAGCCGAACGCTCTTCGCACGCCACATCGACGCCGAAACCCAAGCGCGATTCTTCCAGAACAGCAGCGTCGGCAACGTTACCGCCGCCTGCTCACAAGCCAGACAGCCACCGTTCACACCACGAATCTCATTCTCGTGATGACCGCCACCGTAAAGACACGAAACAAACTCCAGCAACCGGCAGGGAAAGCCGCCAACACGAACGCCGCGATGACGCACCGCCGCATCGTACTCAGAGCGAACAAACCCGTAAAGTGCACACGACGGGTTTCTACGAGGAACACTATCGCCACGGTTTCCGCCGTTCACCTACGAAATTAACCGATTATATTAGCCCATTGCACCGAGACGCCGAAATCCAGCGCCGCCTGGAAGCTCTAAAGAATCCGCCGAAAGATGAATTTAAAGCTCCGCTCCCGCCGCCTCCTATGGACGTGGAGCCCGCAACACCCTCGACTACGCCTACGGTAACGTCGCAGCCGCCTACGGCTCCGACAACCGCCATAACGACCACGGTAACCCACAGCACGTCGCTGCCGCCTACGGCCCCGACGTCGGCTCCGGTTACTGCGGTCCAACAGCCGCAAATGATCATCACCACCAAACCGGTTCTTGGAGTTCCGTTGCCACCAAGTTCCGCGCCAGCAATCAAGCCCCGGTTGCCTAGCGAGGCTACGCACTTGCCGAACTACACGCGATTTCGTACTACCGATCAGCCGCACGCTGTTACGATTGTCACGCCGGGCTATCCGCCACATATTGACCCGGCCGTCGAATTCTTCTCACCACGCACAATGCACGAGATGGTGCTGATCAATTTTTTCGGGCGCCTCCGCATCCACATCACAATGCCCGTGCACATACGCGCCACGAACGCTTCGCTGGCGTTGTACCAATATTTCCGCGACCACTACCGCCCCTCATACGTCGAACAACAACCACCGATTTCGCACGCCGTTGCCACAGTGATATTGAAATGGGTCGCCAGTCTTTGGGCCGAGGAGCTCGGCGTCGTTGACGCCGTTCACACCGCCCACTTGACTCTTTTCCTATACGAAGCCCGCGGCCTGGATAATCCTTCGTGCCTGCTCCAAGCCTATAACACCGCTGTCGGACTTATCGACAGCTGGATGGCTTATCCGAGCTACGCACCGTTTCCACAGCCGCCCGAAATCGCCGACATTCGAAGAATTTATTTGCAATACCACAGCGAGACGGATCGCCCCGCGCCCCTGCTGCGTCGGCACGACTTTTCTGCCCGGTGGAATCTTTTGCCACCGCGACCGCTGCCGCCAACAGGGACGCCGTCCGACAAACCGTCGTTAATTGCCACTCAATTGCCAGCACCCGGTGTGAACCCGCTATCGCCGCTTCCACCTCAAACCTCAACCTCATCGTCGCGCCGCCGGGATCCCTCTGACTACGGTCGATCTCGTTACTACCGTAACGTCCGTTTTGATGGTCACGAAGACCCGTATGATCCCCACGGCTACGATAGCTACCGCCGAAACGAACGCGACCGCCGCGATCCGCAACGAAATCACCGCTCCGCATCCCACACCCGTTATCGCCGCCGCCATTGAACACGAGCTTTTTGTACAGTAACATTGTTTCTTTTCTTCGTTTTTTTTTGTGTTTCTTAACCTCACTTTTGATCCGGTTGTTTCATTTCTAATCTCGTTTTTGCTTTATATTTTTGTACTAGTTTCCAGCGCACGTGCAGCCGACGCTGCAAGCACACAGTAAGTTGACCGCCAGTGGCCCGCTACACGCCCCCACTTGCCCCGTTTTGTCCGTACACTCCGCCGCTGGGCTTATGGTCGCTGCCCCAAAAATCGGCTCAAACTACCCCAACAACTCCGCCGGCCCCGCTGTGTGACGCCGAAGACTCTTCGGCAACCCCGGCGATGGCCTGTAGTGGCGGAGCCCTTCCCCTTGCATGTTCTTTTCGGTATTTCTTGAGGATCGCTTAAGGCGATCTACTGCAAGGGGGGAGGGGTGTTGTAGTGTGTTTTCCGCCGATTTTTCATTATTTGTCAAAACGCGTCACAGGCCCGCAGGTGGCAAGTGGAGAGAGCAACGCGGACCACCAGTGGCCATCTTACTGTAGCGCACGTCGGTACGCGTGCGCTGGTCTCTCTCTATACTTTTTATTCGTTACGTATACTTTACGTGTATTTTATTTTCTTCACTAGTTGTGTGCCCCGCCGGCCACCACTAGTACGTATTAACCGCCTCCCACCACGCCTTTTCGTCTTTGCTCGCCCGTGCGTGGGAGTAGATTTATTATTGTCATTTTATTTTCGTCTCGCCCGTAGCGTTTTGGTCACGTAAGTTTTCGTACGTTATTGTATAATAATAAATAGGTAGGAGAATCCCTTTATTTTTAGTTAGTGAGAAAGAAGGGAGACAATTAAAGAAACTAGGTTTTCTTTAATTGTTGGGGTAATTATTGTCGGGGTTTAAGTACTAGTAATTAAGTAATCGGGTAAACGTGGGCGTGGGACGCACGTACATTAAGGACGCAACCTCGGAATCCCAATCCTGCTCACACCGCATCATCCCCGACCCCAAAACAAGATATAACATATGCAAGGTCTTGCCAAGTTTTCATCGATGGCAATACATCCTGCAACTCCGTCTGATACAACGGACTACTCTTATAAATGAAGGCATTAATAATATTCTCTTGCCTTACTTGATCACTCTGATCTGCATAGACCAGATCCACATGATTACTCAACCTTTTTAAAAATTCTAAGGCTGACTCGCCTTCTTCCTGTTTCATATTAAACAACTCTCTTTTGAGCATCGTCAAATCATAAGTCGGCGCGAGATACTTTAAAATATTTCTCCGCGCTTCTGTATAACTTGAGGATGTTCTTGCTATCCTCCTCGCCGTGTTCTGAGACAACCTTCTCAAACACTCCTTCTTCACTTTATCAGCCCTATTCTCGAGAAACTCACTTTCCAGATCAGTAAAAAATTTCAAAGCCTCCATCGGCTTTATACTATCATGCAAAGGTCTATGTTTCAAGGCCTTTACCACATCTCTCACATCAACTTCCACACTTGAGCTAGAGTTCGACGTAGATGAACTAGTTTTATCACTATCTGAGTAATGTCTACTCGTAGTCCTTGACCTATGAGATCTCTTTCGACTCTTCGACCTCCTCTTTCTCCTCCTCTCAGGGCTAAGGTCAGCTCTATTTGCGGTATCTCTCCAAGGAGTGGGACGAGAAAACCTGTCCTCTCCCTGGGACGATTCGTAGCAAATAGTCACCTTCCTTTCCCTAGACCTCCTATTCTCTGAGTAACCGTAGGCATTCGATTGTGCTTGTTCAGCATTCCTCGAACTCTGCGGCTCCTCAGTCCAACCTCTATCTCTGGCCGAATATTTGTCTCTATCCTCTTGAGACCTTATATAAACCTCTGAATGAACCTCTCTCTTAGGTTCACTAACTCTCTCAACTCTACTCTCAAGGTAAGAAGACTCACCTATCTTCCTCCGTTGATCATCCTCCGTTTCCTTTTCCTTGATCTGCGCGCTTTCGATTACTTTGATCAATAATTCGACCTTCTTCTCCAGCGCGTTAATTTGTACGTCCTTGGGATCGACTCGATCCCTCTGCTCCTCTCGCCGAATAAAATTCGCCATTTCGGGGTCGTATCGCCTCAAATATTTGTCGTCGTATAAATCGGCCGGCGCGTCCTCGTAATACTCGTCGTAATTCATGTCCACCATGTTTGACCTCCACGCCGGTTTCGATTTCCGTCTAATCTCCACCAGCGTCTCGGCCATCGGATGGACCAACTTCGAGGGCGACGTCGGTCTCTCCTTCTCAAAGGTCTGCTGACCTCTGACACTACCACTTACAGTAGTTTCAATCTCGGCTCTCCTAGCCATCTCAAAACCACTTCTCCTCAACTCTTCTTCAACTCTTGCCATTTCGGCAATTCCACTCTCTCTCCTTCCTTCAGTCTCAGGCGCCTGTGCTTGAACTTTTTCTACCGCTGCGTGTTCTTCAGCAGAGTCCAGATTCGAAACACTAGGTTCATGTGACCTAGGAGGAGTCCTCAACGTTTTTCCTACCGGGATACTCATCTTCTTAATTTTTCCGGTATGTGCCTGTAAATAAAACCCAGGAGGTTTAGTTATTTTTCTGGTGGTTCTCCGGTTATCCGTCGTGAGAGGCGTTAAGAGTCCACCACTTGTTAGGCCGCTGTGGGGTCACAATAAAGCAACAGTTCTAACCACAGGCTAACAATAACAACAAACACCAAACTCTCCCAGATGTTTCACCAGATATACACCAGAACTTTCACTAAACCTCAGGCAGAACACCTTGGCACGTACCTCAGGAGCTCCTACCCAAGTCTCCACTCTTACACTTATAAACTCCCTCCACTACGCTCACAAAACAATACACTTACAGGTCCAAAGTGTATTGGGTGACGATGGGCGACGCCAATAAAAAATAATAAACAAAAATATTATAATTAAGACGATGGGGGCGACGCTCCATAAAAAGTAATCTTTTTAACAATAATAAAAAGACACCAAAAACGCGAAACAGTGGCAGCATAAACCTATGCAAATTTATCACTTTCTTTTCGCCACTTTTCGCCGCGTCCAACCGCCTGCGCACCGACGCCGGAAGCTGAACACGTGCACCTGAGACCACCTCAACACATCCACTACAAGGTTCATCAAAAAATTGCACAGTATTCTTGAATGTCATGTCCAGTGACAATTTATAGCTTTTAATTTGAATACAACTGATATGAAAAGGACGAATTCTGTTATCTTCAAAATTTCAAATTTCAAATTCTTTTCTATAGACAAAGTATGCACTCGCACTTTCCGGAACGGTCGCAATGGCCAGCTCGGCAGTCTTTTGCTTGGCATTTCCTTGCGCAGCGCAAATCATCTGAAAAAAATTTTTTGACAAATAATTTCTTGAAAAAATGCAAAATTTTTGCTAAATTCTTGGAAAAAATTTTTATTAGATTTTTTGAAGAACGAAAATGACAATAATTTTTACAAAAAATGCAAAATTTTGACGAGAATTTGTGAAACAGAATGCAAAATTCTCGATAAATTTTAGAAAGTGTGTAAAATTTTTCGGAAATTTTTAGAAAAATGCTGAAAAAATTTTCGTTTCGAAAAAATTTGCCAAAATTTAGACAATTTAAAAGTAAAATTCGAAATTCATTGCTAGAAATGGCGTAATTCGAAAAAATTCGCCAATTTTAAGCTCTAAAATTCTAAAATTTGAATGCTGCCTACAAAAATTGGAAAATTTTTCAAATATGTCGAACACGCATTTTCTGCTCAAAAACAAAATTTGAAATTCATTTTAATGTAGAATATTTCCGGATTTTCTGCTCAAAAACCCATTAAAATACCGAAAAATTGGAAATATCTTCACATGTTTCTCGATCAGAAAAATTTAAATTTTACATATTTTTCAATTAAAAACGGTTTTTGATCGAAATTTCAAAAATTTAAAATATTTCGCTATTTTGAATATGGTAATTTTTGGAATTTTCACTCCAAAATTCTATCTTGCTTAAAAATTCGAAATAAGAAAAATAAGAAGGCATAAAAAGTTACCGTAAGAAAGGGGCAGGAGTTACTACAGTAAGAATTACAGTAGTATTCTATTAATTTTTAAATTTATCGACTTATTATTTTTTTGTCGTTTTTTAAAATTGTCCGAAAATGTTAAACTTGTTACCGCAGTAAGCTTGCACTAAACACGGCGAATTGGACTTGATTATCGGATCCATAACGGCCAGCATCAAAATGGCGACTATGATGAGCACGGATTTCATGTTCCAAGTGTTCGGACAGTTGACCTAAAACTGTAAACAATGGTAGCTGCAGACCATATTTGAAGGAGCCAGGACCAGGTTCATGACATGGGCACCTGTGGTCAAGGCCCCTGCCAGACCCTACTTAGGCTGCGCTGGTGTCAGGGTTGGGCCTTGGACAAGTGGCCTCTAGAATAGGTTGGCTCGCTCTGAGGCCGTGGCCCAGGCGCCGCCAACCGACACCCTAGCACTTTTACTGTATAGAGAATTGGACCAAGTAGGAAAATTTTGGCTTTTTGCAAAATAAAGCAAAAATTTTCCTAATCTAGAAAAACAATTCGTTGCTGATTGAGCTAAAGTTTCCACTTGGATTCCAAAGAAAAGATAAGAATTTTATCACGTGAATGAACAAAAATTATTTTTTAAACTAGACTTACCTGAAAATGTGTCCAAAATACAAAACAAAGCTGGTCCAATAAAGAAAAAATTGTCTAAAAAGACCAAATTTTGCAGGGAAAAGAAGAAAAAGACCAATTTTGTACTGGTCAATAGGCAAAATTTTGACCAACCAACCACCAAAACGGTCATCCTAATCCCTAGAAGCCATTTTTCTATTGAAGAAAAATCCGGTTTTCGCCGGTCAAGTCTTAAATCTCGATGTTTCCCTGACCCCTGCGAAATGAACAACTATCATTATATTTTATTTACTGGTCATTTTAGGTAATTTTTTCACAAAATTTTAACTTTTTTCGACTAAAAATTGAGAAATTTCGCGCTTTTTCGAGCAGAAATCCTACAAATTCCCATTTTTTTCTCACCAAAATGCGAAAATACTCCTTTTTTTCGGCTCGAAATATTGTGAAACTCAATTTTTTTGGGTAAAAAATCAGAATTCATCTATAAAAAAGCCAAATTTTAGTGTCTAGATTTTATGATAAATATGACGGGTTCACATTTTCTTAAATTTTAAAGATGAAACCACATTTTTACCGTTTAAAATTTAGGAAAATTTGGCGAAATTTCAATTTCCCGCATTCAAATTTTGACGAAAACTGATTTTTTGCGTTTTAAAATTTAAATTTAGGCTTAAGGCTTAAATATCTAAAATTTCCGGCATTTTTGGAAATTTCGAAAAATTATCAAAATTTTTCCCGCAAATTCTAAAATTGTCAAGTTTTTTACAAAAAATATTCGAGAAATTTCAAAATTTATAAAAAACATTTCTAAACTTTTCAAAATGTCCAGAAAATATTCTAAACTTCTTCAATTTCTGGCATATTTTCCAAAAAATTTCAAAATTTCCCGAATTTTTTTGGTGAAGTTTTAGAATATATGTATAGTTTTCAGCATTTTTTCAAATGATTCTTAAATTTTCCAGGTTTTTTCTCGAAAAATTCTAACATTTGGTAATTTTGCCAAAAAAACCCCATTTGTTTGGCATTTTTTCAAAGAAATTTCAAAATTTTCCGCATTTTTGGAAGAAAATTTCGCATTTCCGCGAAAAAATACCGAACGTTCCCGAATTTTTCCGCGTTTAAGATAAATTCAAAAATTTCGAGCATTATTTTGGAATTAATTTCTAAATTCTACAATTTTCGCCAATTTGTGCAGGTCAATAACAAAAATTTTGACTAGTTGTAAATAATATTGTAAATTAGACAACTTGAATATACCCATTTAGAATTTGAAAAAAATTGAGTTTTTGGAACAAAATTATGAAAGAATTTCAAATCAAAAATTTCATGCAAAATTCTAATTTAAAAAAAAAATTTCACAAATTCAGCATCAAGAAAATTTTTCGCAATTTCCATCAAGTTTTCAGAGAAAAATTTCACCTCCAACTTTTGTCCTGGTTACAAAATAAAGTCAGGCTAGATTGATGTAAAGTTAGCTTGCAATGCTTAAACTGTTTTTTTCAATATTGATGATGTAAAGTGTTGTAATGATGTCATTCATGTAAAAAGGAAGTGTAAACCTGCTCTAATATTGCTGTAAAGTGTCATCATGTCATAATACAAAATTTGCCTTACTGTAGCACTAAAATTCTCAGAGTGTAAAGCCTGCTGAACTCAAATTTAAAGCCATGATGTATAACAAACTTGTGTGAACAAAATCATTGGCTTACTGTAGCACTTGCTCAATGCAAATTCTGACACTGGCCTAAAGTGTGATTATTTAATAAAATGTGTTCGCCACGCAACAGTATTTGATTATAGAACACAAAAAATTTCAACATTTTTCACATTTTTTCGGGAAAAAACTTAAATTTTGGAAAAATTTCTTTTTTTTTTGAGAAAATTTCTAAATCGTAAAATTTTCCATGCTTTTTGATAAAAATCCTAAAATTTAAAAAATCCTACATTTTCGGCTTCGTAATTTAAAAAAATCTATTTTGCGCGTTTTTCCCGAATTTTTCCAAATTTTTGTCACAAAAATTCATTTTCGCCCTTTTTGCAGAAGGATTTGTGAAATATGCGGCATTACCTCGCAAAAATTGCAAAGATTTTTGGCATTTATTTGAAAAAAAAATTCTTGAATTTTCGAATTTTTCGCAAAAAAAATTCCTAGACGTTCCGCATATTTTTTCCAAGAAATTGTCAAGTTTTGGGCGTTTTTTTGGAAAAAAAATTGAGAGTTTGGACATTTTTTCTTTAAATTTTGGACATTCTATTGAAAAAATTCTATATTTTCGTGATTTTTGCTAAAAAATCTAAAATTTTCGGCAATTGTCCGAAAAAAGTTCAAATTTTGGGAATTTTAGCAAAAAATTCAATTTTTTTATTATTTTTTCCAAAAAATCTAAAATTTTCGGCATTTTTTCGAAAAAAGTGCAAATTTTGGGAATTTTAGCAAAAAACCGAATTGTTTGTCCATATTGAAAAGAAAATTTAAAAATTTTCGACATTTTTTCGGAAGGATTTACAAATTTTGGACATTTTGTGAGAAAAATTTTAACATTTTCCACATTTTTTCGGAACAAAACTGAAATTTTGGAAAAAATTCAAAAATTTGTAAATTGTAAAATTTTCGGAATTTTTTCTTTAAAATCCTACGATTTGAACAATTCTAGATTTAAGCCGTTTTTGCAAAAAAATCGAACTTTTTCTCATTTTTCCAAAAAAAAGTCTAAAATTTTCGGCATTTTTTTGGACGAAAAATCTAAAACTTTCGTAATTTAAAAAAAAATCTTCTATTTTCCGCATTTTTTCTTAAAAATTCTAACTTTTCCTAATTTTTGCCATTTTTTAGAAAATTTTTTTAAATTTCCGGCATTTCCTCCGAAAAATTGCAAAAAATTTTTGGCATTTTTCTCGAAAAAATTAAAATTTTTGGCATTTTTTCCTAAATTGTCCGCACTCTTTCCAAAAAATTCTAATTTTTGGTTATTTTGCTGAAAAATATGAATATTTCGGCTTTTTTTCAAAAGAAAAGTCCAAATTTTTTTGAATTTACGCAAAATGTCAAAATTTTTAGTTTTTCAAAAAAAAAAATTAAAATTTTTGACATTTTTTCGAAAAAAAGTGCAAATTTTGGGAATTTTAGCAAAAATTCGAATTGTTTGTCACTATTGAAAAAAAAATTAAAAATTTTCGACATTTTTTCGGAAGGATTTACAAATTTTGGGCATTTTGTGAGAAAAATTCTAACATTTTCCACATTTTTTCGGAAAAAAACTGAATTTTGGAACAAATTCAAAAATTTCGGGCGTTTTTTTTTTAGGAAATTTGTAAATTGTAAAATTTTCGAGATTTTTTCTTTAAAATCCTACGATTTGAACAATTCTAGATTTGGGCCATTTTTGCAAAAAAATCGAACTTTTTCTCATTTTTCCCAAAAAAAGTCTAAAATTTTCGACATTTTTTTGGACGAAAAATCTAAAACTTTCGTATAATTTAAAAAAATCTTCTATTTTCCGCATTTTTTCTTAAAAATTCTAACTTTTCGTTATTTTTGGCGTTTTTTCGTAAGGATTTAGAAATTTTGGGCGTTTTGTAAGGAATATTTTAACATTTTTCACTTTTTAATTTTGGGAAATTTTCGAGCCTTCTTTTGAGAAAATTTGTAAATTGAAAAATTTCGACATTTTTTGTTTAAAATCCTACGATTTGAAAAATTCTAGATTTGGGCAGTTTTTGCAAAAATCGAGCTTTTTGCCATTTTTCCAAAAAAAAGTCTAAAATTTTCGACATTTTCTAAAGATTTATTTTCGCATTTTTTTGACAAAAATTCTGAAATTCTAGCTATTTCTGCAATTTTCGACGTTTTTTTATAAAAAATTCTGAAATTTTTGGCACTTTTCAGAAAAATTTTGAAATTTTTGGCATTTTTTTATTTCAATTTTCCGCATTTTTTGCAAAAAATTCTAAAAAAATTTTCGCATTTTCCGCAAAAAAGTCGAATTTCCAGAATTTTTCCGCATTTAAAATTATCAGAATTTTTCCGAAAAAGCTCTAAAATTTTGAAAATTTTTCCAAAAAAATTTCTCAAACTGCCAAAATTTCACTAAGAAAATAATTCTAGAATTTTTAAAATTTTTCCAAAAAATTGTAAAATTTGACAATCTTTCGAAAAAATTTTTAAACTTTTCAGAATTTTTGCAAAAAAATTCAAAGATTTTCAAAACTTTTCTATAATTGAGAAATTTTACCAAAAATTCAAAATTTTCCAGAATTTTTCCGAAAAGGTTGCAAAAAAATTGAAAATTTTCCAAAAAATTCTAAAATTTCCATAATTTTTAAAATTCTTTTTTGTGACACAACTCAGAGTGGACGATTGCCTAGTTTGACCACCATCCGTGCAGATCCGGCCTTGGCACTTGTGCTGGTTTAGAGAATTGGCTGACCCATTGTCGCCTCCAGATGATGTTAACATACACAATTCACTTTTCATCTTCGGTAATGGTTGAGTCGAGGAAAGGATGGATTTGGTACTGTTGAAAGCAACCAGAAGGAAATGATAACACACTGTTGCATAGCATAATCACTCAACTTGGGAGGCAGCCATGTTTGGAGCTTGCGAACCTTGTTCATCTGCTTCATTCGATTTTAGATAGCAGCCTAGGTAATGGCTATTCCTCTAGCGGTTGCTTTTCGATCGAGGTCCGGCTGTTCTTGAATGTCTGCTTCTGATACTTTACTTGGTCATCCACTACAAGGTTCATCAAAAAATTGCACAGTATTCTTGAATGTCATGTCCAGTGACAATTTATAGCTTTTAATTTGAATACAACTGATATGAAAAGGACGAATTCTGTTATCTTCAAAATTTCAAATTTCAAATTCTTTTCTATAGACAAAGTATGCACTCGCACTTTCCGGAACGGTCGCAATGGCCAGCTCGGCAGTCTTTTGCTTGGCATTTCCTTGCGCAGCGCAAATCATCTGAAAAAAATTTTTTGACAAATAATTTCTTGAAAAAATGCAAAATTTTTGCTAAATTCTTGGAAAAAATTTCTATTAGATTTTTTGAAGAACGAAAATTGACAATAATTTTTACAAAAAATGCAAAATTTTGACGAGAATTTGTGAAACAGAATGCAAAATTCTCGATAAATTTTAGAAAGTGTGTAAAATTTTTCGGAAATTTTTAGAAAAATGCTGAAAAAATTTTCGTTTCGAAAAAATTTGCCAAAATTTAGACAATTTAGAAGTAAAATTCGAAATTCATTGCTAAAAATGGCGAAATTCGAAAAAATTCGCCAATTTTAAGCTCTAAAATTCTAAAATTTGAATGCTGCCTACAAAAATTGGAAAATTTTTCAAATATGTCGAACACGCATTTTCTGCTCAAAAACAAAATTTGAAATTCATTTTAATGTAGAATATTTCCGGATTTTCTGCTCAAAAACCCATTAAAATACCGAAAAATTGGAAATATCTTCACATGTTTCTCGATCAGAAAAATTTAAATTTTACATATTTTTCAATTAAAAACGGTTTTTGATCGAAATTTCGAAAATTTAAAATATTTCGCTATTTTGAATATGGTAATTTTTGGAATTTTCACTCCAAAATTCTATCTTGCTTAAAAATTCGAAATAAGAAAAATAAGAAGGCATAAAAAGTTACCGTAAGAAAGGGGCAGGAGTTACTACAGTAAGAATTACAGTAGTATTCTATTAATTTTTAAATTTATCGACTTATTATTTTTTTGTCGTTTTTTAAAATTGTCCGAAAATGTTAAACTTGTTACCGCAGTAAGCTTGCACTAAACACGGCGAATTGGACTTGATTATCGGATCCATAACGGCCAGCATCAAAATGGCGACTATGATGAGCACGGATTTCATGTTCCAAGTGTTCGGACAGTTGACCTAAAACTGTAAACAATGGTAGCTGCAAACCATATTTGAAGGAGCCAGGACCAGGTTCATGACATGGGCACCTGTGGTCAAGGCCCCTGCCAGACCCTACTTAGGCTGCGCTGGTGTCAGGGTTGGGCCTTGGACAAGTGGCCTCTAGAATAGGTTGGCTCGCTCTGAGGCCATGGCCCAGGCGCCGCCAACCGACACCCTAGCACTTTTACTGTATAGAGAATTGGACCAAGTAGGAAAATTTTGGCTTTTTGCAAAATAAAGCAAAAATTTTCCAAATCTAGAAAAACAATTCGTTGCTGATTGAGCTAAAGTTTCCACTTGGATTCCAAAGAAAAGATTAGAATTTTATCACGTGAATGAACAAAAATTATTTTTTTAAACTAGACTTACCTGAAAATGTGTCCAAAATACAAAACAAAGCTGGTCCAATAAAGAAAAAATAGTTTAAAAAGACCAAATTTTGCAGGGAAAAGAAGAAAAAGACCAATTTTGTACTGGTCAATAGGCAAAATTTTGACCAACCAACCACCAAAACGGTCATCCTAATCCCTAAAAGCCATTTTTCTATTGAAGAAAAATCCGGTTTTCGCCGGTCAAGTCTTAAATCTCGATGTTTCCCTGACCCCTGCGAAATGAACAAGTATCATTATATTTTTTTACTGGTCATTTTAGGTAATTTTTTCACAGAATTTTACACTTTTTTCGACTAAAAATTGAGAAATTTTGCACTTTTTGCGGCTGAAAGCTCAAAAAAATCAAAAATAAAAAAAACTCGAATTACTAATTTTTCCGAGTAATTTTTTCGGAGGAAATAGTTAGTTGTTGCACCCCCCCCAATTCTGTGAATATTGGAAGAATTGGGAAAACCACTGAAGTTTTAGAGTGAAAATAGACTTCACCAATCTGCATCTTCACCAATCTGCATCAAAATTCACCAATCTGCATCAAATTCACCAATCTGCATCAAATAAGCCACCCCAAAATGTACCTGAGAAACATACCCCTCATATTCCAATCACACTTAACAGCAAATTAATGACAAAAGTCATGATTGACACTGGTGCAGTTTACTCACTCATTGATTCCCGAATAGCCCAAATCCTACAGTTAGACATGAAACCCCTGCTAGTTCAAGCAAAAGCAGCAAATAATCTTCCGATTCACTTTGTAGGGACCACTTTTGTCACAGTGACAGCCCAAACAATCCAGGAAACAATCATGGTCCATGTCCAAAAAGATTGCACAGCAGACATCCTTCTAGGCAAAAACTTTCTCAGTCGATTTTCGGAATACACTATCAACAATCAAAAATCTCAGGTCAAATTTGGCAATGTCATACTACCTTGTGACAGCCTAGAATATAGCCCTCTTTCAACTCGTGGTGGAACTTATTTGGATGAGAAATTAGAATTACCACCCCGTACAGTAACCGAATTTACTGTCCCCTTGCCCAAATCGTACCTACAAGTTAAACAGCTCTAATTTACTCCGAAACCCAAGCAGAATCCCAAAGTCCATTTCACAGCTTGTATCTCGGAAAATCAAAACAGTCACATATGCATATCCGTCCTGAACACACAAGAAACAGCCCGAATTCTTTATCCTGGAACATGCACTGGTACAGTCTCATGTTTCATCCCAAAACAAAATGTTCCCGCTAATCTAACCCCTTCAACGCAAAACCAGCCCAACCGTTTTGATACATTCACATGGTGAAAAGAAAATGTTAATTTAGCCTCCAGTGATCTCACAGAAGCAGAAAAAACGCAACTCCTACGTGCCCTATCGAAGTATCCTACACTATATGCTAAATCCAAAATGGACATAGGCAGAACCACCCTCATTTCACGTACAATTGACACCAATGGCTCCCAACCGGTACATAGACAACTTTATCGGACTTCCCCAAAAGAAAAGCAAATCATACAAGCAGAAGTTGAGCAACTCGCAGCAGCAGGTGTCATAAGCTAAAGCGATTCCCCATGGTGTACCAATACAGTTTTAGTCCCCAAAAAAGATGGAGGCCATCGTTTATGCATTGATTTTCGAGGTCTAAACAAAGTAACGAAAAAAGATACCTACCCCTTACCCCGTATAGACGAAATTCTAGACACCCTCCGTGGAATGGAATATTTCACCTCCCTTGACCAATCCAATGCATATTATTCCATTCCCATAGCACAAGCAGACAGAGAAAAAACTGCATTCAATTGCTCAGCCGGCCAGTATCAATTCAATTACCTCCCCTTTGGACTCACCAATGCCCCAGCCACATTCCAAAGGTTAATGGATGTTATTCTTTCGGGTCTGCAATGGAACACATGCCTTGTATATCTCAACGATGTTTTGGTATTCGCAGACTCCCATGCCCAAATGCTGGAACGTTTAGACACTATTCTTGCCCGATTCTCACATGCAGGCCTTAAACTAAACATACAAAAATGCAAATTCTGCCAGCCCCAAGTCCAATACTTAGGCCACGTCATTTCTCAGCAAGGCATTTCACCAGATCCCCATAAGGTACAGGCCATCTATGACATACTCACACCCAAAAGCTCAAAAGAAGTTAAGTCATTCCTTGGCCTACCCTCGTATTATCGCTGATTCATCCCAAATTGCTCTCAAGTTTCTAGCCCACTCACATCGCTACTCAAAAAGAATTCGGAATTTACCTGGGGCCCTGAACAGCAAAACGCATTCACCAAGCTAAAAGAATTACTCATTCATGCCCCAATACTGCAGCATCCCGATTTCACAAAACCATTTATACTGCAAACTGACGCCTCAAAACTTGGAATCCAGGCCATTCTCAGTCAGCTAGATAGCAAAGGTCAGGATCGCCCCATTGCTTTTGGGAGTCGAACACTAAAACCGGCAGAACGCAACTACCTGATCACTGAGTTGGAAACCCTTGCAGTAGTCGAATTTGTCAAGTATTTCCGCCCCTACCTTTTCCAGCAACATGTTATTGTACACACTGACCATACAGCAGTTTAGGCAGTCTTACAAAAGAAAAACCCCTCCCCTTGCATTGCCCATTGGGGATTAGCCCTCTCTGGTATTCAGCTAGACATTCGCCCTAAGAAAGGCACTGCTAACCGCAACGCAGATGCAGTTTCTCGATTCCTCTTGCAGACAGCAAAGCAATCCTTTGATATTGAGCAGTTAGAAACCCGCCCCGAAATATCCACTATCAATTCGGTTTTGGAAGCTGAAGCAACTGAACACGAGGAGCAACAGAAAAATTTCGCCGAACTCCAACGCAATGATCCAACTGTCAAAAGTATTTTAGCAAAAATCGCCCAAAAACATCCCCTTACTCTGATCAAATTCGCAGTGCATCAAAACATCCTCTTTCGTATAGTCGACAAGCAAGCAAAACTATACATTCCCAAGTCACAAGTCCAGCATCTCATCGCCTCACATCATGACAGCAAATTCACAGGTCATTTTGCTGCCCGAGAAACTTTACACTTGCTCAGACAAAAATATTTTTGGCCCCAAATGAGCCCTGATATCAAACGTTACTGCAAAACTTGCCACCCATGCCAGACACAGAAAGCCCTCCGACACAAGGTGCATGCAAATTTGGTACCAATTCAGCCGACTGGCCCATTTGATAGAGTCGGTGTTGATTGCATGGGACCATTACCCCTCACTGAAGATGGCAACCGATTCATTGTCATTTTCATCGATTATTTCACAAAGTATGTAGAGGCATTCCTGACCCCTGACATCACTGCAGCCACTATCGCCAAATTATTTGTAACCAAAATTGTTTGCCGTCATGGGTCCCCAAAAATCATCCATTGTGATCGTGGCTCTGATTTTGTATCCAATCTCTTCTCACGCATCACCAGTTTATGCAATACTCAGAAAATTCATACCACCCCATATCATCCCATTGCCAATGGGGAAGTTGAGCGTTGCAACCAAACCCTAGCCACCCGTATCCGCATGTACATCAATTCAAATCACACCGATTGGGATACTTATCTCCCATATGCTGTTTTTTCGATCAATATTCATAAAAATGATAGCACTTCGTATCCCCCATTTGAATTACTCCACAGTAGGCAAGCTAATCTGCCGTCAGACGCAGCCTTAAACTTTTTCCCCACGTCCTACATGGTTGATCTAGACGATTACGCCCTTCCTGTAAAATCGCATTTTACAGAAGCACTCTCAACCGTGCAGAACAGTTTGCAAAAAGCCCAAGCCCACTACACCCGTCAGTATAACAAGCATGCTCAGAACATACACTACAAGGCAGGTGATCTTATTCTCTACAAGAATCATTCGTGTAAACAAGGGCTGACTCCCAAATTCCTCCCTCGCCAAAACAGGCCCTATACAGTTACCAATTTCATGTACCCCAACGTTACACTCAAACACCCCCATAAGAATATTACATTTACGGTGCATGTAAACAAGACAACCCCTTTCTACCCTCAGAAAGCAACTATCGAATCTACCCCCACCCCTCTTCAACCTCGAAAGCCTTGAACGAGGACGTTCAACTCCGGAAGGAGGGAAATGTAACGTACCTGCTAAAGCAGTACTGTAAATATGTAGCATACTGTATGTGATAGACATTTATTAAATATTATTAATTTTCGTATTTTATCGTCTCAAGGGTGTCTGGGATTCACACCCAAACATTCCTACAAAATTACGTGAAGTACTTTATTTTGATCCATTCACACCCCGGTAGCCCAATTAAGATGCCCTAATTAATTTGCACAAACGGCAGCTGTTCCCCTAGAACCTACACTAAACTACACATTCCACAGATACCCTAATCCCCCGTAAAAATCGTAAACAACACCTGCACACAGTAAAATATGCAGAAGCCCCGCCAGACAGTAGTCTCAAGTGTAACGGTAGCGAAACATGTGTGTGCAGAGAAACTGATACAGGAAGCATGCACAGAAGCACAAAGGTGTGGCCAAGCCCACCGTAGGAAGCAAGCAAAGCACAGAAAGCATACAGTACCAGGAAAGCATTAGAGAGGCGTAACTAAGTAAGCATAAAAAGCATAGCAGGAAACGACGATTGGGGGAAGAAGATGGACAGAAGCTCGACCTCCCGCAGCGCCCAGGGAGTGGCCAAAATCGCCGTATAAAAGAAGAAGCAAAGCGTGATTTAGTTAGTTGTTAGATTGTTGTGATCGTTTCGTTTTGATCCACGGCCGTTCCCTTATTTGCAAGCAACCGTCTTCGAAAGCAATGAAACCGTGTCGTGTATTTTTATTTGCAAACAAACGCGCCGTCCGAATTGTGTATTGTCGACGTTCAAGCGACCGTCGATCGTTCGTATATTATCGCCCTGTATTTGTACCGCCCGTGCCCCTTTTGTCCCCGCCGTATCGACTGATTGGTTAGAAGTAAAGTACCTCACACAAATCTGGTCGTTACAATAAGTAGCATCGGGAATCAGCATTCCCTTGTGAAAATTGGATGTAAAATTTTTTGTGGGCTTCAAGAAACTCACTTAATGCCAACTATCCAATTAATTTCTTTATTGATTCTTCCTTTTTTGTGTGGCTATTATTTTTTTCCTCGTCTCCCTTGATTGCTCATGACCCACCACATTGCTTAAGCTTATAAAATAAGGCCGCTTCTTCAAACATGTTGGTTTTTCCATAGTAGATTGAAGTTTTAATTTTCACTTTGTTCTGATTGAAAAATATGTCCCAAAAGACAAAAAATACTGCTGTGTTTGTTAAAGAAGCACATTGAGACGCTATTTAAATTGACGACGCACATTAAAACATTGAAACGTAGAATACAAAAAAATTACAAAATTGATGAATCAATACACTTGGATAACTAAAGAGGACTATTGATTTTTGTCTCATTCTTGGTACAATAAAAAACGGCTGTCATGAACAGTTAGCGAGGTGAACTTGCCTAGTTTGAACTTGCCTGGTTTATTTTTCGTCAATGAGTTAAAAATTCCGACAGGAAAATATCCGAGCAGCTTTGAGAAACTCAAAGCCACATTTCGTCAAGAAAATTGGAAAATTTAGTCGATGAACTGAACATTCTGTCAGCGAAATCTCATCAATGAAATTTTCTTCGGAAAACTCAAAAATATATTTCTTGACAACCTCCGCCCACTCTAACTCAAACCCGATTGGGTTGGGTTGGATTTGGGTTTTTTTGCAAGTGTCGTCGCCCAGACCTGATAATGAAATTCTGGAAGTAAGCGAGCCTCACAGAGCAGTCCCCCAGCTTAGAGTCTACTGTTAGATACCACATGCTAGTTAAACTGATACCACCATTTTTTTCCACTATTTTCCCTACAGTAAAACCTTTTCTAAACCGCCAATTTTCTATAACATTTGTTCATATGCATCACCTAATAATTCTGTTTATATTTGCAAAATTTACACAACCATTCGTTTTGTGTTTTTGTTATCATGTGGCCTTTTTTGGCCAGTTTATGCAGTCCGTTTTTGCTCGTCTTTTTTTTTATGCTACATTTTCTTCAACGTAATAAAGTTTATGGTGAAATAGCGTCCCACCTGGCCGACCGTGCACAATTATTATTATTATTCATCATTACGTTTTTTTTAATTCTATTTCGTTTCATTTGCCTTATCCATTGGTTATTATTATTATTATTATTTACCAACTTCCACATCAAATTCCGAACCTCCTTCCATCTACATTAATTATTTTATTTCTTTATTTATTTCTTCATGTTCACCACCCCCAAAATTCGCCAATTTCACACTACTTCCAGTGGCCCGGAAAAGGAGAAACCCTGTTGCAGCCTGTCTCCTGCCACTACTACTCGTTCATTTACTTCCTACTGACTGGCAAACTTTATCAAAATTAATATACGAATGAATAATGTCAAAGAAATAAGATGAATCTGTAGCAAATAACCAGGGGTCGGTTTCTTAAGGCTGATACGAAATATTTCAACTCTAAACTCCGTTTTTGAGGTTTCAGGTTTCCCAACCATTTTTGATTCATTGATGGAATTTCGTCGACAAACATTGGTTCATTGACGAATTGATAAATTGTGGCCTGCTGCAACGTGGAAGCTTTTAATTTCAATAGTGTGTCGAAGTGGTTGCTGTATTTTGAATTTTTTCCTCCTTTTTCGTCTCGCCTATTTGTCTATCCTCTGCATTGCATCTGTTCCACCGCCGGGACATATCGAAAAACATGCCTCAAAATGATGCATCTTCGCTTCTCTCACAGCTACATGTGGCTGAAGTTTGTTCGACTACTTACCCCAGATTTTATTTGAAGCTTATGCAAATTTGAAAAATGTAAATTTTCCACTTTTTTTCGACAGTTTTTGGCAACTTTTCGACAATTTTTCACAATTTTTTCCCATCTTTTGACAATCTGTAATAATTTTTTAATTCTACGTAAAATAAGGGAAAATCGAATTGGTAAATTTAAAGTTTTTTTATATCAAAACATAGGAAAAAAATTTAAAAAAAATAAAAAGGTAGGAAAGGTTAACAAACATTTGATGGTCGGAGGAGACCAAAAATAGGCATAACCTACAGTGAGAAAAACTCAGTTTAGTTATCGAATCCGAAGAAACTAACAGATTGTGATGGTTGGAGGAAACTAAAAAATTGATGTAAAATACAGTAACTAAAACTTGTAACGTACCTGCTAAAGCAGTACTGTAAATATGTAGCATACTGTATGTGATAGACATTTATTAGATATTATTTTATTTTCACATTTTATCGTCTCAAGGGTGTCTGGGATTCACACCCAAACATTCCTATAAAATTACGTGAAGTACTTTATTTTGATCCGTTCACACCCCGGTAGCCCAATTAAGATGCCCCAATTAATTTGCACAAACGGCAGCTGGTCCCCTAGAACCTACGCTAAACTGCACATTCCACGGCTACCATAATCCCCCATAAAAATTGTAAACAACACCTGCACACAGTAAAATAAGTAAAAGTCCCACCAGACAGTAGTCTCAAGTGCAATGGTAGCGACGGCCCCACAAAACATGTGTATTCAGAGAAACAGATACAGGAAGCATGCACAGAAGCACAGAGGTGTGGCTAAGCCCACCGTAGGAAGCAAGCAAGACACGAAAAGCACACAGTACCAGGAAAGCATTAGAAAGGCGTGACTAAGTAAGCATAAAAAGCAAAGCAGGAAGCCACGATTGGCGGAAGAAGATGGACAGAAGCACGACCTCCCACGACGCCCAGGGAGTGGCCAAAAACGTTGTATAAAAAGAGAAGCAAAGCGTGATTTTGTGACTATTGTAATTCTTCGTTTCAAATCCGCGGCCGTTCGTTTTTATTCGCAAGCAACTGTTTTCCAAAACAGTTAAACCGAGTCGTATTTTATTTGCAAGCAAACATTCCGCCCAATTTTGTGTAGTCGAGGTTCAAGCAACCGTCGACCATTCGTTGTATTATCGTAGCCGTTCCGCCCACACCCTGTTTTGTTTGTCGTAACGCCCAATTGGTTAAAGTAAAGTGCTTCACAAAATCTGGTCATTACAAACTAACTTTCGTAACTCTAATGCAAATCAAGGTATCAAAAACACAGAAGATCAACAAATGCTAATGGTGGAAAGGAGCCAAACTTTGGTCTGGACAAGCCAAAGCTTTTTGTAACTAAAAGAGCAAAACAACGAAAAAAAAGTTGGTCTAGTGTAAGCTTCAGTACCTTATGGAAATTGAACTAGCCCATCAACCAAAAATAGCTGGCTTATACATGGTCAACAATAGGTAAAGAAGAAAGGTGAGAACAGATTGCTCCAAACGGTTCTATCAAATAAATTTTTTGCAGTCGACACGACCTAAACGTCAACAAATGGACAGCCAGGGTTGAAAGTGTAAAAAGTTTCCATTTTTGAGTCATGTAAAGCAGTGCCAAGTTGGGAAAACTGACAATGTTTTCGTCTCTGCACAAGTGAAATGAGAGCTTATCTATAGTCTGTTTTTTCCAAATGATATTTTTCTGTAAATAGTTGAAAGCAGGTGCTACATGTGCTGCATATGTTCAACACAATTTTTCAAATTACTGTAGGAGAAGAAATTTTTGAGGATTTGATAGTTTTGGCGAAAGTACACACTTTAGACTGCCAAATTGGATATAAATATCAGCCTCAATTGTTCGAATAGCTGATAAATAAGAAAATAATCCAGATTTGTTAGAGAAAAGCTCTGTTCTGCTTGTTCCTTGAGTAGAGCAGGAAAAAAGGTTGTGTAATAGAAATCATGATTTACTCAATTTCAGGGAGAATTTAAATTCATGAAACTTTTAGCATAAATTTATTTTGTTTATTATTAAAGTGAACAAAATTTAACGAAAAAATTGCAATTATTTTTATTCTGTTTTTTATTTTCAAAGAATATTACACTTGAATGACTTTACCATTCTTTTTCATATTGTTTTCTCATTTTTGTCAAGGAATAAGTTTTCTGCATATCTATGCTAAAAATTGTCAAAAAGGATCCGTTTTATTCAACCTTTGTGGATCATTGAGCTATGTTAATATGAATAAACCACTTCGAACTGTTGCAAATTATCTACCTTTCAGAGAGCGCCCTTCCCATTGCTTATATTTTTTTGCATACCATCTTTTCCTCATTTTTTTCCTAATTTCGTTTCTAAGGTTGGCTCAGTTGGTTAGAGCATGCAGACAGTAGCCGCGAGGTCCTGGGTTCACCCCTAGCTGAGCCTATTTCTGACGACGCAAGCAAGGGAAAAGGATGCCTCAACACTGTGGGCCCTTGATGGTCCATGAAACTCAACGGCAGAGGGATGTTGAGAGTGGTCACAGCAACCACCTCAACTAAGAATTGTTGCAATTTGAGCGCACCTTTCCCGTTGCTCAGTTGACTCTGGTTAGAGTGATGTGCATGGTATCTGCAGGGTCCGGGGTTCAAGTCACTATTCGAGCCTAGCTTTAACTGGAGACTCAAGCAACAGGAATAGGTTGATACGGTAATCATTAGCAAGTTGTTAAGTCTGAACTACTTGCTTTCAACTCTTTTCGGAAGAATAGCATTTGAAAAAACAGAATATGGTCATTAACCTTTTACAAGATTCAAAATCGCCTGTCCTGTTAGTATTTGGATTTCCTGATAAGAAAGTCGTGTTTTTTTCAAGTAATGCATTTTATTAATCCCAACAAATATTAGTAATTATATTAGTAATTTATCAATGTGACTAATGTATATTTTATGAAACAGACTAACGCTGACCTTGGTAACCCAAGATGACCACTAGAGTTTTCTTTAAAAATGGGAAATATGAATCTGAAACTGAGGCAGAACCTAATTTGTTGTTGAAAATAAGTCGCATGTGATTGCAACAACAGAAATCAAACGAATCTCTTATTTTCCGTTTTCCCATGATCTTGACTAGTTATTTGCAATGAATGGTATTTCAACGAGAAAAAATTGGATACTGTTTCAGATATCAGCTATTTTATAAGAGTCTTGCGTCTCTTGCTTTAAAGCTGGATTCAAAGTGCACTGTAGACAATTGTTGAAGAAGCAAGGTGTCTTTCGATCGGAAATTTCTATGTTTAGTTTGTGATGTATTACATACTGAAATTGTTCCAACACATCAAGAGAAAATCGCTTTGGTCTGTTTTTTTACGAAAAAGTATACATGAGCCTTAAGCCCTATTCAGATGCAAAAAATTTTATGACTTTCGATAACCAGTCACTGATTTTACGAGACGTGTCTTTTGTGACATGCGGAGTGTCTTTGTGCAGGTACGACAGCATTCATGAGAAAGATGTGAAGATGTACTTTCCATCAGGAGACTGACTACCTCCAAGAGAGCATGATGTCAAGGATCCAAGGTCTTTCTCATAATTTTTCACGGTCTGGATTTGTTTGACTCAATCTAGACCACAAGATTTGTGGATAAATTTATTTGGGACAGAACATACATGCTAGCGCATCCTTGTAAATACATAACGTACACTATGTGTTATTTATCATTACATATAAATTCATTTTATAATCTATCGTCTGAAGGGTGTCTGGATTTCACATGTAGGCATTCCTATAAATTTATTCGAAATGTTCTGTTTTGATCGTCCCACACCCCAGTAGCTGTTATTGACGCTCTAATTAATTTGCACATCATCACCTGGCCCCAGAATCCACATGAAAATACACATTCCATAGCTATATTAATTCTCCCCAAAAACCATAAATACACCTGCCTGTAATAGAAAGTAGAAGCCCCAACCCAGACACCAGTCTCAAGTGGAACAGTAGCCGAGGTTCATACAGAAGCATGTATACACACGAGTAATAAATACAGAAGCACATACGGAAACACATAGGCATGGTTAAGTCCATCCTAAGCAAGGAAGCAAGTTTTATGAAAGCATAGGAAGCATACGATACGTAAAAAGCATGGAAGGCGTGGTTAAATAAGCATACAGTATACAGAAGCGGAAGAAGCAAGAAGCAACGATTGATGGAAGAAGATTTCGGAAACGGACCCCCTGGGAATCAAGGGAGTGGCCAAAGCAGAAGTGGTATATGAAGCAAAGAGAAGCGTGAATTTGTCAGATTTAAAATCGTGTTGTGTTTATGCCAGACTGGTGTTGAAGCAAGAAGCGTTTTATTGTATTTGTGCGTCGATGTAAAAGCAATTGTCAGCGACTCATTCGTTTATAATTGTAGTTTATTATTATTGTTATCGTTCGTTATCGTCCCGTCCCCGTGGACCGTGAGCAAGCGTAATCGTTTTTGGGACCAAGTAAAAGTATAGCTAAAATCTGGGCGTTACAATACGAACGGTTCGCCCCATGATATTGCGCAAACTTACAATGATGCGATGGGACCACTCCCTGAAACGAAAAAGACATGAATGAATTTATCATGACTTTATCATTTATTGTCATCTGCAACTTTGTGAACAGTCTAGAGGCTTTTTACGCCAAAAGACACCAACTAGTGAATAAATTCGTAGACTGACACTAATACAGATCATTCTACTGTGAGAATTAAATCAGCCATGGTTCCCGATTTACCAATTCTAGAAGTAAAAAACTCCGAGGGTTTTCGTCCATAGCAGTCGCCCATTTTACAGGATATTTGGCCACTATGGTCAATTTCGTGTGATTTTCATCCCCCATTGTTCCTGATTTTGTAAATTCAGAAGTAAAAAATGGTAGGATTTTTGCTGGCGCCAGTCAGTAATTTCACTGGATGGTTGGTGGCTATAGCCCATTCTGCTAATTGCTGATTTGTTCCTGATGTCATCGAATGTCACCGATTTATTCCAAAGCGTCGTGGACAATTGATGATTATTTAGTGACAGTCAGGTGTTTCACTCCTGAATAGAAATTTTAGCTCACTGCTACACTTGGTAAATATTTTCACCAAGGAACAAACTGATTGCATGTCATCTGAGCCATCTTGCGGGTATTAGATTATCTGAATAAAAACCTCCATTCAATTATGGATATTTCACCACAACAGGTGCCAACAGTTGTCTTCTCGGATAATGTCTTAGCATCATCACCAAAGTTATTCCGCCCAAAAAATCATCCTTGAACTTTTCACCTTTTCCAGCATCTAATTCAAACCTAATCTGTGACATTCTAAAATTGGGTTCAAGAAATTTGCGAAACAAAACATCAATCGTTCTAAATTTTCGGGCACCCGACCACTGCACAGGTCTTCACAGCCGGTTATGCCTGCATTGCGGCAACACTCCCGATTGTCACGTTGGTCTGCAGCGCAGCGGAACCAAAGTCGGGCGTCCTCTAATGTGCACAGTCCAGCGACTGCCTTGGCGTAAACGTCAGCAGCAGCGACGGCGTATGAACACAGAGGCAAACAATTATCATTGAGACGGTTGCGTTTGCAACATTGCTGAATGCGCTTGTGATCCATTGCATATTGAGTGGCATATTCTTCTCGTGATTGCGATTGACTTTCTGGAAATCAACCAACATGAAGAATGCAGAATGCATAAGCTTAAAATTGGCATAGAGTACATGTACTTTCAGTAAAAGTGCAATATTTTAAAGTCTCTTACTGCTTTGGAATGATGCTGTAGTTGTCTTGTACATCCGATTTTTTTAAACAAGCCTGCGAAACTTTGACTAGTGAAAAAAACATGGAATAAAAATATAGTTCGAGAAAAATTCTACTTTCAAAAATTTCGGTTTGCTCTTTTCTTGAAGACACTCTGCTTAATGTATGCATAGAATCTCATTTCTGTGAATGGTTATTGAAATAACTTTTGAAAATAAAAAAATATTAATTGAAGTCCTTGAGGTTGCTGTAGAATTTCCTGCTATTTTTGCTTCTTCTATGCTCTGTGCCTTATGTATTATTGCACAAAAACCTGAAACCTTTTCGCCTAAAAAGTATGATCCTGATGATGTAAAAATACATTATTGAGGACTAACTTGATAGTTATAAAATGCTTTTTCTCACCCCACAGAACAGCAGTTTTCTAACTATCATGATTCTGAAGACTGTGTTTATTATACATGCAAAAAGACTGTTTAGCATACACGGTCAGCCAGGAAGGTCTTCTTACATGCAAGCAGCATATTCTTCAGTTTATATTAATTTAAAATGTGAACCTTTTTGCTTGGTCAGCACATGTCAAAGTTTTAATGTTATTTCAAGTATGCTCTGTATAGAAAAATCGCTAAACTAGAGCATCATTTTCATTCTTATGGTGACGTTTCATTCTTTCTTGCTCAGTTTTGTTCATCATCATCTTCTCGACCAAATCCGGGGGGGGGGGGGGGTTAAAACTGCTGGAGGTCAGCTAGAATCTGTGAGAATTCAGGAATTATTGTAACTGCCAATTCATGTAGTCTTACTGATTCTCATTACTAACCTCATTTGAAGTATCAGTCCTTCAATCATTTTGCATCTATTTTCTCTTCGTTTATCTTTTTACATCATACATCTGTTTTTCGTTCATTTCTTTCCATACTTTTCTCTTCCTCCTGAAATTCGCATAAAAATCGCCAAATTATCCTCACGCCTAAAACTTCCTAAAAATATTGTTCTTTCCTCATTCTACTTTTTCATAATTCTATTTTCTTAATTGCCATCCTTCAACTTCATCATTTCACTATTCCCTCTAGCCGCCTCCGTCCTAGCTCACTAGCTGTCATTGCATCATGCTGTCATTGCATCACTAGTTTTTATGATAGTTTTATGTACTATGAAATGCATTTCTTGTCCATTTTTCGGTCGGTTTTAACTCCTTTCCCTTTTCCCATTTCACCGACCGACCCCCGTCCTTCCATTTCCCTATCTTATCTATCCACCTTTACTTTCTGGCCGTTCCAACATTTTCAGTTCGTTTTATGTCATCATTCTTTTCTGTGTTCCAGTACCTTCTTATATTTCATCTATAAAACTATGCTGTAGTTTTGCATATTTTCGTCCAAAATAAATTATGAACCCGAAATCGGTCCAATCAACCCCTAGATTCGTGGGAAGTAAAGAAACGTTCCTTCCAACTGATATCTAACCTAGAAAAGTTCGTTCTAATCATTATTGATTACTGTCTCGAGTCGAGTACACTAAAAAAACTGAAATCTGGATACCCATTACCATATTCCATAAATTTCAGTTCTATGATTCTTAAGACTTTGCTCAATCGTAAACCTGTACTCCACATTCTGAAAACGTGCTGTCATCTTAGCCCTACAGTAAATTAACGTTTAATGGCGCCTGACATGCTACAGTATTCTGTAACCAAAGTAATACAAATCCCATACCAAAAACTTAACACATCACTTGAGGATCGATACCCCTAATCCCCCTGCTTAATGGTGTATGTATGCTGTCTGCGCATTGAGACTGATTTAACCAGGCGACACTTGAACACAAAGACTTGAAATAAGATTTAATTTCCATTTAATCAACATATTTCGAGTATTTAATGGAACTCGGCATCATTCAACAATTAGATAGATTAATTTACTTTTATATTCATAAAATCATAATGAAAATTTCAGAATTTGATTACCAGTTCGAGACAGGTTTAGGAAAATCCTTTCACTCGATCTTATAATGCATTGGAACAAAAGTTTCTCATCTTCATTGAAAACAAAATTAATAAAATCATGAATTAAAAAAGTTAAGAGGCATTCTACTAACTCAATAACATAGGAATTATAAACTTTGAACATATCAAAATGTTCAGAGAATAACTCCAAAAAATGCAAATTGGGAGATAACAATGATACTAACAGCTTCCGAAAGTAGTATAGAGGGGGGGGGGCCTGAGCGTAAAAAGCTCCCCGGCCCATGTTAAACATAGGCGTTGGACTTAGAAAAAAAATCACAACCTCCCCGACACACAAAACATAGCCGACCTTCCGCCGACTACTATGACGTCATTTTTCCGGCTGGAAAAAAGCATGACGTCACACCTGGTGTAGAAAGAAAAAAGTTGCCGAAACTTGGCCCACCCACATCTCCATCAAAACTCGAGATAATGTGACATACATGGTACTTTTCAGAATCAGCTCAATGAGATCTATCGATTGGTACCCAACACGACCCATTTAGGACAAAAGCCCAAATTTTGTGCGAGGGGTTCTGAAAATTTCAATTGGTGTAGGCTCTACCATTTATGTTATTTGTTAATATGCATCGCCGCTGCCGCCGCCGCCGCCACCGTCGCCCGTTGGGGGGAGGGAAGTTCGCCTAGCTAATAAAGCTGAAGCTGCCGCTTCAAGCTTTATATAGCTAGCCTAAATAGGAAAGTCATGCTATATATCAACAGAAATTGTGTACTCATTCGCACTGATCACAAGATCAGTCCCAGCGCCAGCCGCGAGGAGGCTAGTACACATGTGGCGCCGATACTTTCATAGAAAGTACCCATAATACCTGTTTCTTTTTGTTTTTTTTTTTTTTTTTTTTTTACTTTTTCCTAGTATAGTTGTGGTCCCAAGTGGATTCTTTCTTCATCAGCCTTTTCGTTCTTTTAATTGGTGAAGGATCAGCACCCAATTCTCTATATCTTCCAGCTTGAACATATCTACACACAGCATAATGCACAGAATGCATAGGAATTTTTCCACATAAGTTGCAAGGTTCCATTGCAGAGAATGAATGTTTCAGCTTTCTATATGATATATTTATACCAGTGGGTAGTACTGTAATTAGAATATACTAACACTTGCTCATCAAGTTCAAAAATTGACAAGTAACTCTTTGAAGTTCTTCTCCAGTTCACCGTAGGTCTTTGCGCCTGTAATAATAATTTTACCATTGTGAAAAATCAATGCACATAAGCCTTGCTTGTTAATTGTATATTTCAGTGCAGGAAATAATTCAGGAGAATAATCACATTGACCCCTATGAGTGTTATAGAATTCCTCAACATTGATACAGTGATCTAGGGCGTATGACCCAACAACATTGCACATTTTAAATTTCTTGGGTCTTGGCTGATAACCGAGTTTGAGCAGTATCTCTGCTGCATAATCTATACTTTTCACAGCCTGCTGAGTTGCCTTAATGCCCACACATACGACCTTGCCATTTTCGTACAATAGTAGACAACATTTTGGATCATGGAGGTGCCAAATCAGTGACCTGAATTTTCCTATAGTCAGTTTAGAGCCATCCAATTTTTTAACAAGTGAGTCCAAATTGAGTCGACAGCCAAGTTCAGCTGTTATAGTAATGTTTTGTACTTGCATTTCTAGAATAAACTTCGCTTTCTAAAGTGTAACTTCACAATTGTTTTACCAGTGACAAATTTTATAGGTTTGTCTTGATCTGTTCTAATTGAAATTTCGATAGAATCGATATCTTTTACCAGTACAGGCAAGTAGTGAGGAGCTATATATATCTTATCTATAATGTCACCAAAAGCTCCCTCAATATTAACAATACGGAGGAGGGGGGCTAAAATATCACCAGCAATCTGTTGTTCAATAATGTTACAATAAACGTACATAGTTTCGAGACCAGCCTTCATATCAGCAGGGTGTGCAGCAGCAATTTTCAATTTTTCAGATGAAGTTGTTTCTAGTTGTGATTTCTCAAAGCCCAACAGGTAGAGTAAAGGATCACTTAATTTTATGCTCTTGATTCTAGTCAAGTTCACTTTCAGGACAACTGCTCTGGCTAATCTCCTGTATGAAAATTCGATAAACTCATTATATGGAACTTTTTCCTGTTCACTCAACAACCTGATGGATTGTTGAATAGCTTCAATTAAATCTATTATAGATTCATACCTTGTAGAAGGTACTTTTAGTAATTGCCTAGTATTGGTCTGAAGATCATAAAATTTTATTACACTATCACTAGGTGTTATATTGAACCACGTATTTGGGTAGATGAATTCACAAAGTGCACATTCCCATTCACCTTGCAAAATCAATCTATGAGGCAACCTGATACTAAAATTTGAAGCCGAGTTACTCGGATCACTCTGAGCATTGCTCGGTAATGTTACATAAAACTGTGAAAAATCCATTTTTTGATATGTCATTATGGTAGAAACTAACTTTTATATTCTGTTGAGCTGTTCAAATAAAAATGCATCACCATATATGGGAGTATTTGTTCTAAAGAGACTGTTGATGAAGCCAGTGACAAATTCATCAGCATAGCTTTGTTCCAAACTAGCAGCAATATCCCTCATTCTTATACCTCTGACTATCCACACGAGAAAGTATACACATAACTGACCACATGTAGCAGTCAAGTACTGTTGAACACATTTGGTATTGCACTTGTAAGAAGTAGATATAGTCTTGATGTAATTCCTAAGCTGTTGAGGTGGTTCCAGGCCGTAACTGTCAAAATAACAACATGCATGTTTTTTATTGACAAACAGAGCTACCCAGTGTGAACCAGGTTCATCCTGCTTGTCCAGATTTACAACCAATGCTGCGGGTACAGTGTCAAGAGGTGGTAAACAGTCTATAGGAAATACCCCATTGAAGATTTGCCTGAGAGCTTGATCTCTATTGATCAAGATGTAGATTTCAGAGGTATTCATGCAGTATAGTCATTAAAGACATGTCTATTTTTATCGATCATAATCAAATTGTCAAATTCTGCATAAACAATAACTTCTATACCTGCATCAGGTATCCTATCAGCAAATGTCAATTCGATACTTGTGGAACCATCTCTAATCAAGTCCCAATGTCCACTATCATCTTCATCAGGTGTAAAATCGAAGGCAAAGTAGCACTGTCCATTTTTAAAATTAAGTCTGCTAATGCCATTCCCTTTGTTATCCTTAGCCATGTCTAGAGTTTCAAAGAGCTGATCATATGCTCGAATATATTTGTTGTTGGCAAAATCAAGTCTTAGTGGAGTTGCTGGGAAAGCTTGACAACCAGAGACAACTTTGACTTCGCTTATACTGTAACATTTAAAATTAAATGGAGATTTTTTTATTTCTCCACGATATGCATCCGCATCGACACATGCTATAATCATCCTACGTGGCAACTGACCAGTGAATAGAGTATTCAGAGGTGTAGATTGCGTTGTACTAGCAATATGAAGATTCACCATTTGTATTCGTCTAATTGGGTACTTGACTGATGTCTTTAACATTGCTTTCTCCAGAGCCAATCCAACACTGTCGAGCACTTCAACTTTCCTGATGAAGAGTTTCATCTGGGAAACTTCCAATTTTGCATTTTCTGCATCACCAGCTGGACACTGTAATACAAATGGATTACTATTGCGAATCAATTCCAGTTTGAGCTCAGTATTGCTAAGTAAATATCGATCTTGCATTAGAAGATCAATATGAAGAGGAGCTGTTATTTCAACTGTTTGACCATTTTCAAAGTACTTTACTCTGTCTTTAAAACCCTGGCAATCAGCAGTATCTATTTTAGGACCAGCTTCCATAGTATACAAAGAAGACTGTAAGTGACTATTTTTAGCATCAAAACCAAAATTTAAATCAGTTTCAAAGAATGCTCTGTAGGCATACTTATCCCCACTATCATGAATAAGACGACCATTCAGGAAGAGCTTCACTTGTCGGAAAAATGCTTTACCAATCAGATTGATAGGTGCAATTACTGGTGCAGCTCCACCAGCAGGAACAGTGTAAGTAATTTTCAAGGTCATGTACAGATAATTTTTGCTAAGCTGAATCATGTGAGGATCTGGAGGTATACGAAATTCATATGGACCATCATTTGTGATAGGATTTATGGGGTTAACTTCATCCCAGTAGCCTCGTTTAATTACTACTTGTGTGGGAGGTACAGTGAAAAAGTCCAATTCAGACTTTGTACTAATACTAGAAATTGTATCAATTAGAGCCATGTTTCCTTCTCTTTTTCTTTGAGAATATATCATTTTTCTCAACTTTTATACCTTTTGGTCTAGTCCCCAAGCCTCTTCCAGTCTGCAAGGCCTCTCCCGCACTGTGGGCCAACTTGGAGAGTGCTGCTCGGCCATGTTCTTCTAGAGACTCTTTAATAGATCGACCTTCGGCTAAATCTCCAGCAATATGTGCACCTGTAGATAGCGCTTGCTTACCAATATGGCCAGCAGCTGACTTAATAACAGGAATGGCCATTCTGAATAATGATCTAAAGAAGCTCCCTAGACCTCCTCCACGTTGATAGGGTGTGCCTTTGAAGCCTTTGAAACCATAGCCAGTTTGTTCAGCTTGTTCAGTATAGTACTGAAGCCAAGTTGCATAATCTTCTGGATTAAAGTATTGTCTCATCTTTATAAATTTACAAACTACTGTAAATTACAACTTTTATGCTTTTCCAAATTCTAACCATCTAGGCCTTGGTGTAATGCTTTTGGGTGCCTTAATTTTTTTACCATCTACGGGTCCACTCGGGGAAGCAAATGTTTCATCACTTTCACTTCCAACATTTAGCCTGGACTTATTTACAAAAAGATCTCGAGGCACATTCTCCTTTAAGAGGTTCTTTACAAACAATTCTGACCCTATTGCTTGCTGGCGCCTCGGACCAACTCTCGCCACATCAGAAATCAAATCAACAATGTTGGTTCCACTTATTTTGGTGCCTTTCAGAATCATTTCTCCTTTATCCGACCACTCCATGTGTGGATTATCTTTAGCATAATCATATAACATTTTAGCTTGACTATGCCACTTTTTTGGTACAATTTTCATGGTTTTTTCATACAGCACATCTTTTCTCGGGGTCACATCAACAGTGCTTTCAGCAGTGTCTGGCTTTTTTTGCTTTGGTGTCATTTCTTCCAAATCAGGAATGGGGTGTTCTGCAAAAGGTTCACTAACAGTCAACTCATAAGGTCTGGTTTGATCCTGCGTAGCCTGCCTATATCTGTGCAACACTTGATTGTATAAGATTATCTTTCTGTCAGAGGGCAATGACTTATTAGTTAAAATGTCATTCATTTCTTTATCCAAAGCAGTCATTACATTAGCTGCTATGTCTTCCCTATGACCAATGTCATGCGGTACAAGAATCATTTTATTTGTATGCATCATCTTTTTATAATTGCATCAGCTAGTAATTGTCCAGCTATTCCTAAGATTGGTGCCAACAATACAGGCAAAAATCCACCTTTTTGTTCTAGAATGTCTCGTCTTTTGCTGAGACTTGTTTTCTCATCTGCTAATACTCGTAAATGTCCCTTGTGGGAACTTAATTTATTCAAGGTATTTTTGTCAACTTTTATATTGCCTTCGAGGAAGTTGAGTATACATTCACACAAACAAAGTATCAGTTCACGATCAGCGGTGCTAATAATAGCTTTACGTTGCTTGGGTTTAGCCTTAGCTAGTACCCTGATGTAATCAATATTATGTCTAAGATGATCACAAGGCATTTTGACTATAAAACTCAAGAATAGACAACTTTTATACTTTTGGCACATATATCGTGGAAAATTTTGAGAAAATATCAGCTCTGAGTCTAAGTTTATCAGGTGTTGTTTGAGAAAGATCAACAATTATATAACTGTATGGTTTAAACGTGGCATCTTCGAAGGACTCGAGAAAGTACTTTACTTTATCAGGAAACAACTGTCTTGCCAAAGTTTTTACTTGGAGCCTATCTGCAGGATTTTTCATCAAAACAAGGTACTCTGCATTTATTCTAGACGTTCTTAGACCCTCGAAGAAAACATTTTGAACAATGTGCATCACAGACACATTCATGTGATGACATCCACGAGTAAAAAGAATGTCCAGGTGCTTATTTTTAGCCATTTCCTGCATGAGATCATCTAGTATAACAAGTTGGGGTGCAGGACTGAGCTCTCTAATCAAGTTCATGTCAGGTAATCCCTGATAGAAGTTGACTCTGCCAGACAAGTCATTGTAGACTGGCTGCTTCTCACTAAAGAACCAGTGAATATGTTCAGGAATGGGTTCAATCAAGTACTTCACATTTAGTACTAAATTCTTTACAAAGGTTGTTTTACCCGCTTTTGTAGGGCCAGCAACAATACATGTAAAGGGGTGATTAAATTTTATAGCCATGTTTTTTTTTCAATAGATTCTCAACTTTTATAACATGCGACATGCTGGAAATACCAGCAATTGTGCTTTGATTTCTTTTTTTTAAATTTTTTTCTCTTTAAATTTTTTTCTTGTCTTTTATTTTTTCATCACAATATTTAATTACAATTATTACAATATTAATAGGGTATATCTATACCTTCATCATTGTATTTTTGTACAGCCTCTGGAGTAAGATTCATCCAGATCTCAAAAAGAAGGGGTCCAGCACTACAAGTTTTCATCAAACCCTCTAGTGCCTTGGCAAAATGCCAAAACCCAGTCAGCTTTCTCTTACCCGTACGATGATCCAGCTCATTGGCCACTTTAGCCAAAATCTTCCATTCACGCTTGTAGCCATCATTTATTCGATCCCAAAAATATGAGGCATATCTGGCCACATCTTTTTGAGTATAAGGTCTTTTGAGAAAAGTGCCCATACTCAGTGCAACATTTAAAAAAATACCTTCCATTTTGAAAAAGTGACTAAACTCTAGAAGGAAAAGTTTGAAGACTGAAGACTAAGGAGAATTTACAACTTATATACATAAAAAATGTTACAGAATACTTGCAAATCTCATTTCACTAGTTTACTGTAGGCTTCAAGATGAGTGCCTGTCTATCAGCTAACTGTTTCTTTAGTACAGCGGTGCCAGCTTCCTGCAATGCCTTATTGTATTCTAGACATTTTGGGCACATTTCAATGGTAAAGAATGTTTTGCCCTGAGACAACTGGAAACACTCCCGTTCAGAGCTGTTCTTTTGACAAAAGTAACACAGTTCAATCATTAAGGGATACATGGCTCTTGGCAAGTTTCGAGCGCAGAGTTCAATAGGAGCTTTAACTTTTTTCGATTCCATTCTAGTTAATCAAATGATTGAAATAATTTTGAAGTTGCTTATATACTGAAATATCAGGCACATGTAAAAATTTTTAGACCTGCAAATCATTGTTTAATTTTCATACTGTAGCTGTAGTTTTATCAAATCTGTCACCCAACTATTGAATTTATCTGGGTGACCCTTCCATTTAACAAAGTATTCAGTTTTCCCAGCCCTTTTTCTCTTTCGTATAATCTTTTCTATAATGCAGACATCTGTAATCTCATCAACTTTCTGTAATTCTGGCTCATAAAATACACCCTGTATGACTTCTCCCAGCTGATCTTCTACCGTATATACAGGAGGATATCTAGCTTTTTGCTCACGAATCACAAAAACTTCATCACTCCAATTGGGAGTGTAACCCTTCTCAAAAGTCCTTTTGACTTTGCTTATGCGTACCTTGTCACCAGGGACCAGTTTAAATTGTAAACTATACTTACATTTCCTGAAAAGCTTTTCAACAATTTCAGCTTTATTCTCATCAGTAACATCAATGGGAGCAACACCTGTGGTCCTATGCCTAGTCGAGTTGTAAGAGCTTAGCAGGTGGGGTAGAATGTTTAGGTACTTGTATGTATTATTTTGAGTAAAATGACGCCACATTCTTTCCTTTAAGGTTCTATTGAACCGCTCAACAATGCTAGCCTTAGTTTCACTAGCAGTTATGAAAAAACTAATGCCAAGTTTCTTTAATAAGGCCTGGAAGGCTTTGTTTGTGAACTCTGTACCAGCATCAGTCTGTATTTTTTGCGGCTTTCTGCCAGATTTCAAAATTGTTTGAAAGGCATGCAAAATAGATGATGTATTTTTATTTTTCAAGGGTACAGACCATGCAAATTTTGACAGGACATCTATACAATTTAAAAGGAATTTGTATCCATCATTATGCCTGGCGAGTGAACTGAGGTCTGCAAGATCCATTTGCCACTGTTCATCAATATCAGTAACTAGAACATTATTCCTGGGGTAATGGCGCCTAGCATACTTGTGTACAGTATATGTTGGCTGTTTCTGTAACCATTCCTTAACAGAATGCAGAGTGACCTTGGGATTACTAGCTTTTGCCTGTCGTAACAGGTTCTGAACACTACAATACCCTGTACTTGGGTTGAAGTATATGCTTTCAAAGAGCTTGTCCATTTTTTCAAGCATTCTGCTGTCAAACTTTTATTTATACATCTGCAAGATTGAATCTGACACTTTTTGTACTAGTTTTAGGTTTTTTGGTGAACAGGTTCTCCATATATCTCCTTAACAATTTCAATAGAGTCAGTATTGTTAGTATAGCCAATAGAGTCACACAATACCATATCTCAGTAAAAACTGTTTTCCCATTATGCCTTTCCAGACAAGCTAGAAAATGTTCAATAGTGTGGTTAGCATCCATTTTTTTTTTCTTCATTTTAGAGAGCCAGCCAACTTTTATAGCCAGCAATACATAAAAAACACCCAATCAATTTTCAAAGAGAGTCAGTTGTTGTTTATTTACCTAAACTTTATTGATTGAAAACCTTCCCACTACATGAAACATTTTATGTAGATGAAAAGATGGTTAAGTCTGGCATATTTTTCCACTAGTGAAAGTAGCAAAGAGATCAAATTTAAAGAGCAGTGAGGTACAGTATTAGAAGCTCAAGTGATTCACATGCTCATTGTTGTGAATCAAGGCTAGCTAAAAGGCAAGAAATACTTTTATACAAAGATAGTTGGGAAAATGACTCATAAGGTGACTGCTTGTCTAAAGAAAAGTGACGTAAGCAAGAAAGTTGAAAGGCAGATCAAAAAGTGAGATAAGAAAAAACCAGAAAAAAGCAGTTTATTTTCAGCATGAATCATCAGAAAAAGTGACATTTGATGGGATTTATCAGTAGGTTTTGCTATTCCAAATCAGCCCACAGTAATCTTACCAAGGAAAGTATAAAAGCAGAAAAAATTTGAGTAAGCTCATTTGTGATTTCTATCAACTTGAAGAAAGGTGAACTTTGAAACTTTATATTTTAAATTTTATATTATTATTGATTATTATGGAGAAACAAATCAATTGTGTCGAATGTGGAAGGCAGTTTGGTGAAGAGAGATATCTGAATGAACATGTAAGAGCAGTTCATCAAGGTTGCCGGTACAGGTGTCCTCAGTGTGCTTCAGTCTTCACACAGGTAAAAGGCCTGAAGAAACACTATCAGAAGCAACATGAGGACAACCACTGTCTATATTGTACTACTGACTTTACCAACTCAAAAGACTTACTTGCCTCAAAGCACAGTGGCAGTTGTTTAATGATCAAACCAGAAGAAAACCTTCCAATGGATGTCAATGGATGTGAAATACCTGGCACAACTGGACAAACCATTTCTGATGATCCGGAATCACCACCAGATTTAATTGAATATCCCGAGGAAGTGCAAGAAGAAATAAAAAATTATTGGCGCCTGATTAGAACAAGCAGGTCAACATTAAATATGTTGGACCATACATACAATTATCGATGGGGAGCTGTTCATGGCAATGTCAAAGCCATGCTGGACGATATTTACAAAAGTGAAAAAGAGTGCTTTAAAATTAATGGTGCCATTGGATGCCTATTAAAAAACCGAGAATCAGGTGAGTTGAAATACTGGTATGCATGTCACAATAACTTCACAATCCTAAATCAACCAGTTCTCATAAAAAATGGACAGGATTTGAGTCAATTAGTTGAAACTATGGGGAATATTGATTTTGAGGAAAAATTTACTCGCCCAGATACAAAGTGGGCTTTGTATCTTATAAGCAATATTGAATTTTATGTTATACCTCAAAAAAATTTTGTGGTAGGGTGTAAAAATTTTTGCTTGCCAGAAATAGTTTCTCACCAACAAAATAACCTCCTATGTATGACCCAAGATAGTCAAAGAAATAAATTTACTGATAATCTTTGCTTGTTTCGCTGCATAGCTCAATGCCTTACTGGAAGTTTTGAAAATAAGAATGTTGTTTTCAAACTTTTTATCAAATATTGTCAAGAGAAAAAAATTCCAGAAATTATAAAATCATTTCCTGGAGTTCCCTACACTGATCTAGAAATGATTGAAGAATTATTTCCTATAGATGTACAGGTTTTCCATTTAGACATAGTAAAAGAAATAGCAGTGTGCTGGAAAAATGTAGTACAAAAATATAAAAATCTTCTTAATTTGGATGTTTCTTTTGTTGAAAATGGAAAAGCTCATTACAGCTATATTGTAAATTTAGATCAATATGCAAAGAGATATTCATGTCTTTCTTGTAACAGACTATTCAGAAAAAAGGAAAAACTTAATGACCATGCCAAAAATCACTGTCATGAGGGAGAAACTGTACATAAATTCCCAGGTGGTGTATATATGGTCAAAAAGTCAATATTTGACCAGTTAAAAGAGTTGGAGATTTTTGTGAATGAAACTCAACATTTTTGTCCATTCTATGCTGTGTATGACTTTGAAGCACTCCTTATAAAAAAACCTCATCAGAATTCGGAAAAATTAACTTTTATAACTGAACACCAACCAGTTTCATGTGCTGTTGCAACAAATGTTCCTGGGTTCACCCCAATTTGCTTTGTGGAGAATGATCCTGATATTTTAGTACAAAAAATGCTAAAGCATCTTGAACTGATTAGCTTTAGGCAAAATGAAATTTTGTCTAATCAATATAATTCAGTTTTGGAACATTTAGACTCTATGATATCAAGTTGCAGAGCATATGTACAAGAATTATATGATAGCAAAAAAGATTCGAGACGTGAAAAAGGGTATTTGAACTCAATCATTGGTGTTAAAAATCGACTTGAGAGGTATTGCACTCAGCTAACATGCCTGGGATTTAACTCTGGAAAGTATGATATCAATCTTATCAAGAGAAATATTTTTCCAAAGCTTGTTCAACAAGTGAGGGAAAATAAGGAAAGTTCATGGCCAAAAGCAATTTTAAGAAATGGCGCATTTTTATGTCTCTCTACTGAAAATCTTAAATTCTTGGACATATCATTATATTTAGCCCCTGGCTTCAGCCTTGACACATTTATGAGAGCATATGGGGCTTCTCTTTCTAAGGCCAAATTCCCATATGAGTACGTGGACTCTTTTGAAAAATTGAATGAAACTTCACTACCACCACCTGAAGGTTTTTATAGTAATCTTAGGAAAGAACACATTACTAAAGATGACTATGAAATCTGTCAGAGGTACTGGACAGATAATCAAATGCAAACACTGATGGATTTTCTAATATTTTATAACCTTAGAGATGTCATTCCATTCCTAGAAGCAGTCACCATAATGGCAAAGCTTTATTGGGACCAATTCCATATTGACATATTTAGAGAAGCTATGTCTTTGCCTGGAGTAACTGAAAGATACTTGTTCAAAAGTATACCAGACACCCAGTTTTCTCTTTTTTCAGAAAAATCAAAAAATCTACATTATTCTCTCAAGTCAAGTATGCGTGGTGGCTTGGCGATGGTAATGACCCGTTTAGCTATTTCTGATAAAACTTTTGTTAGAAATAACCCCAAAAAACCTGTCAAAATTATAATCGGCTTGGACTTTAATGCACTGTACCTATGGGCTCAGTCAATGCCAACACCAACAGGCTTTTTTGATCACTGGATTCTCAAAGAAAATAAGTTCCATAAAATAAATAGTGCTAAAAAAGTCTCAATTGAATGGCTTGAAAAAGAAAGCTGGGAAAATGCCCATTTCATTCAGCATCTGGGGAATGGTAAAGAGAAATGCATAGGCCCCAAGCACTTGCCTGTGGATGGTTACTGCCAGGACACCAATACAGTATATGAGTTTTATGGGTGTTACTGGCATTGCCATAACTGTACACTTAATAAGGCAAACGCAAAAAAAGATAGTGTTGAAGAGCATACTAAACGACTGGAAAAAGAGGCCTATATAAGATCATTGGGCTATAATTTAATAACTATTTGGGAGTGCCAATGGGAAGCTGAACACCAGAAATATATACAGAAAAGAAGTAAAAACTGCCCTCATTTCTTCCGAAGGTACCAGTTCCAAAAATATGTAGATAAAAATTGTATGGAAAGAGCCATTTTGGATGGGTCTGTATTTGGCTTTGCAAAAGTAGATATCTATACACCCGATTCTCTAAAAGAACTATATGCTGACTTCCCACCGATCATAAAGCATGCTGAAGTGGGTAAAAATGATGCTGGTGACCTCATGAAGCAATATGCAGAAAAGACCAATCAGTTGAAACAACCTAGAAAGAACTTAATCAGCAGCTATTTTGGGAGAGAGCTTATGATCTCAACCCCAATGATTCAGTTTCTCGTAAAACATGGTCTTATCCTAGAAAAAATTCACGAGGTTGTTCAGTTTGACAAAACCACACCCTTTGAAGCATTCAGAGACAAGGTCACAAAGCATAGACAAGAAGGAGATGCTAATCCAGAATTGTCTATGATAGCAGATACATTTAAGCTGCTAGGCAACACTGGCTATGGAAAAACTCTAACTAATAAAGAAGGCCATGTTGATGTTTTATACACTGACTATGAAAAAGCTGCTGAACTTGGTCTGAGCCCATACATAAAAAAACTCAAATGTATAACAGATAACTGTTATGAAGTCCACATGAGGAAAAAAGAAATTGTCTTGGACCTTCCTATTGTAGTTGGCCTTTCAGTTTATAACTGGGCCAAAATTCGAATGCTGGAATTTTTTTATGATGTCTTACAAAAATATTTTGATCCAGCAAATTATCAGTGTATGGAAACAGACACTGACAGCATCTACCTCGCAATATCTGAATCTAACCTCTTAGATATAGTAAAACCAGAACTGAGGAACGAATTTATGGATAGAGTATACCCGAAATGGTTTGTTACAAAACCAGAGCAAAAAAGAATACCCGGTTTACTAAAAGTTGAGTGGCAGGGGACATCCATGTGTTGTCTTTCAGCAAAAACATATATTGGGGTAGGGGAAGGTGAAAAGAAGATCAGCTGTAAAGGGGTCATGAAAAAGATCAATGACCTCACCTTTGAAAAGTATGCAGCTGTACTGGAAACAATGAAACCCTGGACCGGAACAAACATTGGTTTCAGAATGTTACCAGATAATAAAATCTGGACATATGTCCAAGAAAAACAGGGTCTCCCATACCTTTATGTGAAAAGAAAAGTCCTAGAAGATGGCATAACAACTGTACCATTGGACTTGTGATGTTCCTTTCATTTATCTATTTTTTCAACCATGGTTATATTTGTATGTCTACTGTGTAGACATTCTTACTTTAACACAAAGAAGAGAATATTTCAGCAGTACAAAAAAAAATGAATTGCCAGTTTAATTTTTGAACTTCGTGATTTTTTAGCAAGGCACTGGATGCATGGTGAGGAGCCACTGACGGTCTAGGGTCATGCAACTCTATGCTGGGTTTCAGGTGCATGGTGAGGAGCCAATGACGGCCTGGAGTTGAGCATATATGTGTGTGTGTGCAGGATGTTAGGTGCATGGTGAGGAGCCAATGACGGTCTGACATCAGGCAACTATGTGTAGTGCAAGACTTCTGGTAATTTTAACTCAAGTACTGCATGACTATTCTCCAATTTGTGGGTACTTTCTATGAAAGTATCGGCGCCACATGTGTACTAGCCTCCTCGCGGCTGGCGCTGGGACTGATCTTGTGATCAGTGCGAATGAGTACACAATTTCTGTTGATATATAGCATGACTTTCCTATTTAGGCTAGCTATATAAAGCTTGAAGCGGCAGCTTCAGCTTTATTAGCTAGGCGAACTTCCCTCCCCCCAACGGGCGACGGTGGCGGCGGCGGCGGCAGCGGCGATGCATATTAACAAATAACATAAATGGTAGAGCCTACACCAATTGAAATTTTCAGAACCCCTCGCACAAAATTTGGGCTTTTGTCCTAAATGGGTCGTGTTGGGTACCAATCGATAGATCTCATTGAGCTGATTCCGAAAAGTACCATGTATGTCACATTATCTCGAGTTTTGATGGAGATGTGGGTGGGCCAAGTTTCGGCAACTTTTTTCTTTCTACACCAGGTGTGACGTCATGCTTTTTTCCAGCCGGAAAAATGACGTCATAGTAGTCGGCGGAAGGTCGGCTATGTTTTGTGTGTCGGGGAGGTTGTGATTTTTTTTCTAAGTCCAACGCCTATGTTTAACATGGGCCGGGGAGCTTTTTACGCTCAGGCCCCCCCCCCTCTATACTACTTCCGAATTACGCTCGAAATGATTTTTTTTAGAATCTGAAACTCACTGGCAAAAAATTGTTCATTATCGCCATTTGGCAGTAGTGATGCTTTGGTCGTTTCTTTTGGTAGTGCCAGAATCGGTAATTTCAGCACAGTTTCTTGGGCAGTGGACGATTCAATCCGTCTTGTGGAGGTCATGGTATTTTCTGTTGCAGTCGATACCGCAGCAGTACTAAATTTGACTGGTCGGATTAGAACTGTGGAATTATCGGCTCTGGCGTATACTGAAATTATCTACACAAACTCGAAACCAAACGGGACATTATTTTTATATTAGAATGTTATAGGTCACAAAAAATGATCTCCAAAAATTTTGCTAATGTGGATAATTTTTTGCCAGATAACATCTCAATCATGTCAAAATGACTAATACTTTGTACTGTCTTGAGACTTATCTTAGAAAAATGCGTACTTCTTTCCACAACTCCACGTGACATGAGTACTGCTTTTCTATGTGAAATGGCATCGTCAAAAAATCTGTCATTCAAGCCTGATTTGCATAATTTGCACGTCGACGGGCACTGTTTTCTAATATAAACAGATTGATGACTATCATTACAGTACTTGGCCAATTGCCAACAGAAATAGTTAAAATGCTTCTTGTCTTCGCAGGATTTCAATGAATACACTATAGTCAAGATGGCGGCGAACAAAGCAAATAAACGAGCAAGATACATACTTTTACTACTGACACAATCACCCATATTTCTATTCCAGGTAAGTCAAAAAATGTGGGTGAAGGGAAAGTTCGACGAACTTCCGTTCGTCCTTGTATGAGAAGAAAATTTCGGTTCTGAGTAATAAAAAAGGCAACATAATTTTGGATTCGTTTTCGCAGCTTGACCATAGGTTTAAACATTGACATGAAAATATTTTACTCGTAAATTAATTATTCTTCCACTTACACTTTCACTTTTGAGGAAAACTAGAAGATGCCAACATCCATGGAAACAGAGTGCCTTCAATCATATCCCTGATTAACCGCTCCAATTCTTTTTAATTACACTGATAAAAGAAAATTTTGTAATCTTTCATCCCGAACACCTATCTGAGCAATCTAGATCATATTACAATGTTATAGTCTTCTGTGGCAGTAGTTATACCGGACCGTATAGGGTGTATAGTGAAGCATATACGCACATTAAAGTATAGGAATGGGGTGGAGCCACTCCTACATCATGTGACCAAGATCACGTGACCTGTGGAAGCGAGTTTCTGGCCACTAGGTCTCTACCATCACCAGGGTCTCTATCGCCCCCAGGATCTCTACTACCATCAGGATCACTACTGCCACCAAAGTATCCACTGTCATCATGGTCTTTACCGCCACCAAAATCTCCACCACCACCATCGTATTTACAGTCACCAGAGTCTCCAGACCCGCCAGAGTCTCTACCGCCACCATGGTCTTTACCACCACCATTTTCTCTTCAGCCACTATGGTCTTTGACTACCACTAGGGTCTCTACTCCTCACCAGGGTCGAACGGTTTCATAGGTTTAATCGTTTTTTAAAAAATTTTGACAAAAACTCTATGTTCGGGTAATGTTTTCCATTGATTCCTTATGCTCAAGCATTTTTTGGGACACTTTTTTTCGTCGTTTCGGGACACGATTTTCATGCATCTTGTATGAAAAATGTGTCCCAAATAAGCGAAAATCGTGTCCCGACACAACAAAAAACGTATCCCGAAAACGCTGTAGAGACATTGGTTGTAGTAGAGACCTTGGTGCTGGTAGAGACCCTGGTGGTGGTAGAGACCTAGTGGCCATAAACGCACTTCTACAGGTCACGTGACGTAGGTGTGGTTCTTCCCCTTTCCTATACTTTAACGTGTGTTTTAACGTTGCACCCTGTGCGGTCCAGCATAACTTGTGGCATTAAGCTTTTTAACAAAATATACATTTTTAATAATGTCTCTACACCAAGAAATGCTTGCAGATCTAAAATTCCAAATTCTGTGGAAGTGATACTGCACAATACTAACCATCCCACAAGAACTATGCCACTATACCAACCGTCCCACTATATTAACCATACCACTATACCAACCAACCCACAATACTAACAGTCCCGCTACGGCAACTGTTCAACTATACCAACTGTCCCACTATACCGACTGTCTACTATACAAACTGTCTCACTTGACCAACTGTTAAACAGGTGTAGTACACTGTAAGTAGTGAATGAAACATTGGATGACGAGTGAATCAATATGAATTGATTTATTTTATTTGAACTCTATGAGGAATTATTTATTCAAATGTGTTATTGCAGCATTCTTGAGTTTTGCGAGTAAATCATCCAATATATAATTATAATTGTATCAAAAACTAGAATCATTATTTATTACTTAATTAAATACTAAATCAATACATGGCGCACACAATTTTGATGCGATTTATTTCAGAATCACTTACGATTCGATTGCGCCTATCATACATGCACAGCATAGAAATTCTGCTGGGGATCAGCCAGGACAGAAGATGGAATATAAATTTTTTCGTTCTTGATAACGAAAAGAAAGGTCTTAGAAAGGTATTCTAACATCCAAGCAGCAGATTCTTCAACCTGAATGAGTCAGATATGTGGAGTTATTTGCTTAGACAGCACTTTTTAAAGTTTTAATCTTACCTTTTTATAATCAAATATACTTGGTTTAGAAAAATTGTTAAAGTACAGCACCATTCCAATGTTCATTACTACTTTCTCTTCTCTCTTGCTCATTGGCCATCGTCATCTTCTTGATCATATTGCTTGGGGAGTCAAATATGCTAGGGGCCACCAAGAATCTGCTGGGGATCAATCAAAGTCTCTGGGGATCAAAACCCCAACCCCTCCCCACGTGCATGTATGCTCCTAATCATCAGTCTGTCCTTTTTTCATTCTGATTTGGTACAATCAATGCATCTCGGTTCATATTTCTGCTCGGCGAGCAAATTTACCCCGAGTATGCTCGACAAGCATCTCCGGGCACAGCTGCGAGCTTGCCCCCCAAGCATGCTCGGAGTTGGTTCATATTTCGCGAGCAATTTTTCCCCTAAAATGCATACTTACATACTTGAAAATATTTCCTCGCATGTGTGAATCACAAATTCAATAATACCTTGAATATTTAGTTCTTTCTAAATTTCTATGAAGGCACTTTGTTCTTTCGTAACATCCTTGTAGTCGGGGGATTAAACGTTTCACAGGAATTCTATTTCACTAAGTTCAATGAGTTCGAATTTTTCATCATCTGATAATTTTTTCGAATAAACACACTACATATTTAAAGTTGCTTTTGACAAGCGCAGGGACATTTAGAGCGCAGGTACATAAGAGTACATTTGAAAAAAAAACTGATTTTTCGGATCAACGTTCCCCGATTCGCAATGAACGCGAATTCCAAATTGTTGGTGAATATGGAGAAAAAAAAATACTGAGCAAGCAGCTTTATTTCAAAAGCTGACAAAAAAGTGCTCTTGTCATTCTGAATATGAGTTAAAAATACGGGGTGAATCCGAAAATAATAAAATGAAACAATTTGATTCAAAGATTTTAAGGACAAATATTTGTGGTTTTTTATGTTTTTCGCAACTTTTATATCAAAGATTTGCATACCCCATTGTTTTACTAACTACTCGAACAAGTAACTCACAAAGTGTTTCTATAAAATGGATTAAAAGTAAATCCCATATGAGCGACTGAATAAAAATTTGTAAAAAGAATATGAGTAAAGTGAGTGGACAATGAGATATAAACAGATTAAAAGAGAAAAACGAGAAAATGAAAACAACGACAAAAAAAGATATTATATAAAAAATAGGAGATAAAAAAAGTAAGAAAAGTGAAATAGGAAAAAGAGAAAAATTAAGAAAAAACCAAAAAAGGGGAAAAATATTCAATGGTGGAAAAATGCTTTGACCTGAACTTCTCCAGACTAATGAAAAAATGTGAAGAAATAATTTTTGAGCTGAAATGTAGTAATTTTTCAAATTATTTCATTTTAGGCTTTTTTATTTTGCTCTGATCTAATGTCTCTACGCTAATTGTTCATGCTCTTTCGTTGCGCGGTCTCGGTATCGGACAGTTGGCATAATGGGGTGATTGGTATAAGACGGTTGGTTTTTTAGATTTGCTCATTTTATAACATTGGTTGGTATAGTGGGATGGTTGGTTTTGCAAAATGATTGGCATAGTGGGACAGACGTTTTTCTGATACTGTTGCTATAAAAATTTGAATTTTGAAACGAGATAAGTGGCGCTTAATGATAACACAGAAATCCTTCAAGTACTCATCATACGACAATGTGATAGAAGGTAACCTTTCCAGAAATTGGTATCTTGGTTTCTTGCCTAAAAATTATATCATTCTCAGAATTCTTTGTTTGCAAAAAGTAAAAACATTTGTTGCAAATGACGTCATATTTAGAGAACACCGAATAATCTCATCTTGCATAATCTTAAAAAGGATTCTCAAATATTACTTGCTTTAACTTATATATATATTATATATATATATATATGGAGAAATTTAGCTATCATTGGCTGCTCAGGTTTTTGAGCTTCAGCTTCATGGTATGATCTCAAAATATTTTTCATTTTTTGTTTTATGTGCATATTTCTGCAGTGTGCTTCCATCGGTCAATTGGTCAATGCCTATTTCGCCTTACAATTTTGCCAAGAACTGCAAGAATTAAACGTCCACAAGATTGCCTTAGTTTGCGGCGTCGTTTCTTTATTAGCCGGATGCTTATTTTTATTTTGTTCAATTTGTATCCTATTCCAATTGATATTTTCCGAAATGGACTGTTTTTGCAATGTGAGCTTCTTGGAATTATATTTAAATACTGAATTGAGAAAATTAACATTCCAAGTTTTTGACATTTGACAAAAAACATTAGGTTTTCATGTATCCGAAAATAATTACCCTCAATTTTTTTCTCTTTTACTTTATGATGTCATGAAAAATGAATTTTTTGCTACAAATCGTCAATTTTTCCAGTATTTTCTTGCCACCAACGACCATCAAATTTCATCAAAAATATTTTTCCATATTTTTTTCAGTTGTGCACATTCTTCTCGATTTCGAGTTTGTTCATGGTCACTTTGGCGACCTTGGGTGGTCTGACTGTAGTTCTACCTTTGGGTCTCGAAACGGACGTTGGACCTAATATGAAAGAATTGATCAGGGTTTACCGTGGCAACAAAAGCAATCACGGTATTGATTTTATACAGGAAAAAGGTGAGATTCTTTGAGAAATTTTTAAATGGACATTCTAAGTAAGATTTCCAAAAACGTTCAAGATATGTGGGTACCATCGAAATCTATTCAGGGATTCAGGCTTCTAGCTCTTGAATTTAGAACCAAAGTAATAAGTGAGTAGTTCAAGTTTGGTTGACTTCTTCAGCAGTTTCCTGGCAGATCAGTCAATTGTGATCATTCCCATGATTTAAAGCAAAAATTTAATGGAGCACACAAGGCTAAGGGAGATTTTTTGAGGGCGGTAGTCATCCATTGCCCAAAATTTTATGAGGGGAAAAAATTCTATTTTTCCGCGTGAATAGTTCAAAAAAACGGTTCGAAAAATAGTCATTTTTGTCTACAAAATCGTTAAAAGTATATATTTATGGCATGGAGCTCCGAAAAAATTTGCATGCTCCAGCGCTTTTTTTGTTTCAAGAGTGACCATTTTTCCATCAAAAAATTGACATTTC
>CAWUHX010000184.1:0-2500 GCA_963922205.1 Romanomermis culicivorax
TTCTCTTTTTTTTAAACATGTGCAGTTTTTTGAGCTCTATTCGGCGATGTAAACAAATTTGTTCTACGATGATTAGTTCAAAAGTTATTAGAGAGCAAAGTTTGCGACGTCTTTTTCATGTTTTTACTTTTGCACTCAAGTTGCATTAGTACAAGAAATGCTGTTTTAACTAATCAATTCGAGCGATTCCGATTCCGATTTTTTATCACTAGTGCAGTTTTCAATGCTCTATCCAGCAAAGTAAAGCTCATGGTCGGCGTACTTTTAGTTTTTTAGTTATTGAGCGTCGAAGTGCGCGCTCTTTGTTTTTTACAGTAGGCTAGTGACCAATAGCAGAAAGCATGTTTTAAAATGCCCGTCGAACCGATTCCGGTTCTCTTTTTTTTAAACATGTGCAGTTTTTTGAGCTCTATCGGACAGTTCTAAAATCGTTGTGTTACGGTTTTTGGTTCACAAACTACTGCAAATCAAGGAAGTGTCACTTTTGAAATTTGAATTGCCGCTATTTTTGACAGAGTGTACTTGATTTTCGTGATTCTCCCGTACGAATGATGTTTCATGTTTTGGTGGGAAGTTCGAAAATCCCGAAACTCATCGGTTTTTACCCTAAAATATTAAGGTAAAACTCGACTCTGAGCCTCAGCTTCGGCTGTGTGCTTTGAACCGATTTTTGAAATAGAGTCGCGGGGTATCCGTGGCTCATCATTCTTACTGTGATCGAGTGTTTGTGAATTTTGTGATGATTCGACAAATGTTTTCAAATATAGCAATGGGAAGAAAGAAATCATGTAAATGCACAAAAAGAAAACAAACAAATGTGTAAAAAGTGCAAGCATACTGTAGTTGGGCGTCCTGCTGTTGTGTCAATCCTGACTATTTTGCATTGGTCGGTAAAGTGGGATTCAAAGAAAAAGAGAAGATTGGGTCAGTCGATAAGGTGGAACAAAAATTGAGAGCATACTGTAGCATACTGTAGTTAGAAATCCACCGGACCAGCAGCCGTCTAAGTTGGGCGGAAGTTAGAAAATCTACAGTGCAGATAACCCACTGAGCTATTATCTACAGAAAAAAATTTCTCATGTGTTGGTGTATACCCAGTGTCGGGTGAAAAAAAATTTTTCAAGTCCAACAGTCGGCAGAAAACATACTGAGCTTTGATCAATTGAAAAAACTTTTTTCAAGTTCATCATACAGTAGATAACTTACTGAGCTCTGAGACAAAATTTTTCCAAGTGTGTGTGAACATCAATGCAGCTGGAATCAGGTAAAGAAAATTTCAACTGGGTCACAGTACAGAAATCTGACCGAGCTACGATTATTTTGAAAAATATTGCCAAGTACCGCAAACAATGGCAGAAAACTGACTGAGCTACGACAAAATCTTTTTGCTGGTCTGTCAAACCGTAGATAACCTACTGAGCTACTACCGGGAAAAAAAATTTCCATGTGTGCAAACATTGACTGAGCTACGTTCAAGTAGAAGGTTTTTCCTAGTTCATTACATGGCAGAAAACCTGCTGAGCTATGATCAATAAAAATGAGTTTCTGTCAGACAGTAGATAACAGACTGAGCTACTACAGAGAAAAAACTTTTCAAAATCATGGTACCAGAGGCAGGTTGCTCACGGTAGTTCGCTGTTCCTATGCCTTCCACTAATATATGGTGAACAATGACTGGGCTACTACTAAGTGAAAAACAAAATTTTCAAGTTTGTATGTGAAAACTGACTGAGCTACGGTCAAGTAAAATCGAGTCCATTTATAAAAGCTAGGTCCCAACTCACTATGTGCACAGCACACCCACTAGAGCCCCTCTGCTCGGTGTTGAAAAAAAGCCGAAATTTTTTCTAAGTCCGAAAATAGGCAAATTTGCCTATTATTAAACTCTTTTCTTTTTTTTGGAAATTTTTGTACAAGTCTTTCCGTGACTACACTGTCCTACGTGCCTCTAGTTCCCTACACCTTGCACAAACTTAATTCTGCGCCCTGTCCTCTAACCGTACAGCTACTGTTCAAAAGGCTCAAATTTCGACAAAGTTCCATCTTTCTGTACTGCTGACACTTGACTTAGCTACTACCGAGTGATAGAAGAAAATTTTTGAACACACAGTTCTCGGAAGCCCTAGCTCACTGTTCTCAATCTTTACTTATCTTATCATCAGACAGTGGATACTGACCGAGCTACTACCAAGTGTTTCCAAGTTCCCCCAGAACACCACAGACTACCGACTGAGCTATGATCGAGTGAAACAATTTTTCCAAAGTCTTTATACAGTAACACATGCCCCTAACTCACTGTGTAACCTGCATACCCAACTAGACCCCCCCTAGCCGGTGTTCAAGAAAGGCCGAAATTTTTTCAAAGTCCGAAAATGGGCAAATTTGCCTATTTTTGTAGTCTTTTTTTTTTTTTTTTTTTTTTTTTTGAAAAAGTTTCCAAGTGTTTTAATGGGACACAGAGCGATCCTACAGGCCCCTAGCTCACTATACCTATTATCAC
>CAWUHX010000184.1:7500-32500 GCA_963922205.1 Romanomermis culicivorax
CACGAGCCAAGTGATCCACCGTTTAGAATGTCACTTAACTACGACACATGATGCGTCGAATGAGCGATACAAATGATAAAACTACCTCCTGGACGGATGAATGAACACAGGCAGGGATACTTTCAACTGACACTTTGTGCGCACAAACTGACAGTCTAGAAGGTGCGCAGGCCTTGCACCTTCATCGTATCCTGTCACCCATCACTTTGAGTCTTCCCCACACCGAAACAGGCCGTGTGAGGTGCCGATTGACAGACAACAACAACACCATATGATAGAGGCGCACACACTGTCGCTGTTTGTTATCAACCTTCGACATCCAGAAAGCACAAAGGTACACAGTAGCAGAGTTCCAGTGACGGACTGTCCGTATGGGAACCCATGGCCAAGTTAGCACAAGAGGCGGTATGCTATTAAACTGCCATGAGCACCATCCGAACAGATCATCTTTGACGCCCCTCACTCGCGATTGCACCGCCGTATCAGGTACGGACAACCAGAGTCATAGGTAGGGGATCACACACACTCATGGCAAAGTTGCAATGACGGAGAACTGTCGAAAGTGTCATTTTCCAGACCAGATCTACACCCCAACCCGAGCCGTAGTTGCCCAAGTCACTCTTAGGTGCAGTGTGTGAAACGCATATTACGGTCAGTTACGCCACACGCATCTGAACAGTTCTCTCCTTTATAACAAAGTTGTACACCCATAATCGACCCGTGTACAACAACAATCGGTAGCAAGCTACCGTACGGTATCACTGCAACTTCACCTGCTACTATGCACTGAGCTTCACATACACATACACACACAACACTGACTGCAAAGGCGACAGACTCACTACTGTGTGTGGGTGCGATACGTGGAACTCTTGGTTTGTTAGGCGAAGTACCATATACAGGCGCAAGCACTGCAACCTGCAGCCGAGACTGCTGCACAATTGAGAGTGTGATGGATCCGTTGACACACTCACGTACTTGATGGTACTTTCTTTAAGCCCTTCCCCACACTAGAGACAGGATCGTGTAAGGTATTGATGGATGTTTAAGAAAAACATCCATCCCAGGGCACCGACAAACGTGGTATGAACACACTCAGAGGCGGTGAGTGTAGTCACATACCACAAAGAGCACAACCCAATGATGACTGCAGAGACGGCAGGCTCACCAAATGAGCTATACTCTGAATCAAATGGCGGAGAACCATACACAGGCGCAAGTACTACAACTCACAGCCGAGGCTGCTGTGAAGTTGAGCATGTGTGTGGTCCGTTGACACAGGCACGTACTTGATGGTTACTCTCTTTAAACCCCACCGCACACGAGAGACAGGACCGTGTACGGTATCGATAGACATCATCAGAATGATGCCTATCATAGGGTACCAGAGTGAACCCACACAGAGGCGGTGTGAGAACACTCTCCTACTGCACATGCGTGACAACTGCCGAGACTACAGACTTGTTACACACACACACAGTAGTGATCACTGATGAACAAAAACATCAAATGACCCGGAGAACAGACACACAGAGACGGTGTGCCTATACTCCAAAAAAAGATAAAAAAAATCAGAAAATGCAGTTTATCAACAGCTAGCTAGGCTGTTGACTCACTGCATTTTCTGACTTAGCAGTGTGTGAATAGCCCGACCACAGAGACGGTGATCGAGCTACCAACACACTTCTGTCTGACCAAGTGCACCCACAGAGACGGTGAGCATACTAGATCAATGCACAAGAACGACTGCCGAGAGCCTACAGACTCGCCCCTGTGGTGAGTGTATCTCCAGCGACCACAGAGACGGTGGCCACTGACTACACTGCACAATGATAAAAATGTGAATAACAAAAAGTGTACCGGGCGGCTGATACTGCACAACCAGTACCAGCTCTTTGAAACCTTACACAGCACTCGGGCTGAGCTATCCCATTAGGCATAACGTAGCCAGACATAAAACTACCAACTAATGGATAGGATACCCGGTCAAAAAATGTCCGTGATTCAAACTTGAGCAAAAGCTCAGACAGCGCGTACAGTGTGTCCAGCCCAGAGACGTTAGGCCGAAACACAAACTCTACACACTGTGTTGACCAGTGACCCACGGACTCGCGCAACAAAGCGCTACCGCGTGACCGGGCCACCAGCCCTAACATACCCTCTAAGGGTTACCCCATTAGTGGTACGATAATGATCCTTCCGCAGGTTCACCTACGGAAACCTTGTTACGACTTTTACTTCCTCTAAAAGGGACAGTTCAACGCACTTCCCGTGAACCAAAGTGACCGTTTGACGGGCCACCCTGGACACAGTCCATGTGTTTCACTGAACCTTCCAATCGGTAGTAGCGACGGGCGGTGTGTACAAAGGGCAGGGACGTAATCAACGCGAGCTTATGACTCACGCTTACTAGATATTCCTCGTTCAAGGGCAATAATTCCAATGCCCTGTCCCAAGCACGAAAATAATTCGTGATTACCGAGTCTTCCCAGACACGGTTTCGATACATTCTGCTACCTTCATTGTAGCGCGCGTGCAGCCCCGGACATCTAAGGGCATCACAGACCTGTTATTGCTCAATCTCGTGCAGCTAATTGCTGCTTGTCCCTCTAAGAAGGTCGCCATACAGCAAAAGAATTTGGCGCCTAGTTAGTAGGCTAGAATCTCGTTCGTTATCGGAATTAACCAGACAAATCACTCCACCAACTAAGAACGGCCATGCACCACCACCCACAAAATCGAGAAAGAGCTATCAATCTGTCAATCCTTACTGTGTCCTGACCGGGTGAGCTTTCCCGTGTTGAGTCAAATTAAGCCGCAGGCTCCACACCTGGTGGTGCCCTTCCGTCAATTCCTTTAAGTTTAAGCTTTGCAACCATACTTCCCCCGGAACCAGAAAACTTTGGTTTCCCGGAGGCTGCCCGCCGAGTCATAAAGTAACTCCGGCGAATGGCCAGTTGGCATCGTTTACGGTTAGAACTAGGGCGGTATCTGATCGCCTTCGAACCTCTAACTTTCGTCCTTGATTAATGAAAACATTCTTGGCAAATGCTTTCGCAGTAGTTCGTCTTGCTACGATCCAAGAATTTCACCTCTAACGCAGCAATACGAATGCCCCCGTCTGTTCCTCTTAATCATTACTTCAGTCTTCGAAACCAACAAAAGAGGACCAAAGTCCTATTCCATTATCCCATGCACTATATTCAAGCGTAAAGCTTGCTTTAAGCACTCTAATTTTTTCAAAGTAAACGTTCAAGTGCCGACCAGCACACAGTGAAGTGTACTGGCCAACAGCTCAAAAATAGACCAGGAAAAACAGTTAGACCCTTTCGGGCTACCGTCTTCCAACGCCGAAAAATCAACTACGGGCGTTTTAACCACAACAACTTTAATATACGCTATTAGAGCTGGAATTACCGCGGCTGCTGGCACCAGACTTGCCCTCTAATGGATCCTCGTTAAAGGATTTAAATTGTACCCATTCCGATGACAGGCCACAAAGTGGACTGTCTCGTTATTTTTCGTCACTACCTCCCCGTACCGGGATTGGGTAATTTGCGCGCCTGCTGCCTTCCTTGGATGTGGTAGCCATTTCTCAGGCTCCCTCTCCGGAGTCGAACCCTTATTCTCCGTTACCCGTTATAACCATGGTAGGCATATAACCTACCATCGAAAGTTGATAAGGCAGACATTTGAAAGATACGTCGCCAGTACGTGACTGTGCGATCACCATAGTTATTCAGAGTCACCAAAACAACGGGCCGAGACCCGATTGGTTTTGATCTAATAAATGCGCTCTTTCCCCCGTGAAGAGGTCCGAGCTTAAGTGCATGTATTAGCTCTAGAATTACCACAGTTATCCAAGTAGAACAACTAAAATCTAATAAACCGTAGCTGTTATACCGAGCCATTCGCGGCTTTACCATTTTAAGGCCTGTGCTTAGACATGCATGGCTTAATCTTTGAGACAAGCATATAACTACTGGCAGGATCAACCAGATATCTCCGATAAACTGGTGAAAGGGTGCAACAAAAGACCCAGTCACTCTGACAAAAAATCCTTCCGTCAATTCCACGGTCCATGGACCCCACGGCACCACTGTGAACTCTGCACGCGGTAGATGTGCCCCAATGTTTCTCAACCGCGCTCTCACCGTCACAAGCTGGAGAGCATTTGTGTGCAAAATTCCACCAATGGCCCGTGCAAATCCACTTTGCCACATTCGTTCAGTCGCAAAGCTCCAGAATGTGCATAGAACCTCTCGAGCCTCACTGCTCTTCTCCATCACTTTTCTCATTCAAACATCATCATAGTCACTTTCGACCGAGAATTGGTCTAAAATCACCACCACCATTGAATCGGGCACAGGGCAAAACCCCATACACCGTCCATCAGCTGATACAAGAACCGGCATAGCCGATTCTACAGCCCACCACTACTAACCGGGCGGACTGACTGAGCTCTGAATCACCGAGCACCACCGAGCACCATCACACAGTGCGCCCCAACACTGTCATCGGTGTGCAGAACATTTTCTTTTTCACCAGAGCTCAGCGCGCTGAACACGGTTAGTTTGCGTCACTCGCTATACTAGTCGCCCCATATAATATGTCTACTTTCGTACTATTGTGTGCGAATATACCCATACACCGTACTTTTATAGTGAGCTATAGGCCTCTACGTCGGTGCTAAATGCAAAAATGGTGAAAAATTTTCATTTCTTGACCGTGGAGACCAGTCTGAAGCCCGTCAGAAAAAATTTTTTTCAGACTGATGTTGGACACTTTCTGCCGGTCTGAAAAACCAGAACCGAGCAAAATTTTCATATTCACACCGGCGTAGACTGGTTTGAAGCCCCTCAGAAAAAATTTTTTTCAGACCGGCGTTGGACACTTTCTGCCAGTCTGAAAAACCAAAACCGAGCAAAATTTTCATATTCACACCGATGTAGACCGGTTTGAAGCCCGTCAAAAAAAATTTTTTTCAGACCGGTGTTGGACACTTTCTGCCGGTCTGAAAAACCAAAACCGAGCAAAATTTTCATATTCACACCGGCGTAGACCGGTTTGAAGCCCGTCAAAAAAAATTTTTTTCAGACCGGTGTTGGACACTTTCTGCCGGTCTGAAAAACCAAAACCGAGCAAAATTTTCATATTCACACCGGCGTAGACCGGTTTGAAGCCCGTCAAAAAAAATTTTTTTCAGACCGGCGTTGGACACTTTCTGCCGGTCTGAAAAACCAAAACCGAGCAAAATTTTCATATTCACACCGGCGTAGACCGGTTTGAAGCCCGTCAAAAAAAATTTTTTTCAGACCGGTGTTGGACACTTTCTGCCGGTCTGAAAAACCAAAACCGAGCAAAATTTTCATATTCACACCGGCGTAGACCGGTTTGAAGCCCGTCAAAAAAATTTTTTTTCAGACCGGCGTTGGACACTTTCTGCTGGTCTGAAAAACCAAAACCGAGCAAAATTTTCATATTCACACCGGCGTAGACCGGTTTGAAGCCCGTCAAAAAAAATTTTTTTCAGACCGGCGTTGGACACTTTCTGCCGGTCTGAAAAACCAAAATCCAGCAAAATTTTCATATTCACACCGGCGTAGACCGGTTTGAAGCCCGTCAAAAAAAATTTTTTTCAGACCGGCGTTGGACATTTTCTGCCGGTCTGAAAAGCCAAAACCGAGCAAAATTTTCATATTCACACCGGCGTAGACCGGTTTGAAGCCCGTCAAAAAAAATTTTTTTCAGACCGGCGTTGGACACTTTCTGCCGGTCACATTATATTTTTTTTCATAAGGGTGCTGACCCTCTTGCCCACAGGCTGAGGGCTTCCTGGCCCCCATGAAAAATTTACTATTCGTTTTTGTTTTTATTTCACTTTTTGTTTTCTTTGATACAATCAAATGCATGCTGATTTGAGGGCTTTATTTTTCACACAGTTTGTCTACGACCATACCATGGTGAATATACGGCATCTCGTCCGATCTGCCAAGTCAAGCACCATTGGGCTGGGTTAGTACTTGGAACGGAGACGGCCTGGGAACACCCAGTGTTGTAGACTTTTTGAATTTTTTGACTCCTGTTCCCAAATAGTACAGGAGATCGTTTTCCAGCTGTTAAACAAATTTTTTCGATTCCGATTCCGATTTTTTATCACTAGTGCAGTTTTCAGTGCTCTATCCAGCAAAGTAAAGCTCATGGTCGGCGTACTTTTAGTTTTTTAGTTATTGAGCGTCGAAGTGCGCGCTCTTTGTTTTTTACAGTAGGCTAGTGACCAATAGCAGAAAGCATGTTTTAAAATGCCCGTCGAACCGATTCCGGTTCTCTTTTTTTTAAACATGTGCAGTTTTTTGAGCTCTATTCGGCGATGTAAACAAATTTGTTCTACGATGATTAGTTCAAAAGTTATTCGAGAGCAAAGTTTGCGACGTCTTTTTCATCTTTTCACTTTTGCACTCAAGTTGTATTAGTAAAAGAAATGCTGTTTTAACTAATCAATTCGAGCGATTCCGATTCCGATTTTTTATCACTAGTGCAGTTTTCAATGCTCTATCCAGCAAAGTAAAACTCATGGTCGGCGTACTTTTAGTTTTTTAGTTATTGAGCGTCGAAGTGCGCGCTCTTTGTTTTTTACAGTAGGCTAGTGACCAATAGCAGAAAGCATGTTTTAAAATGCCCGTCGAACCGATTCCGGTTCTCTTTTTTTTAAACATGTGCAGTTTTTTGAGCTCTATTCGGCGATGTAAACAAATTTGTTCTACGATGATTAGTTCAAAAGTTATTAGAGAGCAAAGTTTGCGACGTCTTTTTCATGTTTTTACTTTTGCACTCAAGTTGCATTAGTACAAGAAATGCTGTTTTAACTAATCAATTCGAGCGATTCCGATTCCGATTTTTTATCACTAGTGCAGTTTTCAATGCTCTATCCAGCAAAGTAAATCTCATGGTCGGCGTACTTTTAGTTTTTTAGTTATTGAGCGTCGAAGTGCGCGCTCTTTGTTTTTTACAGTAGGCTAGTGACCAATAGCAGAAAGCATGTTTTAAAATGCCCGTCGAATCGATTCCGGTTCTCTTTTTTTTAAACATGTGGAGTTTTTTAAGCTCTATTCGGCGATGTAAACAAATTTGTTCTACGATGATTAGTTCAAAAGTTATTAGAGAGCAAAGTTTGCGACGTCTTTTTCATGTTTTTACTTTTGCACTCAAGTTGTATTGGTAAAAGAAATGCTGTTTTAACTAATCAATTCGAGCGATTCCGATTCCGATTTTTTATCACTAGTGCAGTTTTCAATGCTCTATCCAGCAAAGTAAAACTCATGGTCGGCGTACTTTTAGTTTTTTAGTTATTGAGCGTCGAAGTGCGCGCTCTTTGTTTTTTACAGTAGGCTAGTGACCAATAGCAGAAAGCATGTTTTAAAATGCCCGTCGAACCGATTCCGGTTCTCTTTTTTTTAAACATGTGCAGTTTTTTGAGCTCTATTCGGCGATGTAAACAAATTTGTTCTACGATGATTAGTTCAAAAGTTATTAGAGAGCAAAGTTTGCGACGTCTTTTTCATGTTTTTACTTTTGCACTCAAGTTGCATTAGTACAAGAAATGCTGTTTTAACTAATCAATTCGAGCGATTCCGATTCCGATTTTTTATCACTAGTGCAGTTTTCAATGCTCTATCCAGCAAAGTAAATCTCATGGTCGGCGTACTTTTAGTTTTTTAGTTATTGAGCGTCGAAGTGCGCGCTCTTTGTTTTTTACAGTAGGCTAGTGACCAATAGCAGAAAGCATGTTTTAAAATGCCCGTCGAACCGATTCCGGTTCTCTTTTTTTTAAACATGTGCAGTTTTTTGAGCTCTATTCGGCGATGTAAACAAATTTGTTCTACGATGATTAGTTCAAAAGTTATTAGAGAGCAAAGTTTGCGACGTCTTTTTCATGTTTTTACTTTTGCACTCAAGTTGCATTAGTACAAGAAATGCTGTTTTAACTAATCAATTCGAGCGATTCCGATTCCGATTTTTTATCACTAGTGCAGTTTTCAATGCTCTATCCAGCAAAGTAAAGCTCATGGTCGGCGTACTTTTAGTTTTTTAGTTATTGAGCGTCGAAGTGCGCGCTCTTTGTTTTTTACAGTAGGCTAGTGACCAATAGCAGAAAGCATGTTTTAAAATGCCCGTCGAACCGATTCCGGTTCTCTTTTTTTAAACATGTGCAGTTTTTTGAGCTCTATTCGGCGATGTAAACAAATTTGTTCTACGATGATTAGTTCAAAAGTTATTAGAGAGCAAAGTTTGCGACGTCTTTTTCATGTTTTTACTTTTGCACTCAAGTTCCATTAGTACAAGAAATGCTGTTTTAACTAATCAATTCGAGCGATTCCGATTCCGATTTTTTATCACTAGTGCAGTTTTCAATGCTCTATCCAGCAAAGTAAAGCTCATGGTCGGCGTACTTTTAGTTTTTTAGTTATTGAGCGTCGAAGTGCGCGCTCTTTGTTTTTTACAGTAGGCTAGTGACCAATAGCAGAAAGCATGTTTTAAAATGCCCGTCGAACCGATTCCGGTTCTCTTTTTTTTAAACATGTGCAGTTTTTTGAGCTCTATTCGGCGATGTAAACAAATTTGTTCTACGATGATTAGTTCAAAAGTTATTAGCGAGCAAAGTTTGCGACGTCTTTTTCATGTTTTTACTTTTGCACTCAAGTTGCATTAGTACAAGAAACGCATTTCTGATAATCAATTCGAGCGATTCCGATTCCGATTTTTTATCACTAGTGCAGTTTTCAATGCTCTATCCAGCAAAGTAAATCTCATGGTCGGCGTACTTTTAGTTTTTTAGTTATTGAGCGTCGAAGTGCGCGCTCTTTGTTTTTTACAGTAGGCTAGTGACCAATAGCAGAAAGCATGTTTTAAAATGCCCGTCGAACCGATTCCGGTTCTCTTTTTTTTAAACATGTGCAGTTTTTTGAGCTCTATTCGGCGATGTAAACAAATTTGTTCTACGATGATTAGTTCAAAAGTTATTAGAGAGCAAAGTTTGCGACGTCTTTTTCATGTTTTTACTTTTGCACTCAAGTTGCATTAGTACAAGAAATGCTGTTTTAACTAATCAATTCGAGCGATTCCGATTCCGATTTTTTATCACTAGTGCAGTTTTCAATGCTCTATCCAGCAAAGTAAAGCTCATGGTCGGCGTACTTTTAGTTTTTTAGTTATTGAGCGTCGAAGTGCGCGCTCTTTGTTTTTTACAGTAGGCTAGTGACCAATAGCAGAAAGCATGTTTTAAAATGCCCGTCGAACCGATTCCGGTTCTCTTTTTTTTAAACATGTGCAGTTTTTTGAGCTCTATTCGGCGATGTAAACAAATTTGTTCTACGATGATTAGTTCAAAAGTTATTAAAGAGCAAAGTTTGCGACGTCTTTTTCATGTTTTTACTTTTGCACTCAAGTTGCATTAGTACAAGAAATGCTGTTTTAACTAATCAATTCGAGCGATTCCGATTCCGATTTTTTATCACTAGTGCAGTTTTCAATGCTCTATCCAGCAAAGTAAAGCTCATGGTCGGCGTACTTTTAGTTTTTTAGTTATTGAGCGTCGAAGTGCGCGCTCTTTGTTTTTTACAGTAGGCTAGTGACCAATAGCAGAAAGCATGTTTTAAAATGCCCGTCGAACCGATTCCGGTTCTCTTTTTTTTAAACATGTGCAGTTTTTTGAGCTCTATTCGGCGATGTAAACAAATTTGTTCTACGATGATTAGTTCAAAAGTTATTAGAGAGCAAAGTTTGCGACGTCTTTTTCATGTTTTTACTTTTGCACTCAAGTTGCATTAGTACAAGAAATGCTGTTTTAACTAATCAATTCGAGCGATTCCGATTCCGATTTTTTATCACTAGTGCAGTTTTCAATGCTCTATCCAGCAAAGTAAAACTCATGGTCGGCGTACTTTTAGTTTTTTAGTTATTGAGCGTCGAAGTGCGCGCTCTTTGTTTTTTACAGTAGGCTAGTGACCAATAGCAGAAAGCATGTTTTAAAATGCCCGTCGAACCGATTCCGGTTCTCTTTTTTTTAAACATGTGCAGTTTTTTGAGCTCTATTCGGCGATGTAAACAAATTTGTTCTACGATGATTAGTTCAAAAGTTATTAGAGAGCAAAGTTTGCGACGTCTTTTTCATGTTTTTACTTTTGCACTCAAGTTGCATTAGTACAAGAAATGCTGTTTTAACTAATCAATTCGAGCGATTCCGATTCCGATTTTTTATCACTAGTGCAGTTTTCAATGCTCTATCCAGCAAAGTAAATCTCATGGTCGGCGTACTTTTAGTTTTTTAGTTATTGAGCGTCGAAGTGCGCGCTCTTTGTTTTTTACAGTAGGCTAGTGACCAATAGCAGAAAGCATGTTTTAAAATGCCCGTCGAACCGATTCCGGTTCTCTTTTTTTTAAACATGTGCAGTTTTTTGAGCTCTATTCGGCGATGTAAACAAATTTGTTCTACGATGATTAGTTCAAAAGTTATTAGAGAGCAAAGTTTGCGACGTCTTTTTCATGTTTTTACTTTTGCACTCAAGTTGCATTAGTACAAGAAACGCATTTCTGATAATCAATTCGAGCGATTCCGATTCCGATTTTTTATCACTAGTGCAGTTTTCAATGCTCTATCCAGCAAAGTAAAGCTCATGGTCGGCGTACTTTTAGTTTTTTAGTTATTGAGCGTCGAAGTGCGCGCTCTTTGTTTTTTACAGTAGGCTAGTGACCAATAGCAGAAAGCATGTTTTAAAATGCCCGTCGAACCGATTCCGGTTCTCTTTTTTTTAAACATGTGCAGTTTTTTGAGCTCTATTCGGCGATGTAAACAAATTTGTTCTACGATGATTAGTTCAAAAGTTATTAGAGAGCAAAGTTTGCGACGTCTTTTTCATGTTTTTACTTTTGCACTCAAGTTGCATTAGTACAAGAAATGCTGTTTTAACTAATCAATTCGAGCGATTCCGATTCCGATTTTTTATCACTAGTGCAGTTTTCAATGCTCTATCCAGCAAAGTAAATCTCATGGTCGGCGTACTTTTAGTTTTTTAGTTATTGAGCGTCGAAGTGCGCGCTCTTTGTTTTTTACAGTAGGCTAGTGACCAATAGCAGAAAGCATGTTTTAAAATGCCCGTCGAACCGATTCCGGTTCTCTTTTTTTTAAACATGTGCAGTTTTTTGAGCTCTATTCGGCGATGTAAACAAATTTGTTCTACAATGATTAGTTCAAAAGTTATTAGAGAGCAAAGTTTGCGACGTCTTTTTCATGTTTTTACTTTTGCACTCAAGTTGCATTAGTACAAGAAATGCTGTTTTAACTAATCAATTCGAGCGATTCCGATTCCGATTTTTTATCACTAGTGCAGTTTTCAATGCTCTATCCAGCAAAGTAAAGCTCATGGTCGGCGTACTTTTAGTTTTTTAGTTATTGAGCGTCGAAGTGCGCGCTCTTTGTTTTTTACAGTAGGCTAGTGACCAATAGCAGAAAGCATGTTTTAAAATGCCCGTCGAACCGATTCCGGTTCTCTTTTTTTTAAACATGTGCAGTTTTTTGAGCTCTATTCGGCGATGTAAACAAATTTGTTCTACGATGATTAGTTCAAAAGTTATTAGAGAGCAAAGTTTGCGACGTCTTTTTCATGTTTTTACTTTTGCACTCAAGTTGCATTAGTACAAGAAATGCTGTTTTAACTAATCAATTCGAGCGATTCCGATTCCGATTTTTTATCACTAGTGCAGTTTTCAATGCTCTATCCAGCAAAGTAAAGCTCATGGTCGGCGTACTTTTAGTTTTTTAGTTATTGAGCGTCGAAGTGCGCGCTCTTTGTTTTTTACAGTAGGCTAGTGACCAATAGCAGAAAGCATGTTTTAAAATGCCCGTCGAACCGATTCCGGTTCTCTTTTTTTTAAACATGTGCAGTTTTTTGAGCTCTATTCGGCGATGTAAACAAATTTGTTCTACGATGATTAGTTCAAAAGTTATTAGAGAGCAAAGTTTGCGACGTCTTTTTCATGTTTTTACTTTTGCACTCAAGTTGCATTAGTACAAGAAATGCTGTTTTAACTAATCAATTCGAGCGATTCCGATTCCGATTTTTTATCACTAGTGCAGTTTTCAATGCTCTATCCAGCAAAGTAAAGCTCATGGTCGGCGTACTTTTAGTTTTTTAGTTATTGAGCGTCGAAGTGCGCGCTCTTTGTTTTTTACAGTAGGCTAGTGACCAATAGCAGAAAGCATGTTTTAAAATGCCCGTCGAACCGATTCCGGTTCTCTTTTTTTTAAACATGTGCAGTTTTTTGAGCTCTATTCGGCGATGTAAACAAATTTGTTCTACGATGATTAGTTCAAAAGTTATTAGAGAGCAAAGTTTGCGACGTCTTTTTCATGTTTTTACTTTTGCACTCAAGTTGCATTAGTACAAGAAATGCTGTTTTAACTAATCAATTCGAGCGATTCCGATTCCGATTTTTTATCACTAGTGCAGTTTTCAATGCTCTATCCAGCAAAGTAAAGCTCATGGTCGGCGTACTTTTAGTTTTTTAGTTATTGAGCGTCGAAGTGCGCGCTCTTTGTTTTTTACAGTAGGCTAGTGACCAATAGCAGAAAGCATGTTTTAAAATGCCCGTCGAACCGATTCCGGTTCTCTTTTTTTTAAACATGTGCAGTTTTTTGAGCTCTATTCGGCGATGTAAACAAATTTGTTCTACGATGATTAGTTCAAAAGTTATTAGAGAGCAAAGTTTGCGACGTCTTTTTCATGTTTTTACTTTTGCACTCAAGTTGCATTAGTACAAGAAATGCTGTTTTAACTAATCAATTCGAGCGATTCCGATTCCGATTTTTTATCACTAGTGCAGTTTTCAATGCTCTATCCAGCAAAGTAAAGCTCATGGTCGGCGTACTTTTAGTTTTTTAGTTATTGAGCGTCGAAGTGCGCGCTCTTTGTTTTTTACAGTAGGCTAGTGACCAATAGCAGAAAGCATGTTTTAAAATGCCCGTCGAACCGATTCCGGTTCTCTTTTTTTTAAACATGTGCAGTTTTTTGAGCTCTATTCGGCGATGTAAACAAATTTGTTCTACGATGATTAGTTCAAAAGTTATTAGAGAGCAAAGTTTGCGACGTCTTTTTCATGTTTTTACTTTTGCACTCAAGTTGCATTAGTACAAGAAACGCATTTCTGATAATCAATTCGAGCGATTCCGATTCCGATTTTTTATCACTAGTGCAGTTTTCAATGCTCTATCCAGCAAAGTAAATCTCATGGTCGGCGTACTTTTAGTTTTTTAGTTATTGAGCGTCGAAGTGCGCGCTCTTTGTTTTTTACAGTAGGCTAGTGACCAATAGCAGAAAGCATGTTTTAAAATGCCCGTCGAACCGATTCCGGTTCTCTTTTTTTTAAACATGTGCAGTTTTTTGAGCTCTATTCGGCGATGTAAACAAATTTGTTCTACGATGATTAGTTCAAAAGTTATTAGAGAGCAAAGTTTGCGACGTCTTTTTCATGTTTTTACTTTTGCACTCAAGTTGCATTAGTACAAGAAATGCTGTTTTAACTAATCAATTCGAGCGATTCCGATTCCGATTTTTTATCACTAGTGCAGTTTTCAATGCTCTATCCAGCAAAGTAAAGCTCATGGTCGGCGTACTTTTAGTTTTTTAGTTATTGAGCGTCGAAGTGCGCGCTCTTTGTTTTTTACAGTAGGCTAGTGACCAATAGCAGAAAGCATGTTTTAAAATGCCCGTCGAACCGATTCCGGTTCTCTTTTTTTTAAACATGTGCAGTTTTTTGAGCTCTATTCGGCGATGTAAACAAATTTGTTCTACGATGATTAGTTCAAAAGTTATTAGAGAGCAAAGTTTGCGACGTCTTTTTCATGTTTTTACTTTTGCACTCAAGTTGCATTAGTACAAGAAATGCTGTTTTAACTAATCAATTCGAGCGATTCCGATTCCGATTTTTTATCACTAGTGCAGTTTTCAATGCTCTATCCAGCAAAGTAAAGCTCATGGTCGGCGTACTTTTAGTTTTTTAGTTATTGAGCGTCGAAGTGCGCGCTCTTTGTTTTTTACAGTAGGCTAGTGACCAATAGCAGAAAGCATGTTTTAAAATGCCCGTCGAACCGATTCCGGTTCTCTTTTTTTTAAACATGTGCAGTTTTTTGAGCTCTATTCGGCGATGTAAACAAATTTGTTCTACGATGATTAGTTCAAAAGTTATTAGAGAGCAAAGTTTGCGACGTCTTTTTCATGTTTTTACTTTTGCACTCAAGTTGCATTAGTACAAGAAATGCTGTTTTAACTAATCAATTCGAGCGATTCCGATTCCGATTTTTTATCACTAGTGCAGTTTTCAATGCTCTATCCAGCAAAGTAAAGCTCATGGTCGGCGTACTTTTAGTTTTTTAGTTATTGAGCGTCGAAGTGCGCGCTCTTTGTTTTTTACAGTAGGCTAGTGACCAATAGCAGAAAGCATGTTTTAAAATGCCCGTCGAACCGATTCCGGTTCTCTTTTTTTTAAACATGTGCAGTTTTTTGAGCTCTATTCGGCGATGTAAACAAAGTTGTTCTACGATGATTAGTTCAAAAGTTATTAGAGAGCAAAGTTTGCGACGTCTTTTTCATGTTTTTACTTTTGCACTCAAGTTGCATTAGTACAAGAAATGCTGTTTTAACTAATCAATTCGAGCGATTCCGATTCCGATTTTTTATCACTAGTGCAGTTTTCAATGCTCTATCCAGCAAAGTAAAACTCATGGTCGGCGTACTTTTAGTTTCCTAGTTATTGAGCGTCGAAGTGCGCGCTCTTTGTTTTTTACAGTAGGCTAGTGACCAATAGCAGAAAGCATGTTTTAAAATGCCCGTCGAACCGATTCCGGTTCTCTTTTTTTTAAACATGTGCAGTTTTTTGAGCTCTATTCGGCGATGTAAACAAATTTAATCTACGATGATTAGTTCAAAAGTTATTAGAGAGCAAAGTTTGCGACGTCTTTTTCATGTTTTTACTTTTGCACTCAAGTTGCATTAGTACAAGAAATGCTGTTTTAACTAATCAATTCGAGCGATTCCGATTCCGATTTTTTATCACTAGTGCAGTTTTCAATGCTCTATCCAGCAAAGTAAAGCTCATGGTCGGCGTACTTTTAGTTTTTTAGTTATTGAGCGTCGAAGTGCGCGCTCTTTGTTTTTTACAGTAGGCTAGTGACCAATAGCAGAAAGCATGTTTTAAAATGCCCGTCGAACCGATTCCGGTTCTCTTTTTTTTAAACATGTGCAGTTTTTTGAGCTCTATTCGGCGATGTAAACAAATTTGTTCTACGATGATTAGTTCAAAAGTTATTGGAGAGCAAAGTTTGCGACGTCTTTTTCATGTTTTTACTTTTGCACTCAAGTTGCATTAGTACAAGAAATGCTGTTTTAACTAATCAATTCGAGCGATTCCGATTCCGATTTTTTATCACTAGTGCAGTTTTCAATGCTCTATCCAGCAAAGTAAAGCTCATGGTCGGCGTACTTTTAGTTTTTTAGTTATTGAGCGTCGAAGTGCGCGCTCTTTGTTTTTTACAGTAGGCTAGTGACCAATAGCAGAAAGCATGTTTTAAAATGCCCGTCGAACCGATTCCGGTTCTCTTTTTTTTAAACATGTGCAGTTTTTTGAGCTCTATTCGGCGATGTAAACAAATTTGTTCTACAATGATTAGTTCAAAAGTTATTGGAGAGCAAAGTTTGCGACGTCTTTTTCATGTTTTTACTTTTGCACTCAAGTTGCATTAGTACAAGAAATGCTGTTTTAACTAATCAATTCGAGCGATTCCGATTCCGATTTTTTATCACTAGTGCAGTTTTCAATGCTCTATCCAGCAAAGTAAAGCTCATGGTCGGCGTACTTTTAGTTTTTTAGTTATTGAGCGTCGAAGTGCGCGCTCTTTGTTTTTTACAGTAGGCTAGTGACCAATAGCAGAAAGCATGTTTTAAAATGCCCGTCGAACCGATTCCGGTTCTCTTTTTTTTAAACATGTGCAGTTTTTTGAGCCCTATTCGGCGATGTAAACAAATTTAATCTACAATAATTAGTTCAAAAGTTATTAGAGAGCAAAGTTTGCGACGTCTTTTTCATGTTTTTACTTTTGCACTCAAGTTGCATTAGTACAAGAAATGCTGTTTTAACTAATCAATTCGAGCGATTCCGATTCCGATTTTTTATCACTAGTGCAGTTTTCAATGCTCTATCCAGCAAAGTAAAGCTCATGGTCGGCGTACTTTTAGTTTTTTAGTTATTGAGCGTCGAAGTGCGCGCTCTTTGTTTTTTACAGTAGGCTAGTGACCAATAGCAGAAAGCATGTTTTAAAATGCCCGTCGAACCGATTCCGGTTCTCTTTTTTTTAAACATGTGCAGTTTTTTGAGCTCTATTCGGCGATGTAAACAAATTTAATCTACGATGATTAGTTCAAAAGTTATTAGAGAGCAAAGTTTGCGACGTCTTTTTCATGTTTTTACTTTTGCACTCAAGTTGCATTAGTACAAGAAATGCTGTTTTAACTAATCAATTCGAGCGATTCCGATTCCGATTTTTTATCACTAGTGCAGTTTTCAATGCTCTATCCAGCAAAGTAAAGCTCATGGTCGGCGTACTTTTAGTTTCCTAGTTATTGAGCGTCGAAGTGCGCGCTCTTTGTTTTTTACAGTAGGCTAGTGACCAATAGCAGAAAGCATGTTTTAAAATGCCCGTCGAACCGATTCCGGTTCTCTTTTTTTTAAACATGTGCAGTTTTTTGAGCTCTATTCGGCGATGTAAACAAATTTAATCTACAATAATTAGTTCAAAAGTTATTAGAGAGCAAAGTTTGCGACGTCTTTTTCATGTTTTTACTTTTGCACTCAAGTTGCATTAGTACAAGAAATGCTGTTTTAACTAATCAATTCGAGCGATTCCGATTCCGATTTTTTATCACTAGTGCAGTTTTCAATGCTCTATCCAGCAAAGTAAAGCTCATGGTCGGCGTACTTTTAGTTTCCTAGTTATTGAGCGTCGAAGTGCGCGCTCTTTGTTTTTTACAGTAGGCTAGTGACCAATAGCAGAAAGCATGTTTTAAAATGCCCGTCGAACCGATTCCGGTTCTCTTTTTTTTAAACATGTGCAGTTTTTTGAGCTCTATTCGGCGATGTAAACAAATTTGATCTACGATGATTAGTTCAAAAGTTATTAGAGAGCAAAGTTTGCGACGTCTTTTTCATGTTTTTACTTTTGCACTCAAGTTGCATTAGTACAAGAAATGCTGTTTTAACTAATCAATTCGAGCGATTCCGATTCCGATTTTTTATCACTAGTGCAGTTTTCAATGCTCTATCCAGCAAAGTAAAGCTCATGGTCGGCGTACTTTTAGTTTTTTAGTTATTGAGCGTCGAAGTGCGCGCTCTTTGTTTTTTACAGTAGGCTAGTGACCAATAGCAGAAAGCATGTTTTAAAATGCCCGTCGAACCGATTCCGGTTCTCTTTTTTTTAAACATGTGCAGTTTTTTGAGCTCTATTCGGCGATGTAAACAAAGTTGTTCTACGATGATTAGTTCAAAAGTTATTAGAGAGCAAAGTTTGCGACGTCTTTTTCATGTTTTTACTTTTGCACTCAAGTTGCATTAGTACAAGAAATGCTGTTTTAACTAATCAATTCGAGCGATTCCGATTCCGATTTTTTATCACTAGTGCAGTTTTCAATGCTCTATCCAGCAAAGTAAAGCTCATGGTCGGCGTACTTTTAGTTTCCTAGTTATTGAGCGTCGCGCTCTTTGTTTTTTACAGTAGGCTAGTGACCAATAGCAGAAAGCATGTTTTAAAATGCCCGTCGAACCGATTCCGGTTCTCTTTTTTTTAAACATGTGCAGTTTTTTGAGCTCTATTCGGCGATGTAAACAAATTTAATCTACGATGATTAGTTCAAAAGTTATTAGAGAGCAAAGTTTGCGACGTCTTTTTCATGTTTTTACTTTTGCACTCAAGTTGCATTAGTACAAGAAATGCTGTTTTAACTAATCAATTCGAGCGATTCCGATTCCGATTTTTTATCACTAGTGCAGTTTTCAATGCTCTATCCAGCAAAGTAAAGCTCATGGTCGGCGTTATTTTAGTTTTTTAGTTATTGAGCGTCGAAGTGCGCGCTCTTTGTTTTTTACAGTAAGCTAGTGACCAATAGCAGAAAGCATGTTTTAAAATGCCCGTCGAACCGATTCCGGTTCTCTTTTTTTTAAACATGTGCAGTTTTTTGAGCTCTATTCGGCGATGTAAACAAATTTGTTCTACGATGATTAGTTCAAAAGTTATTAGAGAGCAAAGTTTGCGACGTCTTTTTCATGTTTTTACTTTTGCACTCAAGTTGCATTAGTACAAGAAATGCTGTTTTAACTAATCAATTCGAGCGATTCCGATTCCGATTTTTTATCACTAGTGCAGTTTTCAATGCTCTATCCAGCAAAGTAAAGCTCATGGTCGGCGTTATTTTAGTTTTTTAGTTATTGAGCGTCGAAGTGCGCGCTCTTTGTTTTTTACAGTAGGCTAGTGACCAATAGCAGAAAGCATGTTTTAAAATGCCCGTCGATTCGATTCCGGTTCTCTTTTTTTTAACATGTGCAGTTTTTTGAGCTCTATTCGGCGATGTAAACAAATTTGTTCTACAATGATTATTCCAAAAGTTATTGGAGAGCAAAGTTTGCGACGTCTTTTTCATGTTTTTACTTTTGCACTCAAGTTGCATTAGTACAAGAAATGCTGTTTTAACTAATCAATTCGAGCGATTCCGATTCCGATTTTTTATCACTAGTGCAGTTTTCAATGCTCTATCCAGCAAAGTAAAGCTCATGGTCGGCGTACTTTTAGTTTTTTAGTTATTGAGCGTCGAAGTGCGCGCTCTTTGTTTTTTACAGTAGGCTAGTGACCAATAGCAGAAAGCATGTTTTAAAATGCCCGTCGATTCGATTCCGGTTCTCTTTTTTTTAAACATGTGCAGTTTTTTGAGCTCTATTCGGCGATGTAAACAAATTTGTTCTACGATGATTATTCCAAAAGTTATTGGAGAGCAAAGTTTGCGACGTCTTTTTCATGTTTTTACTTTTGCACTCAAGTTGCATTAGTACAAGAAATGCTGTTTTAACTAATCAATTCGAGCGATTCCGATTCCGATTTTTTATCACTAGTGCAGTTTTCAATGCTCTATCCAGCAAAGTAAAGCTCATGGTCGGCGTACTTTTAGTTTTTTAGTTATTGAGCGTCGAAGTGCGCGCTCTTTGTTTTTTACAGTAGGCTAGTGACCAATAGCAGAAAGCATGTTTTAAAATGCCCGTCGAACCGATTCCGGTTCTCTTTTTTTTAAACATGTGCAGTTTTTTGAGCTCTATCGGACAGTTCTAAAATCGTTGTGTTACGGTTTTTGGTTCACAAACTACTGCAAATCAAGGAAGTGTCACTTTTGAAATTTGAATTGCCGCTATTTTTGACAGAGTGTACTTGATTTTCGTTGTTCTCCCGTACAGATGATGTTTCATGTTTTGGTGGGAAGTTCGAAAATCCCGAAACTCATCGGTTTTTACCCTAAAATATTAAGGTAAAACTCGACTCTGAGCCTCAGCTTCGGCTGTGTGCTTTGAACCGATTTTTGAAATAGAGTCGCGGGGTATCCGTGGCTCATCATTCTTACTGTGATCGAGTGTTTGTGAATTTTGTGATGATTCGATAAATGTTTTCAAATATAGCAATGGGAAGAAAGAAATCATGTAAATGCACAAAAAGAAAACAAACAAATGTGTAAAAAGTGCAAGCATACTGTAGTTGGGCGTCCTGCTGTTGTGTCAATCCTGACTATTTTGCATTGGTCGGTAAAGTGGGATTCAAAGAAAAAGAGAAGATTGGGTCAGTCGATAAGGTGGAACGAAAATTGAGAGCATACTGTAGCATCCTGTAGTTAGAAATCCACCGGACCAGCAGCCGTCTAAGTTGGGCGGAAGTTAGAAAATCTACAGTGCAGATAACCCACTGAGCTATTATCTACAGAAAAAATTTCCTATGTGTTGGTGTATACCCAGTGAGCTACGATCGGGTGAAAAAATGATTTTTCAAACAGTCGTCAGAAAACCTACTGAGCTTTTATCAATTGGAAAAACTTTTTTCAAGTTCATCATACAGTAGATAACTTACTGAGCTTCGAGAAAAAATTTTTCCAAGTGTGTGTGAACATCAACGCAGCTGGAATCAGGTAAAGAAAATTTCAACTGGGTCACAGCACAGAAAACTGACCGAGTTACGACTATTTTGAAAAATATTGCCAAGTACTGCAAACAATGGCAGAAAACTCACTGAGCTATGACAAAATCTTTTTGCAGGTCTGTCAAACTGTAGATAACCTACTGAGCTACTACCGGGAAAAAAAATTTCCAAGTGTGTAAACATCGACTGAGCTACGTTCAAGTAGAAGATTTTTCCTAGTTCATTACATGGCAGAAAACCTGCTGAGCTATGATAAATAAAAATGAGTTTCTGTCAGACAGTAGATGACAGACTGAGCTATTGAAGAGAAAAAAAATTTCAAAATCATGGTACCAGAGGCTGGTTGCTCACGGTAGTTCGCTGTTCCTATGTTCGCTATCCACTAATACATAGTGAACAATGACTGAGCTACTACTAAGTGGAAAACAAAATTTTCAAGTTTGTTCGTGAAAACTGACTGAGCTACGGTCAAGTAAAATCGAGTCCATTTATAAAAGCTAGGTCCCAACTCACTATGTGCAAAGCACACCCACTAGACCCCCTCTGCTCGGTGTTGAAAAAAAGCCGAAATTTTTTCTAAGTCCGAAAATAGGCAAATTTGCCTATTATTAAACTCTTTTCTTTTTTTTTGGAAATTTTTGTACAAGTCTTTCTGTGACTACGTGCCTCTAGTTCCCTACACCTTGCACAAACTTAATTCTGCGCCCTGTCCTCTAACCGTACAGCTACTGTTCAAAAGGCTCAAATTTCGACAAAGTTCCATCTTTCTGTACCGCTGACACTTGACTTAGCTACTACCGAGTGATAGAAGAAAATTTTTGAACACACAGTACTCGGAAGCCCTAGCTCACTGTTCTCAATCTTCACTTATCTTATCATCAGACAGTGGATACTGACCGAGCTACTACCAAGTGTTTCCAAGTTCCCCCAGAACACCACAGACTATCGACTGAGCTATGATCGAGTGAAACAATTTTTCCAAAGTCTTTATACAGTAACACATGCCCCTAACTCACTGTGTAACCTGCATACCCAACTAGACCCCCCCTAGCCGGTGTTCAAGAAAGGCCGAAATTTTTTCAAAGTCCGAAAATGGGCAAATTTGCCTATTTTTGTAGTCTTTTTTTTTTTTTTTTTTTTTTTGAAAAAGTTTCCAAGTGTTTTAATGGGACACAGAGCGATCCTACAGGCCCCTAGCTCACTATACCTATTATCACTTATACAAGTTCTCCTTCGTCACACCATGGAAGACTAACTGAGCTATGAGATAAATGTAAAAGAAGTTTGCTCTAGACAGCACAGATTGGACTAGCTACTCTTCAAAAGGCTCAAGTTTCGACTAAGTTACATCTACATACAGTGCTGACACTTGACTTAGCTACTACCGAGTGATAGAAGAAAATTTTTCGAACACACCGTACTCGAAAGCCCTAGCTCACTGTTCTCAATTTTCACTTGTCTTATCATCAGACAGTGGATACTAACCGAGCTCACTAGATACTAACCGAGCTCACCATCAGACAGTCCCCTAGCTCACTATACCTATTATCACTTATACAAGTTTTCCTTCATCACACAGTGGAAGACTAACTGAGCTATGATATAAAAGTCTGACAAGTTCGCTCTAGACAGCACAAGAATGACTGAGCTCCAAAAGATGCAAAATTTTAGCAGAGTAGTTGGACAGTGAAAAAGTGCTGAGCAAAATTTTTGAATCTCAAAACTAATAGTCTACACTGAACGTGAAGACCGGTGTAACCAAAAACTGGACTTTGAAAATATCACAAGTCTGAGACCTAATTTGCATAAATATTATGCAAGCTGAATGAAATGAAAAAAAACCAAAAACAACAGAAGTGTGTATCGGTAACTACGATGCACAAAGCGAGCTCGACACTCGCTTAGCACACCGTAGCGCACACCGGGCGCCAACAATCGTTGAGGCTACACACATGCCCGGAAAAAACAACAAATCTTCCAGTCAACAGCTAAGTCTCAATAGATCGCAGTATGGTGGCTGCTCTACTAAGTACGACACTGTGACCAGTATCTAAGTCGTCTACAAATGATTTAGCGCCCCAACCTTGTACTCACACGCTAGTCAAAGACCACAGGGCCCGTTTCCGAGCCCTGACGAGGTCACCGACAGGGGCATTTAAAGAACGACACCAAGTTTGCCGTTCAATATCTATACCTATCAAGGCATAGAGAGCATAAACATTGTCGCCATAACTAGGCCAAATACTAACTTAGAGGCGTTCAGTTATAATTTGCCAGATGGTAGCCTCGCGCCATTGGCTTTTCAACCAAGCACATAAACCAAATGTCTGAATTTGCGGTTCCTCTCGTACTGAGCAAAATTACTATTGCAACAACATGTCATCAGTAGGGTAAAACTAACCTGTCTCACGACGGTCTAAACCCAGCTCACGTTCCCTTTTAACGGGTGAACAATCCAACGCTTGGTGAATTCTGCTTCACAATGATAGGAAGAGCCGACATCGAAGGATCAAAAAGCAACGTCGCTATGGACGCTTGGCTGCCACAAGCCAGTTATCCCTGTGGTAACTTTTCTGACACCTCTTAATTGAAATTCTCAATTTTAAAAGGATCGATAGGCCTCGCTTTCGCGGTCTGTATTCATACTGAAAATCAAAATCAAATGAGCTTTTGCCCTTTTGCTCTACGCGAGGTTTCTGTCCTCGCTGAGCTCACCTTAGGACACCTGCGTTACCTTTTGACAGATGTACCGCCCCAGTCAAACTCCCCGCCAGACACTGTCTTCGGAGTAGTTCGGCCGGTGACCGAGTCACCGACCTTCAATGCCAAAACCGTAGTCTGTCTATTTCAACAGACTTACTCACTACTTTACCGAATAAGTAAAGAAACAATGAAAGTAGTGGTATTTCATTGGCGGCCATTGCTGACCTCCCACTTATGCTACACCTCTCATGTCTCTTCACAGAGTCGAACTAGAGTCAAGCTCAACAGGGTCTTCTTTCCCCGCTAATTCTGCCAAGCCCGTTCCCTTGGCTGTGGTTTCGCTAGATAGTAGATAGGGACAGTGGGAATCTCGATGATCCATTCATGCGCGTCACTTTTTCCTGGGATGACACATAGGACTATACCGAAGATCCCACCTCCGGTCACCCTGTTACAGGTGGTGTCAAGTCCGAACTGCAAGCAGCCGGAACAGGTCTACTACGTGAGACGATAATCTAATCATCACGGACCGCTAAGCTTGAGATGTTTTGATCCACTAGCCCTAACTTCTATCTAGCCTCAGCCAGTCTTCTTGGAAAAGTGAGCTTTAATGATGCGCGCCGATCCTATGGCTGCGCTGCGTGCCATTCTCTTGATGACTGCCTCAGCTTCTCTGACCCTTAAGCCAAGGAATCTGAGGGCTGTCATCATATTCACGCTGATTTCTCCACAACTCCCTACCACTATACTTGTGGTGTGAACATGGTAGTTCAGATCTACACCCATTTCTCCAGCTAAGTTATTTCCAGGAGGAAAAGTCCTTTCCTCCAATGGGTGGTCCTCATCGAGCAACCGCATACTTTGCAATTTTTCGGAGTTCCTGTACTTCGATATTAGCATGCCAAGACACTGCAATCTCGATTATCTGTACAGTTCGCTCGACATGATTGATCACTATCATGTCGGGTCTATTGTGCCTCACTTTGCGGACGGTGACTATCTGGTGTTTCAGTAGGAGTCTGTGCCACCTGCCGCTCTATGTCCTCTTGTCGCCTGTCTGTACTGATGGGTTTGAAACCCATATCTCACAGACAGGCAATTGTACAGGCTTCTGGTCACTTGGTTGTGACGCGTGACCAACAGGTTTGTTCTTCAGTATGGGCAGACTGATCCTTTCTCACTATCAGAGTGACACCATCTGCAAACCTCTCCTGTTCTTCGCTAGTATTTCTACTAGCCTTTAATACAGCCCCGCTCTCTTGGAGACTGTATCTTTCGTTAGAGCTTTGTGGTTGATGCAGCCTCGCTCGTTCTTGACACTCCGAACTAGTTGCATCCATTGCTCACAATCATCCCTTGTCCACTTAGCAATCTTTCGACCACTCAGCTGGCTAGCCAGAGAGTCTCCCCGAGGGATGGGCCCTAAACCTATAATGTCGTTAGGCCAAACTTGACTGACATTCTCCCGGTCTGGTGACGCGGTTTCCTGAACAGTCCTCAGGGTATCAGTGAACATCGCATTTTGGAAGAGGCGATCTGGAGTCCAAGGAGTTTCCTCCTCGAGCTCCATAGTTTGAATGGCGTGGAGTTCAGGGGTTGGAGACCAAACTGACTGTTTGTTCCCGCCCCCATATTCCAGCCATTCTGTGCTGGTCTCAGAGAGTGGTAAAAACCCCGAATCTGAGAGAGCTGGTTCCTCAACCCTAGAGTGCGGCGTTCGCCCCAGGTCTAGGGGAGGTTGTGTCACTCTGCTTTCCTGGCGACTTCCATTGCCAGCTGGCGCAGTGACCAGTTTGCTAGGTATGGCTGTACTGCCTAGGGCCATAGCTCCCTGTGCTCCCTCTGAGCTCTTCTTCTCTCTGTCACCGTTGTTCTTTGACAGCTTGCTCGACTGGCTTCTGCCTTCCATTCTGAAAGAGAAGTTTCAGTGTACTCTTACGCTAATAGTTTAATTTACCAGTACTTTTCTCACCTTCCTGGTGGTCTTTTTGGCAGTTTTTCGTTGTCTGTCTTTAGAATACCGTC